>CM046943.1:110021559-110540224 GCA_025698515.1 Gossypium sturtianum | reverse complement strand
GGCCTTATGAATGGTAAGCTTATTGATGAATTGATGCCATAGTGATTTAGTGAAGTTGTGGATGAATTGTGCTTGGATTTACATGTGAATTGATTTTGCAAATTGGCATGTTTAGAAATGAGATTGAATAGGATAATATGATGATCATTTGGTGTGTTTTATGGTTGCCAATTGTATTGAGAAATATGCTTATTTATGCTTGTAAGATTGACCCAAGTGTGGGTGGCATTTTGGCCTTGAAAATGGCCTATATTTGCCTACACGGTTGAAGTTCACGGGCATGTGGCTCGACCGCTTCCTCGTGGTTGAAATTCAAAACAAGTCGAGGATCGACCACGGTGAACACACAAGCGCAGGATCGGTCGGTGGTGAAGTCAGTAGTGACCATGATGAGGCACACGGGCGTGTCCACGGCCGTGTGGACAAGTCAGTATGTATGCCCTATTTTGACACGGCTTAGACACACGAGCGTGTTGAGGATGTGGGAGGCACACGGCCTACCCACACGGGCGTGTGACCTCTGTAACTTAGAAAAAAATTTAAATTTTTGAGAAATTTCATATGTCTTCGGTTTAGTCCCGACCCTATTCTAAAGCATGATTAAGGTCTCGTTGACCTATAAAAGGGACACTTTGATTGCGTCTGATGAAATGTATTATGAAATGTCCGTAAAAGTCTCTGTTTGTTTGGTAACGCCTCTTAACCCTATTCCGACGATGGATACGGGTTAGGGGTGTTACATTTGATTGGTATTAGAGCTACGGTTTAGCCGATTCTCGAATTAACATAGCATGTGAGAGTCTAGCTATACATACCATATATCTGAACTGTGATAGTGTGATGAATAATCGACGTGTAAAATGTGTTTTACGTATAGTAATGGATCCCAAAAGAGCCGAGGTGACGATGTTGTGAGCAATGCGCCTTCTCCCGCTCAAGGGCAGCGCCATCTAATTCGAGACCGCCACGACAGCGGTCAAGAGAGAAGCTAAACAAGCTTTCTTCCAAATGATGAGTGAGTGGTTCACTCAATTTGTGAGAAATAATCCATTGTTTCACAACCTCCGCCCCGCCTAATCCCCTCAGGACATACGCTATGCCTCAGACTATGAATCTGAATCTGTTGAATAAGCCTCAGGTTGACAAAATCAAGTAAGTATGAAATTTGAAGACTTGAGGGCTACTAGTGATGATGATCTTTGAAAAAGCCGAGTTTTGGTTAGAAAACACTATCCGAGTATTTGATGAGATGTCTTTGACTCCGGAAGAAAGTATTAAATGTGTTGTATCTTTGTTACGAGACGCGGCCTATCAATGGTGGAAGACTTTGATTTTTGTTGTTCTGAAAGAGCGGGTCACATGGGATTTCTTTCAAATTGAGTTCCGGAAGAAATACATTAGTCAGAGATTCATTGATCAGAAACGGAAGGAATCCCTAGAATTGAAACAGGTCCGCATGTCTGTCACTGAATACGAACGAGAGTTCGTGAGGTTAAGTCGGTATGCTTGGGAATGTGTATCGACCGAAGAAATAATGTGTAAGAGATTTGAAGATGGCCTAAATGAAGATATCCGTTTGCTTGTCGGTATTCTAGAGATAAAAGAGTTCGTTGTGCTTGTTGATCGAGCGTGCAAAGCTGAAGCACTCGGGAAAGATAAAAGAAAAGCCGAGTCTAAAACCAGAGATGTAAAAAAGAGATTTCTGAGCAAACCATTTCCTGGATTTGCTTGAAGAAATTCTGAGATGAGCAAAGTCGTTCGAAAGTTAATTTGGGACATTCTAGTAGAGATCGAGCTAGATCACAGTTGAGTTCCAAAGCTCCGGCAACTTCAATGGCAAGTGTTGGAAATGTCCGATCCGAGCGACTTGAGTGTAAGCATTATGGTAAAAGACATCCGGGAAGCTGTAGATTGAATGATTGAGCTTGCTTCAGATGTGGATCATTAGATCATTTTATCCGAGACTGTCCAGAGTCTTTTGAGCAAGAGATTGTTCAGAATTCGAGATCTGATAATGTTTTGACAAGAGGCAGACCTTCCCGAAATACAAGAAATGTCAGTGGTAGTCAGAGAACGACAAAAGACACTGTTGTGAGATCTGAAGCTAGAGCTCATGCCAGAGCGTATGCCATTCGAGCTCGTGAGGAAGCTTCATCTCCACGATGTTATAACGGGTACATTTACTCTTACGATGCTTCATGTGATAGCATTGATAGACCCCTGGTTCTACTCATTCGTATATATGCATGAACTTGCATTGATAAGACTTTGCTGTAGAGTCTCACCGAGTTTGTTATAAAAGTATCGAACCCTTTAGGTAAAAGTGTCCTGGTTGACAAAGTATGCAAGCTCGTCAGTTGATGTTTGAGATTTCTTTTTCTTCTTTGATCCGATGCTATTACCTTTTGATGAATTTGACATAATTTTGGGTATGGATTAGTTGACATTGCATGATCTTTGTTGTGAATTGTAAGAGAAAGACTATTGATTTGAAAGCGGTGAAGCGGGAAATTTCAAGAGGGGCGAAATAATGAAAAATAATAAATTTAAAAATAAAAATTAATAAAATAAAAATAATTTAATAAATAAAAATAAACTAGAAAGAAATCTTAAAATTTATTTAAATTGCACTCTTCGATCCTTGACCTCACTAAAATCATCAATTATTTCGTTTATATCAAATTTTTTTGCAATTTCTTTCTCAATGTACATAACCAAAGAACTTCTTAAAAAATCATCTTCCATCTTGCTACGAAGTCGAGTCTTCACAATCTTCATAGCAGAAAAAGCACGTTCTGAGGATGCTGTTGAAACTGGAAGAGTCAATATAAGACGAATCAATCAGTCAAAGAGTGGGTACATGACTGACTTTCCACTTTCAACTAAGCTTCTGCGAATTTCAGAAAGTGTTGATATTTTTCTCAAATCAGGATGCTTACATACATCAAGTTCATAATGCTTCAACTCATATGGGAGACATTCTTTCTCTTATTGAGAAAAATCTTCTGGATAGAACTTGTTTACAAGAATGCAAATTTTATCAATATCAAATAACTTGAAAAACTCCTTGGGATCTAAAGCTGTAGTGAGAGTGAGAAGCTCTACAACATTTTCATTAAACCTGCTCTTCAATTCTTGCAACTGAGTATCTATTGTAGCAAAAAATATATCCACTCAATAATGATGCTCCATTGTAACATCTTCCTTCTTGTTGCGACTACGACCCACAATGTATTGAGCATTCATATCTGGAAAATCCAACTCCCAAGTTTCACAAAAAGATATCACATTTTTCAACAATTCATTCAATCCATCATCTCACAACTTTTGAATTAAATCTTTCGTTGTCAAAACTAAACTCATGGCATTTAATATATCTTGAGAACGGCATTGCAGAGCTTGACAAAGGTTATCAGTAATCCCTAAAACTTCCTTCATCATATGTAAAATAAAAATAAACTCAAAAGATCTCAATCTATTATATGCGTTATGAGCATCTCCTCGCTGAGAATAGTTAGAAGCGATATTTTTAAGATTTTCAAGAATTGTGCTAGTAGCATTGTACATCTTCAGTAAACTAGTAACTGAATTTAAATTGGAACTCCATCGAGTCTCACCAGGATGTTGTAAAGTGCCAATCTGATTCATTCCTGTTCCAGTTGCTAACTCATTGATGGATACCAAAGGAGATATTTCAGCTGCTTGGGCTTTTTGTAATTCATCGTGTCGTTTGGAAGAAGCTGAAGCAATATTAACAATATCAGAACAAGTCTTTAAAGAATTGATGCATTTCAACCACTTCTCTAGCTGCTGCAACCAATGCTAACTGAAGACGATGAGCAAAACAGTGAACATAATAAGCATATCGACAATCATTCAAAATCAAATCTTGCAAGCCATTAAATTACCCACGCATATTGCTTGCTCCATCATAGCCTTGACCTCGGATATTTTGTATGTCAAAACTATGTTGCGAAAGAAAATTAAAAATCACATTCTTCAAAGTCAATGATGCAGTATCTTTAACATGGACTATATCAAAAATCGTTCTTTTAATTGGCCCTTGTTTATCAACAAATCTTAAAATAATTGCCATTTGCTCTTTTTCGACTCGTCTCTCGCTTCATCCACAATAATCTTGAACTTTCTATCACCAATTTCTTCACGAATTACATTACGAACTCTACTGGCATAAATTTGCAATATCTCTTTTTGTATTGTTGAAGAAGTATAACTAGCATTTTATGGAGCACTTTTCAAAACATCTTCAACTTTTCATCATACGATGCTAATAGTGATAACAATTCAAGAAAGTTCCCACGATTTTTTTATCTCGAGCTTTCATCATGACCTCTAAAAGCACAACCTTGAAATGAGTACCATCGAACAACATCTATACTAGTTTTCAGACATAGACGATTAGCTTAAATTTGTTGTGTAGTTTGTCTATCAAGTGATACTTTAATATGTTGAGCTTGATTCATTAAATCTACATAAGCTCGTTGCGCATTGTTATGCAGTGAATTCGGATCTTTTCCCATATGTGTCAAAAAAGCACAATTGCATCCATCGTGTACCTTTTTCCAATTACTAAAGCCATTATGAGTAAATGTAGTTGATCCAAAACGACTAGTTGGATTGCTATTAAAAAGAAAACAAGGCAAACAAAATACTGCATCATTAGAAGGTGAATATTCTAACCAGGAAAATTGTTTAAAACATGATGGTTGAAAATAACGAGGATGCTTTTTTGAATTGGAAGCAGGATATTCTGAAAGAATAGGTTGATATGGTCCAGCCTTAATATAAGCTCTTCGAATTTCATCATGCATATTAACCGGATACTCATATATTTGCTTACGTAACCCAGGTTCACGTTCTAAGTTAGACAAATCAAGTGCCTCATCTTCAACTCTAGGAATTTTAGAAGGACGAGCATCAGAGTTTAAAGGAACAAACAATGAAGGTGGTACCTCAATTTGTGACGCTTCTGATGGTGATTGTGTAACACCCCAAACCCGGTCAATACACCACGACCGAATCTGGCATGTTACGGGGAAAATCGTGTTTGAGGGGTTAGGTTTCATGTTTAAAGATTCGATGAAAAACTCTTTGTCATATTTTATACTTGTCAAAATCTTGGGCATGATTGCTTTAAAACTGGTTGTGAATTTTGAAACCCGGAAATTTGAAAACTTGGTTGACTCCATAAGTAAGACAAATCCATATCGTTTGAGAATCCCAAGTAATCTCCTTCTTGATGCTTAAAAACATTTTGAGCTTAGTGTGGAAAAATCTCTAGTTTTAGAAAACGTTTGATTGCATTTATTTTTAATTTATAGTGTGATACCCGATGGTAAAATTTAAAACATATCGCTTTGTAGTTTTGAAAACCTCATTTTATATCCAAGTTTTTATTCGATAATAATCCATAATTTATTAGGACATAATTGAAATCCAATCAAAGCATGTGAATAATCAAAACATAATTTTAAGAGGCCTTTTACAATCCCAACAAAACCATATGGAATAAAAGAAATTAAGTACCAAGTCTAAATCAGTGAAATTTCAAATTTATTCATGGCATGGTCACCTCGAGTCCACCCGGCTCCATGTCCGCAATCTAATTGTCACCTGAAATGATAAGGGAGAAGGTGAGTCGCAAGACTCAGTGCATAAATCCCTCTCCGATTAATGCAACATGCTAACACACATCATAGCAACGCATAATACAAGTAATGCACCCAATCCTAGCCATCCGTACTCCATTTCTACCCAGTGTGGTACCAAACCACCGGTGGTGCCAAACCACCTGGTGACCCAAAGTCACGATATCCATAATTGTGGTGCCAAACCACTTGTGACCCAAAGTCACGAATAATCCAATGATGGGGCCAACCCATCGTGTGATACCAAATCACCGGCGTCAATCCCGTATAATCGGTGTGGGGCCAACCCATCGTGGTACGGCCACTGGGACGACGCTATGAGGTGCCAAACCTCTCGTGTCCCAAAGACACGAATGTGATACCAAATCACCGGTGACCGAAGTCACGAATCCAATGATGGGGCCAACCCATCGTGTGATACCAAATCACCGGGCGTCAATCCCGTATAATCAATCGTGGGGCCAACCCATTGTGGTGCTAAGCCACGGGACGAGACGCTGAGGTGCCAAACCTCCGTGACCCAAAGTCACAATAATCAA
The DNA here is from genome assembly GCA_025698515.1 of Gossypium sturtianum. NCBI lineage: Eukaryota > Viridiplantae > Streptophyta > Magnoliopsida > Malvales > Malvaceae > Gossypium > Gossypium sturtianum. The sequence goes on along the minus strand of CM046943.1, from coordinate 110,534,016 downwards.
TGTGGTACCAAACCACCTGAGGTGCCAAACCTCTGGTGTCCCAAAGACACGGATATCATATTCCCCATCCTCTCATATCACCCATAACATATCATACTAATGCAAATCGTGCAATACATGTAATCATGCTAACATGTTTAACATTGCATCTCATATCACATACATCATCGATCATGATATCATATACCATTAATAGAACTCGTAATGAAGCGGGCTTACGCCATCTAAGTGCACATACCCCATAGGGTATCATATCAATCAACCAATCGTTTGACAATCGTGTTTATTAAACATATTACTACGCAATGAGTGTGTTAGTTTACACACTGTTAAAACGCAAGCTTTTAAACCCAACGAACCGATCTAAGATCCTCAAATACCTTGCTCCTATAATCGGCCAAACATAGATTAGCCACTTATACCATTCGGCCAAAACCATTAAACCAAAGGGGTTAACAATTGAATCCCTTACCTTTCACTTGGTTTGGTTTCCTACCAAAACCCAACCAACCAATGCTTCCTTAGCCAATCGGCCACACCCTAACAAGAGAACTGTTAATTTTTGAAGTCTTTGATTAACGAAAACTAAAAGAATGCACTACTAGAACCAATCCCTTACCACCATTTACCAACGACAACCGAGAAAGAAGACTCCTCTTGTTTGCTTCCAAAATCCAAAGGCCCTATAACGTAATAGTTAACAAAGATTAACTCTTTCAACCAAACCCAAAATCGAACCAGAACAAGGGAGAGGAGAAATAACCATTCAGCCAAGCACTTACCTAACACCAACCAATATTCGCCAAGAACCACTAGGAGAGAGGAAAGATTCGGCCAACTCTTAAACAAGATGGAAAAAGAGGATTTGGCTAGGGTGGTTTGTAATAATCACACAAGATTCGGTCAGTGAAAGAAAAGAGAAAACGAAATGCAAAAGGATAGGGGTTGATATTCTGGCCAACAATAGAAATGGGGAAAAGAAGAAGAAATGGAAAGGTTTAGAAGGGTGAAGTTTCTGGCTTGCAAAAGAAAGAATGGAGAAAGTGTTTTGGAGAATGGAGTTTTGGCATACACAAATGAAGAGAAAAGAGAGAGAGCAAAGAACATCGGCTACCAAGAAAATTGAGAGGGACAAAGCAAATTCGGCAAGGCTATAGGGTTTGGTCTTTGGTTTCAAGAAGTAAAGAAAATGAGAGAAAGCTCTCTTGTAATTTCTGGCTACTATTGACAAAAGAGAGGAATTTGGCTTGACACAAAGTGACCAGAAAAATGCACAAAAGTGCCTAAGTTAATTTCGCTAACACCCTCCCCACTTACCAAAACCGGCCACTCTCTCTACAAACTCCCCAACATTCGGCCACTACCCACAATTACTCCAAGCCACACATTCAAACTAGTTTGAACTAGTCTCCCTCCTAAATTCGCTCTCCACCCACCATTTAAACATTTGACTTGGTCCATGGCAGAGTTTGAACCGCCCACAACTCTCCTCCTCCATGCCGTCAAAATGAGAGCAAAATGTGGGATTTTCGCAGCTTGAACAGGGACCTCCTCCTCGCAAGTGACGCCAAACACAAGCCCCAAGTGGCGCATGCTTTGCCATCTTACTAGCTCAACTCTTGTGCTAACTTTTCACCTAAAATTATTTATAAACCCCGACTCCTTCAACTCCTCTCACATAAAACTTAAAACCAAAATTTTTCCTACCACTCCTGGGCTTATACTAAGCTTACAACTAAGCCCCAAAACAACACAAAAGCAACATTGCAAAACAACCACATGCAAAACAATGCAATAACAAAATAGCCCCTATCCCCGGATATTACAGTTCTACCCTCTAAAAATAATTTGGCCTCAAATTACCCGATCAAAAGAGTTGAAGGTATTGTCTCATCACATCCTCGGGTTCCCACGTAGCTTCTTTCACGCCATGGTTCCGCCATAGCACCTTTACAGAGGCACTGACTTCCTACGCAAAAACCTTCACATCCCGATCTAGGATCCGCATTGCAGGTTCCTTCTCCATGGTTAAATCCGATTCACCTCGATCTCTTCCACTCGCTACGACATGCGATGGATCCGAACGATAACGCCTAAGCATCAAACGTGAAATACATCGTGAATCGACTCAACTCGCCGGCAACTCAAGCGTGGTAAGCTCATCGTCCCACTCGTTTCAGCATCTTATACGCCCAATAAAACCTCGGACTTAGCTTGCCTTTCCTTCCGAATCTCAATACTTTCTTCCATGGCGAGACCTTCGTAAAAACTTGATCCCCACAAGAAACTCTATATCTCTCCGCTTGAGATCGGCATAAGACTTCGCCTATCGAAGCTTCTTTCAATCGAGCCCGAATCAACTTAACCTTGTCTTCGCCTCTCGCAACCAACTCGTCCCAACAATCGGCGTTCACCCAACTCCGCCCAACATGTAGGTGAGCGACACTTTCTATCATACAACGCTCATATGGTGCCATTTTGATGCTTGCTTGGTAACTATTATTGTAGGCGAACTCGGCTAATGGCGTAAACTCCTCCCAACTACCTCTCAAATCGTAACACAACCTCTCAAAGATATCCTCTAAGATCCAGATAACCCTTTCCGATCGCCTCGTCGATTCATGGGTGAAAAGTCGCTTTGAAATCCAAGCGCGCACTCCAAAGCCGATACAACGCTTTCTGAACCTTGACGTAAATCGGGATCCCTATCCGAGATAATCGACATCGCACACCGTGCAATCTCACTATCTCTCGACACATACAACTTCGCCAACCTCTCAAGTGAGTAATCAACCCTTACCGAATGAAGTGAGTCGATTTAGTCGACGGTCCACAATTACCCAAACCGAGTCTTTTCTTGCTTCTGGCAGAAGAGGTAATCCATCGACGAAATCCATAGTTATTCTTTCCCACTTCCATTGTGGAATCTTCACCGGCCGAAGCAACCCTAACGGCAATCGATGCTCACCTTGACTGACTACGACATGTCGACACTTCCCTACAAAACCGTCACTTCTTTCTTCGCACTCCGCCACCAAAATTGCTCTCTTAGATCTCTATACATCTTGCTTCCTCCAGGATGCATAGCGTATGGGCTGCTATGTGCGCCCCGAAGAATCCTCTCGCTTTCACCAACGCCTTTCGGCATACAAGCTCGCGCGCTTGAAAACACAACACTCCATCACTAGATAAACCGTAACCCTCCAAACCACCATCCCCGCACACGAGACCTCTGCGCACTCAAAACCTCATCTTCCAATCGCTCTCTCCGACCGCTTCAACCTAAGTAGGCTTAACTCGCAGCTCTGCGTAATACTTCGTCGTCATACAAACTCGGATGGACAAACATCGCTCTTAAGTCCGAAACAACCTTACGGCTCAACGCTGCCCGCCACCACGTTAGCCTTGCCTGGATGATATTCAATCGAACAATCATAATCCTTGAGCAATTCAATCCATCTGCACGCCTCAAATTCAAATCCTTCCGAGTCAAAAGATACTTTAGACTCTTGTGATCTGTGTAGACTATCGATCTCTCTCCGAACAAGTAGTGCCTCTAAATTTTCAAGGCGAAGACTACAATTTTGCTAAATCCAAGTCGTAAGGCGTCGGATAATTGACCTCATGTGGCCTCAATCGCCGAGATGCGTAAGCCACAACCTTACCTTCCCCGCATCAAGACACAACCCAATCCCGTATGTGATGCATCGCAATACACCTGTGGAATTCCTTCCCACCTCTCAAAGTTGAATTAAAACAGAGCTTTGGTCAAAATCTTCTTTAGTTTGTCGAAACTCTCCTCGCGCTTCTCTCACCCAAACAAATGGAACCCTTTCCTTAACAACTTGGTCATTGGCGCTGCGATCAATGAAAACCTTCTACAAATCTTCTGTAGTATCCGCCAAACCCGTAGAAACTCCGAATCTCACCCACCGACTTAGCGGCTTCCAATCCAAAATCGCCTCAATCTTCCGAGGATCTACCCTAATCCCCTCGGTGACACTACATGACCCAAGAATGTCACCTCCACGAGCCGTAACTCGCACTTACTAAATTTTGCATAAAGTTTGTTTTTCCTCGAACTGCAGCACTATTCGCAAGTGTGCATCATGCTCCTCCTCCGCCTTTGAGTATACTAAGATGTCGTCAATAAAAACCACTACGAATCGATCCAAATCTTTGAAACACCCTATTCATCATATCCATGAATGCCGCCGCACAAGTTAGTCAACCCAAGCGGCATTACTGTAAATTGTAGTAGTGTCCATACCGAGTACAAAACGCTGTCTTGTGGATATCCGCCTCCTTCACCTTCAATTGGTGATACCTGCACCTTAAATCAATTTTTGAGAATACCGGCACCCCTTCTTCGGTGATCAAACAAGTCATCTATCCGCGACAACGGATACTTGTTTTTGATCGTCAACTTGTTCAATGGCGGTAGTCTATACACATCCGCATAGTACCATCTTTCTTCTTAAAAAGAGTACTCGCGCTCCCCAAGGTGAAACACTTGGCCTAATAAAGCCTCGATCCAACAACTCCTCGGATCTCGAGCCTTTAATTCCACTAACTCCTTTGGCGCCATCCTATACGGAGTAATAGACACCGGCGCAGCTTCCTTCAGAATGCATCTATCCCGAACTCCACCTCACGATCCGGTGGCAAGCCCGAAAGTTCCTCCGAAACACATCAACAAATTCTTTAACTCGTCCGGACCTTTTCCACAAAGCAGATTCCTTAGCCTCCAAGGCATACACGTGAACCACATACGCTTCACACTCTTCTCGACCATCTTCTCCGCTTTGGAGCAGATACCACGTTGGATAAGTAATCTCTTCTATTACCTATCATGACTACCTCATCACCTCACCAGTCTTTAGAACCAAGCGCTTAGTCGCGCAATCCAATCTAGCCCGGTATTTAACCAACCAGTCCATCCCGAGAATCGATCGAACTCCCCAAACGGTAGTTCCATCGGATCGACCACAAACACTACCCTTGGAGTTCTAGGGTTACACCTCTATACGACTTATCTACGACTCACTGAGTGACCTGAGGGCTAATAACCGTCATCCGCCTAGAAGTAGTTTGAGTTTAAGTCCATGGTCTCTACTATGCTACTAGCAACGTATGAATGCGTTGAACCCATATCAATTAAAGTAGTATATGGAGAACCAAAGATCAAAAACGCACTGGTTATGACGTCCGGCAAGCGCCGCCCTCCTCTCGGCGTCGCACGCATACACCAACCAGCCGTCTTGCCTCAGAGCTACCCGCACCTCTCGCCCAAAGGCTCCGCGCCCCGACCGTAACCATTACCTCCTCTCGCCATTACCACGACGACTCTCTGCGGTGGCGGTCCATTATTCTGAATCGAGTACGGCCGCGCCTCGGGATGAATCCTAGTCAACTTACGCGACAAACCTCACACGGTGATCCAAAGAGCCACACTCGAAACATCCTTTTCCACCGGTCCAAAGAACCTCCCCAATGAGATTTCCCATAATCTGTTACACTGGGGTCCCCGACACAAAGAACAGACCTACTGCATCGATTCGGCCCACTTTGTCTAGCTTTTCTCATGGATTACTGACAACCCGGAAGATCCAAAACTCCTCTTATGTCCTGCTCCTATCCATGTTTTGCCTCACGATTCTTTAACACCCCTCGGCTACCTTAGCCTTCTCAACCAGACGGCAAACTCACGCCTCGCGTGTGGAGCAATCAGCCAGCCTTAATTGTCTCTCGCACCATCCTCGAATCGAACACACCTCTCGTGTTCAAGAGCCACAATGCCCCCAGCATACCTACTCGCCTTCAAGAATTGCGCCTCGTGACTCGACACGCACTTACTCCCCGAACTAGCCTCAAAAATGCTTTTCGTTGTGCGTCAATGTAGCTAGCTCCAATGTACTTTTTCGATAAGCGACTCTAAAATAATCCCAAGTGAGATCCTCCGCTGCAGCCCTGTCTCGAACCGTGAGCCACCACCGGTATGACTCATCCCGAAGGAGCGATACTATCCCCTTCAGACTTCTCTCTCGCTAGCCAGTCCAGATCATCCATGATCCGCTCCGCCGCTTCCAACCAATACTCAAACTGCAGGCTTTGAGCAACACCGTAAACACCTCTAAATACCTCGGCCCCATTTGCTCTGGAGTCGCCAGCACGATTTCCTAGCTCCTCGCGCCTCCACCTACTCCGGCTACCCTTTCAGAACTCGCAAAGATCGCGCTCGCGACATCGCGTCATCCCCGCCCGATCTCAAATTCACCACCTCCACCGGTGGTGGTACCGTATCTCATTCTCGATTTCGACTGCACTCCACGGTTCGTAAACCGTCATCCTACCCCGACCACGCCCCCGTGTATTACGACCACGCCCACCCCGAGTGCTCATGACTACTGTCTCGACTTATCCGATTTAGAAGTTTTATGCATCAAGATTTATTTCGTTATTTAAAAGCACGTCTTATGAATATTTCTTATTAAAGAAATTTTTGTTTTCGCAAGTCGTGGACCTAGTGGTTTCAGTTTCTAAAGTAATTGCTAGTCATTCAATCATATTACACCAACATCGTGAATCACAAGAATAGTAAGGGGTACTTTCTGGGCGGATTGTCTGCGGAGACTCAAGCCATGCCTTTCAAACCATATACTTTGAAACAAAAACATTTAAAAACAAAAATTCTTAAAACATTTTGGGCCTCAAGCCCACAGCCGAGCCTTGAACTTGGCTCTGATACCAAAATTGTAACACCTCAAACCCGGTCAATACACCACGACCAACTGCATGTTACGGGGAAAATCGTGTTTGAGGGGTTAGGTTTCAGTTTAAAGATTCGATGAAAAACTCTTTGTCATATTTTATACTTGTCAAAATCTTGGGCATGATTGCTTTAAAACTGGTAGTGAATTTTGAAACCCAAAAATTTGAAAACTTGGTTGACTCCATAAGTAAGACAAATCCATATCGTTTGAGAATCCCAAGTAATCTCCTTCTTGATGCTTAAAAACATTTTGAGCTTAGTATGGAAAAATCTCTAGTTTTAGAAAACGTTTGCTTGCATTTATTTTTAATTTATAGTGTGATACCCGATGGTAAAATTTAAAACATATCGCTTTGTAGTTTTGAAAACCTCATTTTATATCCAAGTTTTTATTCGATAATAATCCATAATTTATTAGGACATAATTGAAATCCAATCAAAGCATGTGAATAATCAAAACATAATTTTAAGAGGCCTTTTACAATCCCAACAAAACCATATGGAATAAAAGAAATTAAGTGCCAAGTCTAAATCGGTGAAATTTGAATTTATTCATGGCATGGTCACCTCGAGTCCACCCGGCCCATGTCCGCAATCTAAGTGTCACTGAAATGATAAGGGAGAAGGTGAGTCGCAAGACTCGATGCATAAATCCCTCTCCCGATTAATGCAACATGCTAACACACATCATAGCAACGCAATACAAGTAATGCACCCAATCCTAGCCATCCGTACTCCATTTCTACCCGTGTGGTACCAAACCACTTTGGTGGTGCCAAACCACTTTGGTGACCCAAAGTCACGATATCCATAATTGTGGTGCCAAAACCTTTGGTGACCCAAAGTCACGAATAATCCAATGATGGGGCCAACCCATCGTGTGATACCAAATCACCGGGCGTCAATCCCAGTATAATCACCGTGGGGCCAACCCATCGTGGTAACGGCCACCGGGACGAGGCGCTATGAGGTGCCAAACCTCTGGTGTCCCAAAGACACGAATGTGATACCAAATCTTTGGTGACCGAAGTCACGAATCCAATGATGGGGCCAACCCATCAGGTGATACCAAATCACCGGGCGTCAATCCCCGTATAATCAATCTGTGGGGCCAACCCACCGTGGTGCTAAGCCATCGGGGCGAGACGAGGTGCCAAACCTCTCGTGACCCAAAGTCACAATAATCAATCGTGGTACCAAACCACCGGAGGTGCCAAACCTCGGTGTCCCAAAGACACGAGATATCATATTCCCCCTCCTCTCATATCACCCATAACATATCATACTAATGCAAATCGTGCAATACATGTAATCATGCTAACATGTTTAACATTGCATCTCATATCACATACATCATCGATCATGATATCATATACCATTAATAGAACTCGTAATGAAACGGGCTTACCCGAATCAGTGCACATACCCTATAGGGTATCATATCAATCAACCACATTGTTTGACAATCAAAGTTTACTAAACATATTACTACGCAATGAGTGTGTTAGTTTACACACTGTTAAAACGCAAGCTTTTAAACCCAACGAACCGATCTAAGATCCTCAAATACCTTGCTCTATAATCGGCCAAACATAGATTAGCCACTTATACCATTCGCCAAAACCATTAAACCAAAGGGGTTAACAATTGAATCCTTTACCTTTCACTTGGTTTGGTTTCCTACCAAAACCCGAACCAACCAATGCTTCCTTAGCCAATCGGGCCACACCCTAACAAGAGAACTGTTAATTTTTGAAGTCTTTGATTAACGAAAACTAAAAGAATGCACTACTAGAACCAATCCCTTACCACCACTTACCAACGATTAACCGAGAAAGAAGACTCCTCTTACTTGCTTCCAAAATCCAAAGGCCCTATAACGTAATAGTTAACAAAGATTAACTCCTTTCAACCAAACCCAAAATCGAACCAGAACAAGGGAGAGGAGAAATAACCATTCACCAAGCACTTACCTAACACCAACCAATATTCGGCCAAGAACCACTAGGAGAGAGGAAAGATTCGCCAACTCTTAAACAAGATGGAAAAAGAGGATTCTGCTAGGGTGGTTTGTAATAATCACACAAGATTCGTCAGAGTGAAAGAAAAGAGAAAACGAAATGCAAAAGGATAGGGGTTGATATTCGGCCAACAATAGAAATGGGGAAAAGAAGAAGAAATGGAAAGGTTTAGAAGGGTGAAGTTTCGACTTGCAAAAGAAAGAATGGAGAAAGTGTTTTGGAGAATGGAGTTTTACACACAAATGAAGAGAAAAGAGAGAGAGCAAAGAACATTCGGCTACCAAGAAAATTGAGAGGGACAAAGCAAATTCAGTAAGGCTATAGGGGTTTGGTCTTTTGGTTTCAAGAAGTAAAGAAAATGAGAGAAAGCTCTCTTGTAATTTTCGGCTACTATTGACAAAAGAGAGGAATTTGGCTTGACACAAAGTGACCGAAAAATGCACAAAAGTGCCTAAGTGAATTTCGCTAACACCCTCCCCACTTACCAAAATCGGCCACTCTCTCTACAAACTCCCCAACATTCTACCACTACCCACAATTACTCCAAGCCACACATTCAAACTAGTTTGAACTAGTCTCCCTCCTAAATTCGCTCTCCACCCACCATTTAAACATTTGACTTGGTCCATGGCAGAGTTTGAACCGCCCACAACTCTCCTCCTCCATGCCACAAAATGAGAGCAAAATGTGGGATTTTCGCAGCCTTGAACACGGGACCTCCTCCCCGCAAGTGACGCCAAACACAAGCCCCAAGTGGCGCATGCTTTGCCATCTTACTAGCTCAACTCTTGTGCTAACTTTTCACCTAAAATTATTTATAAACCCCACTCCTTTGGCTCCTCTCATATAAAACTTAAAACCAAAATTTTTCCTACCACTACGGCTTATACTAAGCTTACAACTAAGCCCCAAAACAACACAAAAGCAACATTGCAAAACAACCACATGCAAAACAATGCAATAACAAAATAGCCCCTATCCCTGGATATTACAGATTGTGTAGTTTCTGTACTTTTCTTTTTAAAAAAACGAATCAATTGTTTTCGACTTCATAACTACAATATCTTAAAAGATAAAATAAAATTAAAAACTATAAAATTAAATTAAACTATAAACTTTAAAACACAATAAAAACAAAATTAATAACTATAAAATAAAATTAAACTATAAACTTTAAAACACAATAAAAACAATTGTAAAATTGTAAAAGATGAAAAGAAAAACCTTAGAAGATGAACTCAAGCGCGCGTTTGAAGGACAAATGTTGATGACAATAGTTGTTAATAGCAATAGGAAAATAGACTTCTTTTTCACTAGTTAACAAATTGAATTTTAACCTAAATTCACATTTAATATTATATTAAAAACTATCATCTAAAAAAGAAAGTTGGAAATATATCAATATTACATTTAATGTTATATTAATGTTGATTACAATAATATATTATATAAATATTTAAAGTTAAAAGTTAAAATATATTATATGGATAAAATAAAAAAATAAAGATTTTTTTAATGTTCAAAGTTAGAAAGGGGGTCAAACAACAATTTAAGGGGGCCAAAGTTTTAAAATCTTAAGGGACTAAAGAATAAATATTTTTTATAATTTTAGGGGGGGCATCACGCCACCTCCCCAAAATTCGCCATCGTTTGAAAGGTCGAGAATAATGAAATAGTTCGGATTGAGTCTAGTGAATTGAACGGATTGCTCTTTGTGATATCCGTGTTGAAAGCTCAAAGTTATGTGAAAAAGGGTTATGAAGCTTATTTTGCTTATGTAATTGACTCAAAGTATCCGAAAAGAAAGTTGAATCGCGCGCTTGTCTCCGTGAATTCTCTCGATGTGTTCTCAAGAACTACCGGATTGCCTCCGATACGTGAAGTTGAATTTGGTATTGATCTGTTTCCGGTACAACTCCTATTTCGATAGCTCCGTGATAGAATGGCACCTACGGAATTAAAAGAGATATTTCGATTTTGTCTCGAAATGTTTAGTCCGTCTGCCAAGTTAAAGCCGAACATCGTTCCGTCTCCGCTTGTTACAACCAATTCTTATTCCCGAGTGGAAATGGGATAGAGTGACGATGGACTTTATTTCTCGGATTGCCTCGACTCGAGAAAGAAAGATGCGATATGGGTCGAGTTGATCGATTGACGAAATCCGCCATTTTATTCTCGTGAGATCTCGATTATTCACTTGATAAGTTAATGAGCTTTACATTTCTCGATATTGTGAGATTGCATGGAGTGCCATTGTCTATTGTGTTCGACAGAGATTCGAGATTTACTTCACGATTCGGGAAGAAATTGCATGAAGCTTTAGGCACAAAATTACATTTCAAAGATGCTTTTTCACCCGCAAACAGAAGGTCAATCCGAGCGGATTATTCAAATTCTCGAGGATATGCTGAGATGTTGCATTCTTGAGTTTGATGGTACGTGGGAACAGTACTTGCCATTGATTGAATTTGCATATAATAATAGTTTTCAATCGAGCATCAAAATGGCACCTTATGAATATTTGTATGGACGTAAATGTCGAACACCTCTATATTGGACCGAGCTTAATGAAAATAAGATACACGGGTCGATTTGATAAAAGACACGAATGTAAAGTGAAAGTGATCCAAGATAGTTTGAAAGCAAGGTCGATCGTCGTAAGTCCTATACGGACTTGAAACAAAAGATATTGAACTTGAGATTGGTGATAAAGTGTTTTTGAAAATGTCTCCGTGGAATAAAGTACTCCGATTCGGACGTAAAGGCAAGCTGAGTCCGAGGTTCATCGGGCCATATGAGATTATTGAACGTGTTGGGCCAGTTGCGTACAGATTGTTGTTGCCACCTGAGCTAGAAAAGATTCATAATGTATTGCATGTATCGATGCTTAGACGATACAGATCTGATCCGTCACATGTGATTACTCCGTCTGAGATTGAAATCCGATCTGATATGACATACGAAGAAGAACCGATCCGTATCTTAGCTCATGAAATGAAAGAGTTGAGAAATAAGAAAATTTCGTTAGTGAAAGTGTTGTGGCATCGACACGGAGTGAAAGAGGCTACGTGGGAGCCTGAAGATTTAATGAGATGGAAATACCCGAATCTATTTAACGGTAAGATTTTTGGGGACAAAAATCCCTAAGGGGGGAGAATTGTATGATCCGCTTTATAACCTAGTCGTAACAGAGGTTTCGTGGATCACAACTGAGTCAAGAAAATATTTTAATATTATTTTACGTGGTTCAGTAGTATATGATTAAGCATGTGCTAAAGTTCCGTGAATTAATTAAATCTGCTTGTGTGTTTAATTTGAGCAAAGGATTAAATCGCATAAACCGTAAAAGTAGCATTCTATTTGATTAATGGCCTAATTGTTGTGGCTTTTAAATGGGGAGGCCTTATGAGGCAATTAAACCATTTTAAAAGTGAGTGGATGGTATTGGACATTAATAGCCTTGGATTTTATATGTTTTAAATGTTATTTCATAAGGTTATTTTTGTAAAAGGATAATTAATGATTTTATAACAAAATGAAACATGAAAAATGGCCATATTCTTATCATCTTGGCCGAATTTCATAAGAAAAGAAAAGAAAGAAGGAAAGCTAGGTTTCGGCACTCTTTTGGTTTAATTCAAGGTATGTTTGATTTCGGTTTTTGATAATTTCTACATTTTTGCAATCGTTGCTTCATAAACTTTGAAACCCATGTTTTAGTTTTGAGAATTGATGATTATTTTGAAATGTGTCTTGATGAACATATGAGCTTTGAAATATTTGATGATGAAATATGGAATATATGTGTTTGATTAGCATATTTTGTCTTTGGAATTTTGTTGATTTTGAGTAATTTGGTTGAAATTGAGAAAATGAAATTTTGAAGGACTAATTTGTGAAATAAATGAAATGTATGGATTGATATGATCAAGGGGTATATTCGGCCAAGCATGGGTATAAGCAAATTTGGTGTATTTTGTGATTTTGTGAAATAGGGACTAAATTGTCCAAATGTGAAAATATGAGGACTAAATTGTAAAGTGCCCTAAATATGTGTTTTTGGATTGAATTGAATGTTTTGACGAATAAAAGGGTTAAATTTGAATATGTATAGATCAAGAACCAAGAAAACGGACTTAGATCGCAGAAGTAAAGTTGTCGAATAATCAAATCCGATCGAATATCCGAATTCGAGGTAAGTCGATATACAAATAAATGTATTTGAATTGAACTATTTGTGTATATATGAAATTTGAATTGCTACGAATATCCATTGAGATGGAATGTATGTGAAATCCGAGTTTGTAAATAAGTCGACAAGTTGTTAAAGTCCGAGAAGTCCCGTATGAGCCTAGGAATAGATAGGATTGCATATGTCATGACATAAGTGTCCGTTATGTGATATCATGTAAGACCACGCCCTGGGACGCTGGCATTGATTCGAGATTTCGTGGTAAGACCACGCCCGGGACGTTGGCATTGATATGAGATTTACGTGTAAGACCATGTCCGGGACATTGGCATCGTATTGATTCGCGTGTAAGACCCTATCTAGACAAAGGGCATCGATATTTGGTTACATGTAAGACCACGCCCGGGACGTTGGCATTGTACGACTATTCCGAGCACTCCGAGTATCCTATTTATTTTCGAACGGTTCAACGGGCAAGTCTCGAGAAATGAATAACTATGTGATTTGCATATCTATTTCGTGTAGGTTTGATATGTACACATTGTGTGTATAAGAAGGTAATTATATTCATAAACTTACCTAGATGAGTGATGTATTTGAATATGAGATTGTAAATGTGTTACATGAATGGACAAGCTATGATCCAACAAAGTATATGGTGATATGCAAGATTGAAAGATGAATGGCTAAGTAAATGTGCCAAAAGAATTATGGCTATGCAATTGAGCTATTAGTTAATTCATATTGATTATATGTTTTGAATGTTTATATGCTAAGTTTATTTGTATATGGCATACTAAGCTTTTGAAAGCTTACTTTGTGTGTGTTTGTTCTGTTTTATAGATCGTCAAAGCTATCAAGGCTCGGGACCGCCGAGGATCGTCATCACACTACCTAAGCTCATTTTGGTACCTTTTGGAAATGTTTATATTAAGTATGGCATGTATAAGCTAGTCATTTGGTATATGTTTGAGAGGTAAATAGCCATGTGATTTTGCTAGATAAATGTTTGTAATATGCATGAGTGAATATGATATATGATGCATGTTTTGATATGGCTTGAAGGCAATCAAATGGCCTTATGAATGGTAAGCTTATTGATGAATTGATGCCATAGTGATTTAGTGAAGTTGTGGATGAATTGTGCTTGGATTTACATGTGAATTGATTTTGCAAATTGGCATGTTTAGAAATGAGATTGAATGGGATAATATAATGATCATTTGGTGTGTTTTATGGTTGCCAATTGTATTGAGAAATATGCTTATTTATGCTTGTAAGATTGACCCAAGTGTGGGTGGCATTTTGGCCTTGAAAATGGCCTATATTTGCCCACACGGTTGAGCACACAGCGCGTGGCTCGACCGTGTCCTCGTGGTTGAAATTCAAAAAGTCGATCGAACACGCGGGCCGACACACGGGCTAGACACACGCGGTGGTGAAGTCGAGAGCGACCACGGGTAAGGCACACGCGCGTGTCCACACGGTGTATGGACAAGTTAGTATGTATGCCCCGCTTTGACATCGCTTAGACACACGGGCGTGTTGAGGCCGTGGAGGCACACACCGCCACACACGGCGCAGTGACCTCTCAGAATTTAGAAAAAATTTTACATTTCTAAGAAATTTCATATGTCTTCGGTTTAGTCCCGACCCTATTCTAAAGCATGATTAAGGTCTCGTTGACTCATAAAAGGGACACTTTGATTGCGTTTGATGAAATGTATTATGAAATGTCCGTAAAAGTCTCCTTCTGCTCGGTAATGCCTCTTAACCCTATTCGGCGATGACGGATACGGGTTAGGGGTGTTACATTAGGTCCTCTTCTAATATGTATTTATAAACTTTAGAATGCCTGTAAACCCTAAAAATTGAGTTTTTTCAGAAAAGACAAAGCAGGTATTTAAGTCAACACTGTCGACACATAGGCATGTGTCCAACTCACAGGCTCACACGGGCGTGTGCCTAGCCCGTGTAGAAATGCCAAGGCCATGTGGATCCCCGAAAACAACTCTTTTTGTCCGATTTTGGCCCATTTTTCGCTTCATTTCACTTCCCTATGCTCACCTAAGTATAGAAACATGGATTTAAAGGATTAGGAGCATCAAATTCACTAATTTACCTAATAAATCATTCAAAAACGCATCAAGAATGTGATTAAAAATATGTTACTTTTATGGTTTATCAATTCTTCTCATCTTGTATCAATGAAGTTATTGTTTTCCTTCCAATTGTCTTTCTTATTGCAAGATGAACAATATAACAAAATATCCGACATACACATAAATCTTTAACTTACTTAAGGGACTAACCTGTGTCCAGCGATTATACATACAAAGGTTCGATACTAACTTAACTTCCACTAAGGATAGCTAAACCGAAAGATCTAATACCAATTGACTTGTAGCACCCTCTATCCGACCGAATCATCTGGATCCAGATATTGGATGTTACAATACATAAATAATAAGCAAAAAATTTTACAATTGGCATATAACCATTCTCTTTAACATACTTCTTAATGTTTTAGTAACTATCTTCAGATCAAAAGATTTAATAAAGAAATTATTTAAGAATATATTAGATTTTCAAAGCAGCATAATACCATACAACTCAACACTTTGTTAAAGACAGACTCTTCATGATGTAGTGTACTAAGTGCCATGCTCTTAGGATATCCTTTATATGCATAATGACACAACTTGAACTGCTACCCTAGTGCAATTCTGGCTTGGTCCCTCATAGTGTACAGGTTCCACTCACATACCTGCAACCCAAAACACTGTTAGAGTATGCATAAAGACCAATCATGAGATGATTGTAATCACAAACTTGTTTTACCTAGTTTGTTAATATAAGACATTGCCATTGTTATTTCAGTTTCTTTTTCTGTGTGTATAAATAATTTGGTTAGTAATAAAGTCTTGAGAATAATATGATTATTCTTAAAAGGTCCATAGATAAGTATTATTGTGGGCTTGGACAATAATAATGCATTAAGACTAATGTGTAGTTGATTGATGACAAAGTGTTGTCATTGACATAGAGATGTCAAAATCAATACATGAAAAATCATAGAGAACAATATACTAGACTGACCCGCTATGAGTATGTTTATTAGATTATCATGTAATAGTCACAACATTACTCATAGTGGTAACTATGTATATGATCCTTAGACTTGAGATTATCATTGTCTCATGAGTTGTATATTTTGATATAGTCAAAAGTCTACCGTAATAAAGTTGTACTATAAAGACTCGATGTTGGATATGCCACGATCTATGAAGTGGGATATAATCGATCAAGATAGGTTTTGCCCTCCTACATAATGGGAGCAATATCTTGGGTCATTTGATAAGTGAAACTATAAATGCATGGCCATGCTCAAATAAGTTGAAATGATATATTACACTTATTTGTTTATTGTAGTCTACTCGTAATATCAAGAAATATGAGATTAGACTATTTAAGTGTGACTATTCCATGACTTGTGTGTCCAATCTAGATATAAAGGATCAAAGGATATAATACATGAAAAATTAACTTTTTGTAATTGGGTAGCAATGATGCATTGCTAGATGTCATTCATTGCTTGTAACATTAGAAATGTTCTAGTATTACTACTAACATTACAAAAGCTTAAAGGGTCACACCTTATTGTAAAAATCAATGTAATACAAACATAGTTCGTAGTGTGTTTAATCGTCACATAAGTTAATTTAATTTAATTTCATTTGGCAATTAAATATTGAACATATTATATGTACAAACTTGTTGTACATAAATAGAGAACATAGTTAAAATTAATATATGAATTTGATTCATATAAAATATTAATCGAATATAATTTACCAAAATTATTAATATAAATAGTTATAATAATAAATTTGGTCAAATATAAAAATATGGAAATTGATATTCTTTTGGAAAGAATATAATATTTTAAAACTTTCCATATGTTTCTCTAAAACGAAAGGGAATAATTCTGCTTTTATTATCATGTGATATTAAAAGAAAATGAGGTGAATCCTGTGTGTGTAGGTTACCAAAGAAAAAATCGTAAAAGGTCTAGTAGCCACTTTTCGAATTCTCTCCGAAAAGTTCAAAGAGTTTTGTTGTTCATTGTTGACTGGGTGGACTACGTAGAGGCCAAGACATTTTTGGTTGCGGCTTGGAATGGACATCGAGAATGAAATCAGATCCTAAAGCTATATCTTTAACTCATTTTCAATCGGTTCATTCCCCGCACATGGATCCATGGTTGACGATCACCTAATAATTTTTCCATTGCACCACAGGCATATCGACGATCCAACAAACACATATACAAGTTTCCAAGGAACTTTATGTCTCACTCGCTTTTACCTTTTTTTACAAAATTTTAGATTCCTTTAACCCCATGAGTTGGGTTTCCTCTTAGACAATGGCAAATAAAATTTGATTCTTGATTGGTGGATAACCATAAGTCAAATAACGCAGCTTAACCATCTCATACTCTTTTCACGTTAATAGCTTTACACAAGTCTCCTCAAGGTTCTAGATGAATGCACTTCTTAGATCACTACCCAATACATTTTATTCTTAGTAGATTCTTTACATACCCCGTGAATACTAGATTACAGGATTTAATAGTTCTTAGGTATGGCGATTCATGCTCTACCAATCATCCTAGAGGTCTCAAGTTCCTTATCATGGAAAATCACTATGGCGGATTCTACACTAGTTACTCTATTGAGTATTCTACTCAAAAATGCCTCACCATCATACTTAGATATCACACATGGCGGACTAGTATTTCTCCACTTGAACATTACGGAACTCATTCCACTGGTTTTGAGATAACACGCCACAAAGGCTTCCAGAAGGAGGTAGCCACATAAGTTTTCCAAAGGATTTGCCACAAAGGCTTTCTAGAGAATTTTCCATAAAGGCTTTCCAAAAATCGCCTCAAAGGCTTTCCAGAGAGATCCATGTTTATTGTCCTGTGGACCATTTTGGTGGATGTCATAGGCTTCTCATTTATGGTATTACACCTTCACGCCCTCTTGGTGTATTATCATATGATGCCATAGCCATGGACTTCCACAAATTTGTCTCATGATCTTCCAATCCTAAGTTAGCATTACATTTGCCTCTACCAAAAGCTACACAATGAATCTCTTTTCATCCTTATACATAACTCGAAATTTGTCAAGCATTGAACCCATATAATAATGAAGTATAAAACAAGAACTACACACACACTAGTAACAATACCATATAGTAGACAACTTCATACCATGCTACACATTATTGACCTCATTTACATATTTGTAGATATCTCTCAAGACATGCATTCACATAATTACATGACATGCAGGAGAGTCGTTTAGAAACTCACCAGAGACCTACCTTTACCTTGGCCCAGAGCTTCTGTTTCGATAGTCCTTCCCAACCCAACAACAACTGATTAAACGATATAAGATTTCCATTAGAATCCTCATTGCAGTATATTTTACTATTACTTTTTCCTTCTATAGTCTAAATAGGCAAAATCAGAATACTTACTGTAAGGCCAATTCACCTATCTTAGTTCAACCTTATAAAAGAGAAAGAAGAGGATGTTGAGGTTAGAAAGAAGAACCTGAACATTAAGCAGATAGCCTAAAACCATTCGAAATGTCCATTTCCTTTAAATATAATCTCGGTCCCCTGATTGCCTTACCGATTTCAGGGTAGGTGAAAGAAAATTCGATGAAGATTATCCTCACTCGTTGACCTACCATAGGGAGGTCAAATAAACTGATTTACTCCTATCGAGAAATGGCTAACCATGCTACTTATGATGACTTATCTAGTTGGATTTTTTTAGTGTACAAGTGATCTTTCATTCATTTTGCTATTGTGCTCTTTGCTCTATCTCTACCTTTTGTTGCTGCAGAATCCCAACAACTCCCAACTAATCTAATATTATATCCAATTTGAATAATACTCATAGAAATCTGGTCAGATTTATATCTTTATGAGACTCTCATTTGGCGTGGTCTTAAATACACTTTAGTCCCTTACAACTTTCCCATATACTTAGTAGGCACTTCAAGTTCAGCCAAAACTCTACGGCGTACTCTTTATTTTTCATACTCTTTCTTCAAATGAAGAATACCCCTAGATGAAATCCTTGGATACTTCTACTGACGGATAATTTATGTGCCAACTTTAGTTGGTCGTAAGTTTGTAAATTGGCTGGGCTATACTACCACAAAGGCACCAAAATAGGTAATAATAATACCTACTCACCTTCTTCACATATTCGCCAACTTTGGGGTGTTACACGAATGATGAAAAAACACTAAAAAGCAATATCGCATAAGAATTTGGAGTAGGAAAGCATTAAAACAAGAAATCACTGCACAAACCGAGAAAAAAATAGGCATAAAAGACTTAGAGAGCAAGAACACAAATGAAGAACAAAAGAAAAAGGAATTTCAAAAATAGCTAAAGAAAATAATAGTCTAAAAGAAAAGCAAACAAGGAACATATAAAGGTACTCCTAAAACGCATCGTTTCATCATCCGCTCCCAATGGCCAACGCCAAATCAACACATGTCACCGCAAGTCATTACTCATCATTGTCTTTATTCCCTGCCACGCTTTTCGATGATATTTATAGACAAAATTCTAGAAGTTTTCATAATGACTCTTCTCTTTTCGCAAAAGGCTACATCTCTCGCCTTCAACTATCTCTGTTGCACCTTCCCGAAATCGCAAAGAATAGTTTATCCCAAGACAAGCCACTTTGCAACTTGCCTCTCAACTTGGGGAGGGACTATTGTTATACCCTCCTCTAGCTTCGGCACGCTGCAACACAAAAACTACTCAAGAAACACCACTCCATTCAACGTTGATCGGTTAGCCACCAAGAAACTAGTATCCTAGAAGGCCCGATTCCAAATGACCTCTCGCTTTATCCAAAAGAGTCCCGATCGACCATAGTTGTGTAACATCCCGAATTGGTGGGGCTTCGATTTAGTGTGCCGTGATGTTTATGTTACGCTTGATGTGCTAGTTAGGTGTTTAAGGGGTTAAGAATGGGCTCGTGGATTGGGCCGAGGCCTTAATCGACTTTTTTGCTTGGGCACTCGTGGAAAGCCAACTAGATAGGGCTTAAAAGATATTATCTGTAAATTAAGACACACAAATGGGCTTGTGGCCCAAAGCTGGTCGCTGGCGCTACTTTAGGGGCTTTGAGGTGGCGTGATAAGCAATAAGGAGGTCCAAGGTTCGAGTCGCATTACCCACTTATTTTAAATGTTTTTAGCGCCAAAAGAGAGGATAGTTGAAGTACTAGGATGCCCTGGAATTAGGAGATTTATGTGTTTGGATAATGTGGATAATGTGGCGTATAAAAGGAAGAAGGGGTGGTGTTATCTGGTCACTTGTGGATGAGAGATCGTAAGGATAAGGGAGAAAGTTTAGAAATTATCTACTCGATCACAAGAGAGTGGCTAAATTTCCAACTCTAGGGAAAGAGGAAATCAGTTTTGATGAGGCTAGGGGGGGTGCCGAAATTCCCTTGTTAATTAATTAGTCTTAGTTTTCAAAAGAGGCAATTCCGGCTTTTGGTTAGTGTGTGTACCTAAAATTTGATTAGAAAATAGGGTACTTCTTAATTTCGACATTTATTCTCATTCTCTTCTCTTAGTTATTTCTTTCTCAAAAAGCCGAAAACTCCTAAAGTTCCATATTCTTCTTCATTCTCTGCAAAGCCTAAAACCTCATAGCCTTTCTCTACACCTTTCTCGATTTCTTCTATGTCTAAACCCTTAAGTATTCCTTCTCTTCTACCATAATCGAATTTCCTAGTGCCCATTCTTTCTCTTCTTGCCGATTTCTTCATTGAAAGTCGAATCTCCATAGATTTCTTTGAATCATCTTGTCTTTTTGATTTTCGCAAAAGCCTAAATCTTCTAAGACTTGCCGAATTCTCTCAGTAAAGGTAGGTGCCGATTTCTTCCGATCTATTCTTTGTTCTCTTCGCTTTTAGAAGACAAAGCCGTAAAGGCTAATGGATTGATGGTTTCTTGTGTTTACGTGTTGGGCACACATTCGAATTGAAGTAGATTGCTTAGATCTAAAAGTCGAACCGCTAGTCTCTCAACCTCATATCTCTCTTTTCGGATTTCAAGGTAAGGGTTCTCTTTAGATTCTCGTTAGATTCGCTATCATAATTGTGATCTTAACCATTTATGATGGTAGCAAATCGATAAGGTCTTTTGATGGAATCAAATATCGATCAAAGCGAAGGAGGGGATTGGATCTGTTAAACCAATCCCTAAGTTTAAGAAACGAAAGTGCCGTCACGTTTGAGATTGGCCACCGAAAGTTGTGGATCGGCTTCGTAATAAAACCTTAGACGCTTAGCTAAATCAGACGGCTTCGATAGTGTCAACATAGAAAGTCTCATCTTATTCAGAATCGTGTGTAGATCTCTATCACACTAATTAATCTGCACTATATATGTTATGGGCTAAAAGCCGATAAAGGTCAGATGGACAATCAGATATCTAAAAGGGTAGGCAAGGGATGCCAGTACGTAATCATAGAAACTTCTATGTGTATCGATGTATGTGATAGACTCGTGATCTTTTAGGTAGTATATTATTTTGCTTCGCATGGATGTATGCATGGGATGGGGTTGATATGATGAAGGGAAGAGCATGTTAAAAGGTCGCCTAGTGATCGAAGGTTGAACCACGATATGTACACTTAGGTCACAATAGTGATCGGTGGCTCGCCACACTTGATTATAAGGTCACACAGTTGATCGGTGGCTCGCCACGCGGGATTATAAGGTCACATGGTGATCGGCATTATAACCGATAGCATGACCTGCCGATATGGTGTGTAGCTGTTGGTGGGTTGATTGTAGAAATCCCCGAGGTGTGATGGCTAGTACGGGCTGGTGTGTAGAGGATGGACTTTAGGTTGGGTTGGGCCATGCAAAGATGTGAATATTTTGTTTCCATTGTGTATGGGCCAAGGCCCATAATGTGTTTCTCGGGCCTCAATCCTTTTATGTGTTTTCTGGATTTGCACATTGAGTCTTGGTGACTCACCCTTTATTTTTCCCCGACTTTTCGGATGATGAGCAAGAGATCGTGGACATGGGAGCCGAGGCGACTCGGAGGCCATCAAGTCTTATATTTTCATAAACTATTTTCGCTTTTCCTTAAGTTTTCAATTTTGGGACTATTTATGTAATAAGGCTCCATAGCTTAGGTTCAGATCATAATTGTTAATGTCTTTATTCTATTTTTTTAAAATTTAATTTTATGTTCAAAGACTTATCTATAGGAAGTAAATATATGGGAATTTCAAACACGCTCAAAGAAAAGCAAAGGTTTTCTTCAAATATCACTTATTTTAGCTTAATACCTAAATAAACAAACTGAATTTCCAAAAATCATCCAAGTGAAGTTTTTACGTTAAACCCCGTAGCATACCGTGATCTAGTCGTAACGCTTGGGCGGGTTTGGGGTGTTACATTTGTATCGTGAGCCCAGCTACATAAAACACGGCCGTGAAATGGGTCTAGTAGGGTGTTGTAAAATTGATGTGAATTTGAGAAAATGCTTTGGGTTGAGATATGGCCTTCGAGTCTCACACAAGACCGATCCACGCAGTAAGTATTCTAACTCTTGATGTGATATGCATGTTGGGTTTGATGGGCTTTATGGACGAGACTAGTATGATACTGTTAATGGATCTTAGGCCTAGTTTAAAAAACTCTTCAATTTCATAAAACTTAATCTAATTAAACATGTCCGTAAACAAGTCACTGGGTTAGGTGTGGTAACAGCATACGCATGTCTAGGATGGATTCAGTGGAGAGCTTGGTACTTAAGCTCGCCCTAGTGGCTCACCTCCTCTTCACTGAATCCTACCCGGTGCGTAGTGACTATTCACCTTAGTCGCGAGGACTTGTTGAAGGGCCAAAGACCATAATTAAAACTCGAAAGGGACCAAATACCCTTAGTTTTGTAAATTACCAAAATACCCATGTTTTGAAAATTTATCCAAAACCCCTAGATTTACAATACAAGATCTTGCCTTACAAAATTATCGAAATTGTGAAATTACCAAAATACCTCGATTTGAAAAAACACCAAGATACTATAATTTGGGAAATTACGAAAATACCTCAGAGGATAAAATTACTAAAAACCCCGGTAGTGAAATGACGAAAAATACCCTTATGTGACGAATGTGAGTTCATAGATGCTACTTGTATGTTGATGTATGATGGTTGAATGTATGGGGTTCCTAGAACTAGAGATACAAACTTGAGACTCAAACCCGTAGATATAATTTCGAATTTGAAAGAACTACTCTTGAAACTATCTGTCCATAAGATTGTTCGTGGTTAACCAAAGGAAAGAAATTAATAATTCATAAAATTTCTAATCGATAAACGCGAATTGGTAGAATGAGTACAAGGGGTCGTGGACGCCCGCCGCGTGGTCGTGGGAGGGGTAGGATGGGCGTGTCGTAACCGCAGGATGTGGCCATGGGTCCGAAACGAGATACCGCATCACCACTGTGGGAGATGGAATTTCAGACTGCACAAACCGAGATGATGCGTATCTCAGCGATGTTAAGGGTTTTAGAGAGGGTTGCTGGGCGTGCATGGGCACAGGAGCCCGGAAATCGTGGTTTGAGCGACTTAGAGCCAATGGGGCTAAAATGTTTAGGAATTTCTGTATAGCCCCAGCACACCGAGTATTGGTTGAGGCGGTTGAGCGTATAATGGATGATCTAGATTTCACTAAGAGAAAAACTCGAAGGGGATGTATCTCTCTGCGGACGGCTTATCAATGGTGGCTTACGGTTAAGGATGGTACGGTGGCTAATCAGATCACTGGGATCTCTTCAAAATGGCATTCTAGAGTAAATACATTTGGTCGAAGTTATGTGGATGCGCAAAGATAGAGCGCTTCAATCTGGTTCAAGGAAGTAGGTCGGGTGGTTGCGCATGAAGCGGAATTTTACGCCTTAGCCGTTATGCTCGAGGGATGGTGGCCATGCATCATGAACGCTGTGTTTGATTTGAAGATGGTTTGAGGGATGATCTGCGTGTATTGATAGCACCACAACGGGAGAGGGAATTTGGCTGTGCTTGTGGAAAAAGATAAGATAGCCGAGGAGGTTAAGCGCATGTAAAAATTGAATCGGGATAGAGATAGGTGGAAGTAAGAGAAATTTTGGATCATCGTACACCGGGCGATATCAAAAAGGCCTAGGTCGATCGCCGAGGCGGGAGGAGAGACTCTTGTTAGTTAGACACGTATGTGCTCGATGTGGTAAATTCCATGTAGGTGAGTGTTGGGGCAAAGTGGAAGTGCTTTAGGTGTGGATCTACTTGACCACCAAGTTAGAAACCGTCCGCAGAATGGGGCAAAGTGAAGGGCCACGGGTCAAGGGAATGCATAGCCGGAAGAGGTGGTCAGCAGCCATAGAGAGGTCATGGTCCAGCAGGGGGTAATAGCTCCGGCCGGGGCCGTGGAGCACTGTGCCGAAAGGTGAAACACCAAGGTGAGACAACCGGGTTAGTTTATGCCGCTAGACGCCGAGAGAGGTCGACGCGACCGATGTCATAACCGTGACGCTTTCTAATTTATGGTTTGCCTTATAACGCCTTGATTGATATTGGTTCGACGCACTCTTATGTTGCTAGTGCTATAGCGCAGAACTTTGAACTTATATTATGAGACTTCTTCTAGGAGATGACCAGAGTGAGCCTTCTAGACAAATCAGAGTGGTGAGCAAATCAGAGTAAGGATGTACCGAAAGTTCAAGGGTAGCTTTTGGCCGACTCGATGGAACCGCCGCTTGGGGGAGTTCGATTTGATCTTAGGAATGGATTAGTTAGTGAAGTATCAAGCAAATTTGGATCAGGCAAACAAGCGTATGGTGTTAAAAAAACTCGAGGGTGGCAAAGTGTTGGTGATAGGTGAAAGGGGGAACTATTTGTCAAATGTGGTGTCCGCTTTAAGAGCAGTAAAGGATGGTGAGGAAAGGATGCGAGGCAATTTTAATATTTGTTCGGGCTCTGGAAGCCAAGGAACTAACTGTTGGGGATGTTAGGACGGTGAGGGAATTTCCTGATGTTTTCCCCGAAGAGCTTCCGGGATTACCCCCGGATCGTGAAGTGGAGTTTGGTATTGATCTTCTTTCGGGAACAACGCCAGTATCTATCGTTCCGTACAGGATGGCGCCGAAGGAGTTGGTGGAATTGAAGGCTCAGATCCAAGAGTTACTGGATAGAGGGTTTATTCGACCGAGTGTGTCGCCTTGGGAAGCGTTGGTATTATTTGTTAAGAAGAAGGATGGATCAATGCGTATGTGCATTGACTATCGTCAATTGAATAAATTGACAATCAAGAATAAATACCCGTTGCCGAGGATCGATGACTTGTTCGATCAATGAAGGGGGCTTCATTTTTCTCAAAGATAGATCCGAGATCGGTACCATCGCCTTAAGGTCAAGGAGGCTGATATTCATAAGACGGCTTTCGTAACTCGCTATGGTCACTACTTAATTCATGGTGATGCCATTTGGGTTGACCAACGCGCCAAAGAAAGATTTATGAACATGATGAACCGAGTGTTCCAACCCTACTTGGATCTGGGCTTTGTTGTGGTATTTATAGATGACATCCCCGGTCTATTCAAATCGAAAGAGGAGCATGATTCACATCTTCGGAGGTTCTGCAGATTCGAGGAGAGATCACTTCACGCCAAATTCAAGAAGTGCGTAATTTTGGCTAAGTGAAGTTACTTTTCTAGGCCACGTGGTGTCTGGTAGAAGGGATAAGAGTCGCATCCTCAAAGATTGAAGCGGTGTTGATTGAAGCCGCTAAGTCTGTGAGCGTAAAATTGAAGTTTTCTTGGTTTAGCCGTATTACGTAAGGTTTGTTGAAGGATTTTCATTGATCGCGCACCGTTGACTAAGTTGTTGCGAAAGGGGTTCCGCTTGTTTGGTCCGTGGTAGCGGCAAGAGAGTTTCGAGAGGTTAAAGAGGATCTTGACTAAGGCTCCGGTGTTGATTCAAACGGAGGTCGGAAAGGAGTTTGTGATTTATCGTGATGCTTCACACACGGGACTAGGATGCGTGTTGATGCAAGATTGAAATGTTGTTACGTATGCATCTCGACACGCCTAAGACAAGATGAATCAAATTATCCCACACATGATTTGGAATTGGCGGCGGTGGTTTTTTCCTTGAAGATTTGGAGGCATTATCTCAGATGGGGAGAAATCCGTCATTTATACCGATCATAAGAGCTTAAAATACCTTTTAACCTGTAAGGAGTTGAATCTAAGGCAAAGGAGGTGGATTGAGTTGTTAAAGGATTATGATCGCCGATTGAGTACCATCCGAAAAGCCAACGTGGTGGCGGATGCTCTGAGTCGTAAAGTAATCTCTCGATTTGAGAGCAATGTTTGGTCACCTCGGCTTATATACGATGATGGGAGTTTATTAGTCGAACTTCGTGAAAACCTCTTGGGTCAGCCAGCATAAAGCGGCTTGTACAGACCGATGAGTTGCTACAGGAGAAGTTTTCGGTAGGATCAAGTGAAGGATCAACGAGAATTTAGTGTGAATGAGGAAGGGCTATTATGTTTTCAAGGGAGAGTGTGTATGCCAAAAGATCCCGAGTTGAGGCATAAGATTTTGCAAGAAGCGCATGGTAGTCCATACGCTATGCACCCCGGAGGAAGTAAGATGTATCGAGATTTGCAAGATCGGGTTCTGTGGCCGGGTTTGAAACAAGAGGTGACCGAATTTGTGGGGAAGTGTTTGACCTGTCACAGTAAAGGCGAACATCGCTACCATCGTGGTTGTTGCAATGGTGAAGATTCCACAATGGAAGTGGGAAAGAATCGCAATGGACTTTGTTAGTGGGCTACCCTCACGCCTACTAAGAAAGATTCGGTCTGGGTGATTGTTGACCGCTTGATTAAGTCCGCTCATTTCATACCAAGACGCGTGTCGATTACTCGCAAATTGGCTAAGCTATACATAGTGGAGGTAGTGAGGTTTCCGGGGTACCAGATCAATCATATCGGACAGGGACCCTAGGTTCACCTCACGATTTTGAAGGCGTTGCATCAAGCGTTGGGTACGGTTAGATTTTAGTACGGCATTTCATCCTCGCATCGATGGATACCCGAGTGGGTAATCCAGATCTTAGAGGACATGTTAAGAGGATGTGTCATTAACTTCTGTGGGTAGTTGGGAAGAGTTCTTACCGCTATGAGTTTGCGCACAACAATAGCTACCAACAAGTATTCAGATGGCGCCCTATGAAGCATTGTACGGCGGAGGTGTCTTACACTCACCGTTGGACTAATTAGGAGAACGTTAGATTTTGGGTCCGTAATTGGTTACCGAGATAGAGGAGAAGGTAGAGTTAATTCGGGCACGATTAAAGGAAGCGTCAGACCGACAGAAGTCCTATGATGACCTGAAGCGTAAGGACATAGAATTTGCAGTGGATGACAAGGTGTTCTTGAAGGTGTCGCCACGGAAGAAAGTACTGAGGTTTGAACGGAAAGGTAAATTAAGTCCCAGATTTATCGAACCTTATTGGGTGTTGAAATGAGTGGGACCAGTAGCTTATAAGCTAGAGCTACCTTCTGAGCTAAGCCAAATTCACAATGTATTCCACGTCTCTATGCTAAGACGTTATCATTCGGATCCATCCCACATGGTGTCTATGGAAGAAATCGAAGTAAGACCCGATTTATCCTTTGAAGAGGAACCAGTGGAAATTTTGGATCGTGATGTCAAAGTATTGCGAAGGAAGACGGTTCCGTTGGTTAAGGTTCTATGGCGGACACACGCTCGAGGAGACTACTTGGGAACCAGAGGAAGCAATGCGCAAAAGAAGCATCGCATCTATTCTCGATCGTGTAATTTCGAGGCCAAAATTTCTTTAAGGGGGTAGAACCGTAACATCCCCGATTGGTGGGGCTTCGATTTAGTGTGCTGTGATATTTATGTTACGCTTGATGTGCTAGTTAGGGTGTTTAAGGGTTTAAGAATGGGCTCGTGGATTGGGCCGAGGCCTTAATCGAATTTTTCTTCTTGGGCACTCGATGGAAAGCCAAATTAGGATAGGGCTTAAAAGATATTATCTCGTAAATTAAGACACACAAATGGGCTTGTGGCCCATGGGGTCGCTGGTGCTACTTAGGGGCTTTGAGGTGGCGTGATAAGCAATAAGGAGGTCCAAGGTTTGAGTCG
Organism: Gossypium sturtianum; assembly: GCA_025698515.1. Taxonomy (NCBI): domain Eukaryota; kingdom Viridiplantae; phylum Streptophyta; class Magnoliopsida; order Malvales; family Malvaceae; genus Gossypium; species Gossypium sturtianum. The sequence goes on along the minus strand of CM046943.1, from coordinate 110,505,739 downwards.
ATTACCCACTTATTTTAAATGTTTTTGGCATCAAAAGAGAGGAGATTCGGGGGCGGCTAGGATGCCCGGAATTAGGATATTTATGTGTTTGGATAATGTGGATAATGTGGCGTATAAAAGGAAGAAGGGGTGGTGTTATCTCGGGTCACTTGTGGATGAGAGATCCGGTAAGGATAAGGGAGAAAGTTTAGAAATTATCTATCGATCACACAAGAGTGGCCGAATTTCCAACTCTGGGGAAAGAGGAAATCGATTTTGATGAGGCTAAGGGGGTGCCAAATTTCCTTGTTAATTAATTAGTCTTAGTTTTCAAAAAGGGCAATTCAGGCTTTTGGTTAGTGTGTGTACCTAAAATTTGATTAGAAAATAGGTACTTCTTAATTTCGGCATTTATTCTCATTCTCTTCACTTAGTTGTTTCTTTTCTCAAAAATAAAACTCCTAAAGTTCCATCTTCTTCTTCATTCTCTGCAAAGCCAAACCTCATAGCCTTTCTCTACACCTTTCTCGATTTCTTCTATGTCAAACCCTTAAGTATTCCTTCTCTTCGCCATAGCCGAATGTCCTAGTGCCCATTCTTTTTCTTCCCGCCGATTTCTTCATTGAAAGCCCAATCTCCATAGATTTCTTTGAATCATCTTCTTTTGATTTTCGCAAAAGCCAAAATCTTCTAGGAGTTGCCGAATTCTCTCAGTAAAGGTAGGTGCCGATTTCTTCCGATCTATTCTTTGTTCTCTTTCGCTTTTAGAAGACAAAGCCAAAAGGCTAATGGATTGATGGTTTCTTGTGTTTACGTGTTGGGCGACATTCGAGAATTGAAGTAGATCGCTTAGATCTAAAAGCCTGAACCACTAGTCTCTCGAACCTCACATCTCTCTTTTCGGATTTTAAGGTAAAGGGTTCTCTTTAGATTCTCGTTAGATTCGCTATTGTAATTGTGATCTTAACCATATGTTATGATGGTAGTAATCGATAAGGTCTTTTGATGGAATCAAATATCGATCAGTGAAGGAGGGATTGATCCGTTAAACCAATCCCTAAGTTTAAGAAACGAATGGTGTCAATAGCTCGATTGGCCACCGGGTTGTGGGATGACTTCAAAACAAAACCTTAGATAGTTAGCAATCATATATCGGCTCCGATAGTGTCAACATAGAAAGTCTCGCCTTTGTCTCAGAATCGTGTGTATAGATTTCTATCACACTAATTAACTCAGACTATATATGTTATGGGCTAAAAGCCGAATAAAAGTTGTATGGATAAATCAGATATCTGAAAAGGGTAGGCAAGGGATGCAGTGTACGTAATCATAGAAACTTTCTATGTGTATCGATGTATGTGATAGACTGTGATCTTTTAGGTAGTATATTATTTTGCTTCGCATGGATGTATGCATGGGATGGGGTTGATATGATGAAGGGGAAGAGCATGTTAAAAGGTCGCCTAGTGATCGAAAGTTGAACCACGATATGTACACTTAGGTCACAATAGTGATCGGTGGCTCGCCACACTTGATTATAAGGTCACACAGTTGATCGGTGGCTCGCCACAGGGATTATAAGGTCACATGGTGATCGGCATTATAACCCGACAAGCATGACCGCTCGATATGGTGTGTAGCGGTTGGTGGGTTGATTGTAGAAATCCCCGAGGTGTGATGGCCGTGTACGGGGCGGTGTGTAGAGGATGGACTTTTAGGTTGGGTTGGGCCATGCAGCATGTGAATATTTTGTTGCCATTGTGTATGGGCCAAGGCCCATAATGTGTTTCTCGGGCCTCAAGCCTTTTATGTGTTTTCTGGATTTGCACATTGAGTCTTGGTGACTCACCCCTTTATTTTTCCCGACTTTTCGTGATGAGCAAGAGATCGTGGACATGGGAGCCGAGGCGGACGAGAGGCCATCAAGTCTTATATTTTCATAAACTATTTTCGCTTTCCTTTAAGTTTTCAATTTTGGGACTATTTATGTAATAAGGCTCCATAGCTTAGGTTCAGATCATAATTGTTAATGTCTTTATTCTATTTTTTTAAAATTTAATTTTATGTTCAAAGACTTATCTATAGGAAGTAAAAATATGGGAATTTCAAACACGCTCAAAGAAAAGCAAAGGTTTTCTTCAAATATCACTTATTTTAGCTTAATACCTAAATAAACAAACCGAATTTCCAAAAATCATCCAAGTGAAGTTTTTAACGTTAAACCCCGTAGCATACCAGATCTAGTCGTAACGTTTGGGCCGGGTTTGGGGTGTTACACCTTGTGAGCCAGCCACCGCTTTCTACAAAAGGTCTTCACTCGGCACCCACTCTTCTATTCTAAACGTGACTCTTTAGGCCACCAAACCCCGCGTGGGAATAACCACTTTGTACCACAATTCAGAAGGAATGAAAGAATGTGTCCCACCATAAACATCCTTTCCATGCATCCCACAATGATGGCATGATAACAGGTTCCCCACGTTAGCACCACCAAACATGAAACCCTCTCTTTGTGTAACACCCCTAACCCGTATCCGTCGCCAGATTAAGGTTAAAGGCGTTACCGGACAGATCGAAAACATTTTCAAAAGTTCATACTTTCATCCATCAATCTCAAACATAATGTCCCTTAATACGTTCAACGAGATCTAAAACATGCTTATAAACTGGGTCGGGACTAAACCGAAACACATACAAAATTTTACTTAAAATTTAAAACTTTTCTAAGTTTCGTGGGTTACACGCCGCGTAGGCAAGCCGCGTGTGCATCCCACGGTCGCCGGACACCCCGTGTCCTCCCCCGTGGTCGAAATTGACTCACATCCACGGCCACCAAGCACGCCCGTGTGCCTTGGCCGTGGTCGAATCGACTTCACATCCACGGCCACCAAGCACGCCCCTGTGCCTTGGCCGTGGTCGAACCGACTTTACACCCACGCCACCCAAAGACTCGTGTGCTAAGGCCGTGTACTCTTAGGCCATATAATCGACTTTCTCATACGGCCACTAGACACGCCTGCGTGTGTCTTAGCCAGGTGCTATTAGGCTAGCATCGACTTAGCCCCACGGTCACTAGGCACGCCTCGTGCCTTAGCCGTAGGTAAAACAGCCATTTGCAAGGCCAATTTGCCACCCACACAAGGGTCAAACCTACAAGCACATCTAAGCATACTTCCACACACAAATTGGCAACCAATTTTCATGTCAAATGATCAACATATCATCTTATATCATCTCATTTCTAACATGTCAACTTAGGAACTAAATTACACAACTTGAACACATTCAATATCAAACATGATTCATCCCCAAATTCACTAAATCATACTAGCATCATACCATCACTAAGATTACCATTCATAAGACATTTTCTTTACTCACAAGCTATACCAAAATATGCACCATATATCAAAGCCACACATGCATTTTACCAACATTTATCTAGCCACATCACATGGCTATTTACACATCTCAAACATGTCTTACAAAACTAGCCTATACATGCCATATTTCAACTATGTACATCTTTCCCAAAAGTACCAAAATAGATTTCCGATAGTGTGATAGAGAATGTTGACGATCCCCGGATCCTAGCTAGCTCTAATCGACAATCAGAAACAGAGAAACAATCACACAAGAAGCTTTCATAGCTTAGTAAGTCCATAATATAATACATGTAATTCAACCATTCAAGTCGATATACAAAAATAAGCCATCACTTGGATTAATTTACCAATGATACACCAACTCAACTACACTCAATGCTCACATAGCATTCCATCCATCTACTTTCATAATTACCAACACATAGATATCATACATTCCTTAACCAACACATAGTTATCATATATATACCTTAGTCGACACATAGTTATCATACATACCTTAGCCAACACATAGTTATCATACATACCTTAGCCAACACATAGTTACTCACCATCCAAGCTACTCAATTGCTCGACTTTATGTTTTGATCAACCTTTACTATTCTTTTGATTTCTTCGCACACTTAGTGCAAATCTTCATAGTCGAAACATAATTATCCTCGCACACTTAGTGCCTCAACATAAATCGAACTCATTTTGGTATCACACACACAGTGCCAATTCGATAAGTCGAAGCTTCTATCTTTTCGCACACACAGTGCTAATCATCTTTATTTCGTTTCTAATTTCGCACACTTAGTGCCCTCTAATTCAATCCCGCACATAGCATTTTCTAATCTCATAATTATATATATAGCTAGTATTACATCCGAACTTACATCAATATCGCACACACAGTGCGAACCACAAAGCCGACGTTTATATTATTTCGCACACACAGTGCTAATCATCTCGGTCACATTTTTGAATACGCACATTTAGCACCACATAACTCGAGCTCTCACATAGCATTTACAATTTGATATATCATACCATTCAATTCATAACATTAAGCATAGTTAATTACACACATTATGTCCGGACTTACCTCGGACGACAAAATACCGAAACGGTCGATTAATCGAGCACTTTGTCTTTGCCTCAATCTCGATCCGAACCTCTCCTCTCTTGGTCTATACACATTCAAATTTAATCCATTAAATCACCAAATCATTCATTTTATTCCAAACACACATACTTAGGGCATTTCACAAAATAGCCCTCACATTTTCACATTTCGACACTTTAGTCCCTATTTCACAAAATCATCAAATTCACACAATTTCTTTTCACACAAGCCTAGCCGAATTTTCCTTAAGTTCATTCAAGCCCACACATTTAATTTATTTCACATTTTAGTCCTTCAACTTATCATTTTCACAATTTAGCCCTAATTAGCTAAATTCACCAAAAATCCAAGAACAAAACATGTTCAATAAACTCATATCTTTCATTTAACACCAAAGCACTCATCACAAAGCTCACCATTTCATCAATGGCACATTTCATAAACATCATCAATTCACAAAATTTAAGCATGTGTTTTAAATAGCACAAAGCAACGATTACAAAAACATAGAAATTATAAAAAATTGAGCTAAAAACACATACCAATTGAAGCTTTAAAGTGCCGAACCCCTAACTCTCTTTTTCTTTTCTATATTCGGCTAAAATGGATGAACACCCCACTAGCCCTTTTCATATTGTTTTTATTATTATATCTTATAATATATTACTACAAATTTTTAACTTATAAAATTTAACACATAAAATCATATAATAAGCATGTTTCCGCCCACTACCATTATTATTGGGCTAATTGTAATATTAATCCTCCAAATTATAAAGACGACAACAATTAAGCACTTTAACAATCAGCACACAACTTTTGCACTTTATGCGATTAAATCCTTTCTCTTAATTCAGCATACAATCAATAAAATTATCACACAGAATTTTCACACAAACTATGCCACATACTATTCACACAGAAAATAATATTAAATTATCATTCTGACCTCGGATTTGTGGTCTCGAAACCACTGTTTCGACTAGGGTCTAACTCGGGCTGTTACAACTCTCCCCCCTTCGGGATTTTCGTCCCCAAAAATCTTACCAGTGAATAAGTGTGGATATTGCTCTCTCATAATATTCTCAAGTTCCTACGTAGCCTCTTCAATTCCGTGCTTGTGCCATAATACTTTCATTTTCTGTTCAGTCTCTTTTATCAATTTAATCCCGTGAATCTTATTTTCACGCAGCTCAGTCCAATATAATGGAGCTCAGCATTTTCGACCTTAAAGAGCCTCAAATTGCATCTTTCTTTCCCAGAGATAAAGGTAATCCCGACACAATAGTCCATTGTAATCCTTCCCCATTCCCACTCAGGAATCATTATCAGTTGTAACAATCAGGACCGAATCTAATGTTCAGCTTTAACTTGCTGACAAAGTAAACATTTCGACACAAAGTCAGAGATGTCCCGTTTCATACCATGCCACCAATAATACTGTTTCAAATCATTGTACATTTTTGTACTCCCAGGGTGAACAGTTAAACAACTGTTGTCAGCTTCATTCAAAATTAACTGAATCAACTCTGACTTCTTTGGAATACAAATCCGATCTCTAAATCTCAGACAATCATCACTATCAACTCGAAATTCTGAATCAATATTCAATTCACACTGAGTTCATTTAGCCATCATTTCAACATCACTTTTTTGAGGATCACAATTCTGACGTACAAATATCGGCTTTACTTTCAACTCGACCAAACCCATACTATCATCACACGGATTTATCTGAATACTTATAGTTCGCAAAACACATAATGATTTTCAACTCAAGGAATTAGCTACAACATTAGCTTTACCCGGGTGGTAATCTATCACAAGTTCATAGTCTTCCAAAAATTCCAACCATCTTCTTTATCGCAAATTCAATTCTTTCTGAGTCATCAAGTACTTTAAACTCTTATGATCGGTATAATATGGCATTTCTCACCAAAAAGATAGTGACGCCAAATCTTTAACACAAATACGATCGCGGCAAATTCAAGGTCGTGCATCGGGTAGTTCTTTTCATGTGGCTTTAATCGCCTCATAGCATAAGCAATGACCTTGCCTTCATGCATCAAAGACACACCCCAAACCATTTAACGATGCATCACTATAAATTATAAACTCTTTACCCGATTCAAATTGAACTAACACTGGTGCTTCATCAACAACACTTTTTAACTGTTTCAAAACTCGTTGGCACTTTTCCACCACTCAAATTTAACATTTTTTCTCAGAGCAACTTTGTCAACTGAGTCACAATCATCAAGAAGTCTTTCACAAACTATCTATAATATCCTGTTAGTCCCAGAGAACTACGGACTTCAAACACATTTCTCGGAGGCTTCTATTCTAAAATAGCAGAGAGAGTTTACTTGGATCAACCCGTATTCCCGCATGGTGGCACAATATTCCCAGAAAACCAACCTCACACAACCAAAATTCACATTTGCTAAACTTAGCATACAAATGCTTTCTCACGCAGAGTTTGTAGCACAATTCTAAAATGCTTGGCATGATGCGTCTCTCATCACATAAATGAATCGTAATGTCATCAATAACACTACAACAAAACGATCTCAATACGGTCCGAATATACAGCTTCATCAAATCCATAAACATCTGCAGAGCATTCGCTAATCCGAAAGGCATAGCTAAGAATTCATAAATCACAAGCATGATTCAACTTTCTTATCAGTCACTTTTATATCAATCACATATGTCAAATAAGCTTCGCAACCCCTTCTCACATAGTTCAAAGCTTTCACCGTATATACAACAATGGTACCCTTTCATATCATTAGATTCAATTCAAACTATCTCATCGCTCGACTTCTCAAATCTATACTCTTTCATTTACAATTCACAATGGCATTATGCAAAGTGAGCCAATCCATACTAAAAATTATATCAAATTTATCGAATGGTAGATGATCGTTGTGAATCAGAGTTTTAAAATTTATAAAAGAATGATCGAACCAGGAAACTAACTCTGACAATGATTAAAGGCAACTGCACCTATCGAACAATAGTATAGTTTAGGCAAGACCGGATTATCGAACCCAAAGGAACTAAAAGTACTAATACTAACTTTATTTTTATTATTTAGCCTAAAATAAGTGAAGTTGTTTATTAATCTAAATTAATTAACTACTAAACTAAAGACTCTAAGACAAAGAAGATGAATTTGGAGAATAACTTGGGAAAGACTCAGTTGATTTGGACGATACCCTAGGAAGAATCCACCTAGACTTCACTTGTTATCTAACACTGAACCATATGATTTTATTTACTTAGTTCGATCCGTAAGACTCCTTAACGTATATTAAACCCTCTCTCGAGGCGAATAACGTCTAACCTTAGGTTAATTAGTGGAACTCTCGTTCTCTTATAATAACCCCCTAGAATAGAAGTAAATCGATCTATGGATTCCCATATTAGGTTTCACCCTAATCCAAAGAAAATCTCGTCACCCTATCTCTAGGCGCGTGCGATCAACTCCGCTTAATTATGTTGGATCTACTCTTAAGCGTGGTCTATTCCTCCTCCACCTAAGCACATTAAATTTGGATTAAGCTCACATAATTAAGAACAAACTAAGTATTTATCATATAATTCAAATACTCAAATAACAAGATTCATCATAGGTTTCATCTCTTCTGTATCCGAAGGGTTTAGTTCATAACAATAAAGGAAAACATCTCAAGAGAAAAGATAAAACAAAACATAAGAAATCCCTAAAACCCCCTGAAGGAATTGAAGAGGAGATCCTCCGTCTTGAGTATAACTCTGGCTTCTTGAGATGGATCAACTGGCTATCCCTGAGTGAATCCCCATAAATCTACCTTCTCTGGCCTAGCACAACGCCCTAGACGATAGCTTTGGGCTCCCCTTTTCAGGTCATACTTAGGGTGTATTTATAGGCTTTTGAAATACGTTTTTTTCTCTCTAAGTATCCTTTCTCGAATAAAATTGCTCTTCTCCACGGTAGAGGCACGACCATGGCACACGCCCGTGTAAATCGTGGCCAGGTCATGTTCTAGATGATCAGTGAGGCACGGCCGTGTGATCTTTGGTCTAGGCCGTGTCGATTTCATGCTTTGGCCCATTTGTCCTGTTTTAAGCCCGTTTCTCGTTCTTTTTATCCTTGGGTGCTTTCCTGGGTATAAGACATGAATTAAGAGCACCTTTTTACATAAAATAAGGGATAATTCATCCAAAAGCATACTAAATATGGGCCTAAAATATGTTACTATTTTGGTTTATCAAATACCCCCACACTTAAGCTTTTGCTTGTCCTCAAGCAAAATTCTCAACTTACAATTAAAACGAACTTCCTATAATTCATAATTCTTATTGATAGTGTCACATCATAATTCATAGATAATTTATACATAGATAATTCAACTCAAATAGTCCTAAAAATTCAAACATTATAAGTCATAGATTTTGTAGCTCGAAAACATAGGTGTCTCCCCTTATCTAAATAATTATCTTTAATTTGAAATCGACAAGGATTGACATCCTCACAAAAGATTCACTCAAATCACTCAAAGTGTTTAAGGTTCAGAATTTAGGCACTCAAAAGTCAAACATGAAGAGTTAATCCCATAGGCTTGCATGAAAATCAAATCTCCACCACTGAAATATGAGATGAAACACAAATCAAAAGGTCTTTGTTAGGGTTGTAATGGGGCTAGGGTTAAGGTGTGGAATAAGGCTAAATTAGAAGGTTAGAATCGAGATTGAATTGACAAATTACCTAACTAATAACTAATGAACTAATAATAATAATTACATCAATTGAAAACTAATAATACTAATAATACGAGCTTCTTTTTTCGATATTTGGATTTTAAATGTATAAGCTCGTTTAATCACATACTAATAATGAATATACTTCATTTTTTTTTTCAGAACAAACTATAAATACATAATAAAAGATAAATTACTGAAATAAAAACATAGTTAGGCTATTAATCAAATCAAATCTCGATATAAGGGTAATCAAAAGGAATGGTGATAACAAAAACAAAGGGGTTCTGGGTTAATATTAGCGGTTATGTCAATAAATAGGGTTGTTAGGGTTAAAAGGGGTTCACTAGGGGTTAATTGTGAAGGTAGGCTTTTTAATGGAGTTAGTGGGTTAAATCTTAGGTGCCTTTATCATCTCTGTGTATCAAATCAAAAAGTGTGGTCTCGACATGTATAATCAATGCAAGTTCTAGAATAACAGATCAATGTTGACATACTCATAATCAATAAAGTGAGCAAGAAAAAGAATTTATACTCTATAAAGCTCAAAAATTCACAAAAATTATGGGTATTTTGATGTCAACCTCGTAAATTTCAAACTTCAAGATAATATTTAAACTCAGTTTGACAACCTAGCAAATTTTTAATTTCTGAAAAATAGACTTATCATACTTGATTCTCTAGTATTCTTAGAATTTAATTATCAATGCACAATTATCAATGACTTAATCTAAAACATATCAATAAAAATCATAAATCATCAGAAATTTCATCCTAATTAGTAATATGAGTAATTTACTTTCAAACAAGACTAAATTCAGGGATTTGAGAATAATGCAAAATGTTTGGTACCTAAGATTCACCCCCCACACTTAAGATGTACATTGCCCTCAATGTACAAAGATAGATAATATCATTATAAAATCATAAGATATGGGAAAAAGTGAAACTCCCTGAATTTTCGGATGGCTCCTTGAGAGGAGATTGTGTCTTTGGTGGTGGTGATGGGCCGTCTGGATGACGAACCTGCGCTAGATGAAGAAATTGGGAGGCTCATGCAGGATTAGCCAAGAAATCTAAAGAAACCTTAATAATATACTAATAATATAATTAAAGACAAGAAAGATAAAGAGAAGGAAACTAAGAAGGAAAATAAACTAAATTTAAAAGATAAAGGGGCTTGAGAATCCTTATGGTAGATGGTTCGAGAGGTGGGTGTGACTTTGAAGGTGACGGAGTTGTTGGTGATGGTGGAAGTGGCGTGATTCCCAAGCAACCTTAAGAACCTAAAAACAAGAAACTAAAACAAAATAAACTAAATTAAGTAGAAGAGAAGTAAAGATAAAGAAAATAAAGGAGAAGATAAAAATAAAAGAACAGATAATTGGTCTCAAAGACCCTTGGCTTGTTGATTGGATGAAGCTGCCGGCATGAACTCAGGTGAATCGGTCTCCTTTGAGGAGATTGGCCTTTTACGCTTCTTTTCCATGGATATGGGGCTTTTGTAGCTCAAGAGTCTGAGGATTTATTAGGAAAAGGAAAAAGAAACAAAAGGGAGAAAAGAAAGGAAGGAAGAAGAAGAAGAATAGGTAAGGAGAGAAAAGAGAGGGGCATGGTATTTAAATAGAATCTCAAGTCTGGCAATTTACCACGCCCGTGGGTTGAGGGTGTGTCGATTCACACGGCCGCATCGCACGGCCATGTCGCAGGCTGTGTTGATTCTCTACGTTTATTTTCGAGTCGACCACGGTTGGAAGACAGGCGTGTTCGCCGTGGTGGCAAGTCAATAACCGCGCTCTGCTATGGGGCACGGGCGTGCCCCTTTGTCGATGCTCGTGGTGTAGTGGTTGGATTCGTGGACGTCAAAAAGTGGTTGGAATTGATTCGCACGGCCGCGCTATGTCGTCATCACGAGGATTCTTATGGTCCACACACGCCACGGCCACGGTCGTGTGCAAGGCCGTGTGTCCTGGAATTCTGCACCCCTTGTTAGTTTATAGCTAAGTGTTCAGAAAGAAAAGAAGAAAAGAAGAATTAATTTAAAGCAAAATATGAGAATAAATTATGTTAGTGCTCAGGTTGCCTCGAGAAGCACTCGCTTATAGTCTTAAGCTAGACTCTCCTCTCGCTTGCTTTGTCAGGCTGGTTTGAGGAGTTGGAAGTCCTTCCTCATGCTATCATTTGCGTCTTTGTGAAAAAAAATTTAAGTCGAGATGTGTTTATAGTAAAAGTACCAAAAATAGGATTACTTACCCTCGATGTTCGTGTGGGAAAACACTGGTTACCCTAAAAGATATTTCTTTGTTTGTGCTAGGTCCAGAGGAGATATTTGAGGATCCGCTCGATCTAACGAAGCTCTGGTCCCCTATTTTAAAGTGTTTCGTTGTTCCTATTAGCTCTTTTGGGGCTCCTTGATTTTATCTTGTGTGGTTCCGGTTCTTCGTCGTGTATCCCTAATTTCTCCTTGAAGTGTGTCTTCCACTGTCTAGATCATCGAACTGAATCCTCGATCCTCATGAGTTATTTCTTTGTTGGCATGGGGTTTAGGATCGGGTTCGGCTTGTATTCTTTGGTGGCGCTTCTGAAAATAAGGGTTAACCGAATGGTTATCGTGAGAATTTACGTTCTCACCTTGATTACTCGATGTTCTAGCCGAGTCGAGAGCCTTGATGGTGACTGCCTCATTACCTACGCAAAGTATGAGTTCTCTTGCATCAACGTCAATTTTAGTCCCGGCAGTTGCTAAAAGGGTCTTCTTAGAATTAGGGGATCGAATTATCCTCATCCATGTCTAAGACAACAAAGTCTCATCGGGAAAACGAATCATCGATTTTTACAAGAACATCTTCGATAATACCCCTAGGAATTCTAATGATTTTATCACCAATTGAATGCTCATCCTAGTTTGTTTGGGTTTCCTAGACCTAATTGTTTAAACAATTTATAAGGCATGACATTTATGCTTGCCCCTAAATCAGCTAACGATTATCAACAGTTAGTCTACCAATTAAACATGGAATTGTAAAACTCCCGGATCTTTTAGCTTTTGTGGTAGCCTATTTTGGAGAATTGCTGAGCACTTTGCGTTAAGTTCCACATGTGACGACTCGCCTAACTTCTCATTTGTTTGTCGAAGCTCTTTTAAAAATTTCTAAAATTTGGCATCCGCAAAAGAGCTTCAAGTAATGGTAAGTTAATATGTAATTTCTTTAAAAGTTTAAGAAACTTACCGAACTATTCTTCTGTGTCGTCTCTTCTTAATGCCTCGGGGTAAGGTACGTGAGGTTGGTACTCCTTGATTACCGGTTTTGGCTTGTCTTGTGTTACCTCAACTTTACCTTTTTACCTCGTTTCCTTGGTTGGACTGGGTTCGTCTACTTCTTCGCTTTCTTGAGTGTTATGGCTTGGATCCGCTCCTTTGGATTAATTTCAAGATTACTCGGTGAGACGCCCTTGCGGTCGTTCGGATAATAGCTTTGCAATTTCTCCGATCGATCGGGTAATTTCCGATTGCCTTTGTAAGTCCTCCAACTTGGTTCTCGATCGCTTTGATCGATGTTTGTTGGGTGTCGAGTGTTACCTCATTTTTTTGGAGACGGGCTTCGTGGATGCTATGAATTTGTTCAACGTCTCTTCAAGATTCGCTTCTTTTCCCGTGGATAGGGCTGATTTTGGAAATTTTGAGGAGGTTGTTGTCTTTGATTTCCTTGATTTCCTTGTCCTCCCCACGAAAAATTTGGGTCGTTCCTCCAACCTGGATTATAATTATTACTATATGGGTTATTATTAGATCCGAAATTGTTACCTATATAGTTCATCCGCTTGCTCTCTCGTGTCTTGGTAGGTTTGTAGGGTGGGTACTCAGGATTCGCCACAGTTCCACTTGTGTCGCATCGCATGATTGGATGTACTGCGAAGAACACAAACTATCAATCTTCTTATTCATCAACTCTACCGATTTGATAGCATGGTTATCGCTGCGTCGAGGTTGTAAACTCCGGCTATTTTTGTTGGCCTTGTTCTTGTAACTTGCCATCGATAGTTATTCAAATGACATCTCTTCTATAAATTCGTAGGTCGCTTCGGAGTTCTATTATTCAAGGTTCCACCGGCGCCGAAGTCGATTAGTTGCCTCGTTGAGGGTTTACAAAGATTATAGAAAGTCCGGACTTGAAGCCACAAGGGTAAACCATGGTGCGGACACCTTCTCAAGAGATCCTTATATCTCTCCTATGCATCGATAATGTCTCTAAATCCATCCGCACAAAGGAAGATATATCATTACGTAATTTGGCCGTTTTGGCGGTGGGAAATATTTTAATAAAAATTTTCGGTCATTTGTTCCCATGTAGTGATTGACCCTCGTGGTAATGAGTTTAACCACTGTTTAGCTTTATTCTTTAATGAAAAGGGAAATAATCAAGTCGTATGGCATCATCGAAAACGCCATTTATTTTGAAGGTATCACGTAACTCTAAAAATTAGCTATATGAGCGTTTGATCTTCTGGCCCGATCCAGTAAACCATCAAATTGAACAAACTGTTGAATCTTAGGCTTTAATTCAAAATTATTAGCAGCTATAGCAGGCCTAACAATACTAGATTCGGCTCCTGTTAAATGAGGTTTAGCATAATTAAACATAGTACGATGAGCATTATTTTCTCGCCACATCTTGTGGTGGAAGATTATTTTCGCCCATACCTTCAAAAGAGGATTGGATCTGTCTTCTCGTTCTCCTAGGTAATTTAGGGCTCGCCTAATTTCTCTACGATTTCTTGAGCGGTAGCTTCAATATCACCGTCAGTATTCTAAAGGTCCTCTCGGGTTCCTTCTAGTCATAAACTAGAGGTACCATGAGGAAAAGAAAGAAAGAAAGTTTAGCAAATTTAAAATTAAAACTAAAAATAAAAATAAATTGCAAAAAATAAAAATAATGGCTAAAGTAATAAAAATAGAGTTTTCTTAATATTTTAGTTCCCTGGCAACGGCGCCAAAAACTTGATCACTGTGAATCGGAGTTTTAAAATTTATAAAAGAATGATCGAACCTGGAAACTAACTCTAACAATGATTAAAGGCAAGTGCACCTATCGAACAGTAGTATAGTTTAGGTAAGACCGGATTATCGAACCCAAAGGAACTAAAAGTACTAATACTAACTTTTTTATTATTATTTAGCCTAAAATAAGTGAAGTTGTTTATTAATCTAAATTAATTAACTACTAAACTAAAGACTCTAAGACAAAGAAGATGAATTTGGAGAATAACTTGGGAAAGACTCAGTTGATTTGGACGATACCCTAGGAAGAATCCACCTAGACTTCACTTGTTATCTAACACTGAACCATATGATTTTATTTACTTAGTTTGATCCGTAAGACTCCCTAACGTATATTAAACCCTCTCTCGAGGCGAATAACGTCTAACCCTAGGTTAATTAGTGGAACTCTCGTTCTCTTATAATAACCCCCTAGAATAGTAGTAAATCGATCTATGGATTCCCTTATTAGGTTTCACCCTAATCCGGAAAAATCTCGTCACCCTATCTCTAGGCGTGTGATCAACTCCGCTTAATCATGTTGGATCTACTCTTAGGCAGGGTCTATTCCTCCTCCACCTAAGCACATTAAATTTGGATTAAGCTCACATAATTAAGAAAAAACTAAGTATTTATCATATAATTCAAATAATCAAATAACAAGATTCATCATAGGTTTCATCCCCTTCGGGTATCCGAAGGGTTTAGTTCATAACAATAAAGGAAAACATCTCAAGAGAAAAGATAAAACAAAACATAAGAAATCCCTAAAACCCCCTGAAGGAATTGAAGAGGAGATCCTCCGTCTTGAGTATAACTCTGGCTTCTTGAGATGGATCAACTGGCTATCCCTGAGTGAATCCCCATAAATCTACCTTTCTGGCCTAGCACGACGCCCCTAGACGATAGCTTTGGGCTCCCCTTTTTCAGGTCATACTTAGGGTGTATTTATAGGCTTTTGAAATACGTTTCTTTCTCCCTAAGTATCCTTTCCCGAATGAAATTGCTCTTATCCACGGCAGAGGAACGGCCATGGCACACGCCCGTGTAAATCGTGGCCAGGCCGTGTTCTAGATGATCAGTGAGGCATGGCCGTGTAATCTTTGGTCCAGGCCGTGTCGATTTCATGCTTTGGCCCATTTGTCCCATTTTAAGCCCGTTTCTCGTTCTTTTTATCCTTGGGTGCTTTCCTGGGTATAAGACATGAAAAGAAAGGATTAAGAGCACCTTTTTACATAAAATAAGGGATAATTCATCCAAAAGCGTACTAAATGTGGGCCTAAAATATGTTACTATTTCAGTTTATCAGTAGCATTATCACATTAGCTGGAAAGCATATATCCCGAAACATCAAGGGCAATTCTTGCACACTTATCTAAGGGTTCGATATTCTAATTACCAATTCAGTAGACTCAACAGGTAGAGTCTTACTTGATACTAAATTCACACACGCATCGAAATGAGTTGAACCCGGATCTATTAATGCAATCACATCAGTATCAAATAAAGTAAAAGTACCAATAATGACGTCTGGAGATGATGCTTCCTCTCGTGCACGTATAGCATAAGCTCGGGCGGTGCTCTACTTTGTGACCTCACAATTGTGTCGTGAGTCCCCTTTTGACTTCCACTCACATTCTTGACATTTTTGGATGGTCTACCCTAGCCATCACATTACTCGATCTCACATTCTGAACATTTTCTTCCTCAACTAACTTTGGGCAATCTCGAATGAAATGTTCTCGTGATCCACATTTATAACAAACTCTATTGTTGTATTTGCCCCAGCATTCTCCCACATGTCGTCTTCCACACTGTCTACACTCAGGTTTGTTACTTTTAGCATTTTCAACATTTGATTCAATTTGAGCTTGAGTTCTCGAACCAACACTTAGTCTTGCGTGGTCTTTATACGGATGTTCAAATGAAGTATTTGATCGGTTGCTTGCATCTCTAAATTTCTTTGTCAAAGGCTGAGATAACTTACTCATCGATCTTTTTCTTTCATCTCGAGCTTCAGAATCGGCTTTCTTCTTTTCTTTACTGAGCTCCTCAGCTTTGCATGCTCTTTCAACTAATACAACAAATTTATTTATATCAAGTATTCCAACCAACAATTTAATATCTTCATTCAATCCCTCTATGAAGCGTTTGCACATAGTAGCTTCGGTCGAAATGCATTCTCTCGCGTATTGACTCAATCTTACGAATTCTCACTCATATTCAGTAACGAACAAATGATCTTGTTTTAGTTCAAGGAACTCTTTACGTTTCTGATCAATGAAGCGTTGACTGATATACTTCTTTCTAAACTCAACTTGAAAGAAATCCCAAGTGATTCTCTCTCTTGGAACCACGGATGTCAATGTTTTCCACCAATTATAAGCCGTATCTCTTAACAAAGAAACTGCACACTTGATACATTCATCAAGGGTTAACGACATCTCATCAAATACCCGAATTGTGTTCTCGAGCCAAAACTCACTCGTCAAAGCATAAATCACCGTTGGCCCTAAACTCTTCGGCCCCATACTTCCGGATCTTATCCACAGGAGGTTTATTCAATCGAATCAGATCTATCACTTGTGGCACAACAGGTACTTGTGGGGGTGGAGGTTGTGGAGCAGCCGGATTCGTTCGAACAAATTTCGAAAACCACTCACTCATCATACGGAAGAAGGCTTGCTTAGCCTCTCCTCCCTCACTACTTTCATTTGGCCTAGATGTGGCCGGCGCTGTCCCTTGAGTGGGACCAGGCGCGTTACTCTCTACATCGTCAGCAATTGCTCGATCGGGATCCATTACTATATGAAAACACATTTATAACTGTCAAAATTTATCACAATATCACAATTTCATGTATGGCATGTATAGCTAGACTCACACACGCTACATTAGTCCGAGAATCGACTAAACCGTAGCTCTGATACCAACCAAATGTAACACCCCTAACCCGTATCCCTCACCAAATTAGGGTTAAAGGTGTTACCGGACAGATCAAAAACATTTTCAGAAGTTCATACTTTCATCCATCAATCTCAAACATAATGTCCCTTAATACGGTCAACGAGACCTAAAACATGCTTATAAACCGGGTCAGGACTAAACCGAAACACATACAAAATTTCACGGAAATTTAAAACTTTTCTAAGTTTCAGGGGTTACACGCCCGTGTAGGCAAGCCGTGTGCCTCCCACGGCTGCTGGACACCCCCGTGTGTCCTCCCCGTGGTCGAAACTGACCTCACATCCACGGCCACCAAGCACGCCCGTGTGCCTTGGCCGTGGTCGAATCTGACTTCACATCCACGGCCACCAAGCACGCCCGTGTGCCTTGGCCGTGGTCGAATCTGACTTTACACCCACGGCCACCCAGCACCCCGTGTGCTAAGGCCGTGTACTCTTAGGCCATATACTAACTTTCTCACACGGCTACTAGACACGCCTGTGTGTCTTGGCCGTGTGCGATTAGGCTAGCTACTAACTTAGCCCCACGGTCACTAGGCACGCCCGTGTGCCTTAACCGTGTAGGCAAAATAGGCAATTTGCAAGGCCAATTTGCCACCCACAAGCACATTTAAGCATACTTCCACACACAAATTGGCAACCAATTTTCATGTCAAATGATCAACATATCATCTTATATCATCTCATTTCTAACATGTCAACTTAGGAACTAAATTACATAACTTGAACACATTCAATATCAAACATGATTCATCCCCAAATTCACTAAATCATACTAGCATCATATCATCACTAAGATTACCATTCATAAGACATTTTCTTTACTCACAAGCTATACCAAAATATGCACCATATATCAAAGCCACACATGCATTTTACCAACATTTATCTAGCCACATCACATGGCTATTTACACATCTCAAACATGTCTTATAAAACTAGCCTATACATGCCATATTTCAACTATGTACATCTTTCCAAAAAGTACCAAAATAGATTGTCGATAGTGTGATAGAGAATGCTGACGATCCCCGGATCCGAGCTAGCTCTACTGGCACTGTAAAATAGAGAAACAATCACACAGTAAGCTTTCATAGCTTAGTAAGTCCGTAATATAATACATGTAATTCAACCATTCAAGTCGATATACAAAAATAAGCAATCACTTAGATTAATTTACCAATGATACACCAACTCAACTATACTCAATGCTCACATAGCATTCCATCCATCTACTTTCATAATTACCAACACATAGATATCATACATTCCTTAACCAACACATAGTTATCATATATATACCTTAGTCGACACATAGTTATCATACATACCTTAGCCAACACATAGTTATCATACATACCTTAGCCAACACATAGTTACTCACCATCCAAACTACTCAATTGCTCGACTTTACGTTTTGATCAACCTTTACTATTCTTTTGATTTCTTCACACACTTAGTGCAAATCTTCATAGTCGAAACATAATTATCCTTGCACACTTAGTGCCTCAACATAAACCGAACTCATTTCGGTATCGCACACACAGTGCCAATTCGATAAGCTGAAGCTTCTATCTTTTCGCACACACAGTGCTAATCATCTTTATTTCGTTTCTAATTTCGCACACTTAGTGCCCTCTAATTCAATCCCGCACATAGCATTTTCTAATCTCATAATTATATATATATATTCATTCAATTCACATCACAAAGATATAATTTATAGCTAGTATTACATCCGAACTTACATCAATATCCTTTTACGAGTGCTAACCACAAAGCCGAGGTTTATATTATTTCGCACACACAGTGCTAATCATCTCGGTCACATTTCCGAATACGCACATTTAGCGCCACATAACTCGAGCTCTCACATAGCATTTACAATTTGATATATCATACCATTCATTTCATAACATTAAGCATAGTTAATTACACGCATTATGTCCGGACTTACCTCGGGACGTTAAAATACTCAAGCGAGTCGATTAATCGAGCACTTTGTCTTTGCCTCAATCTCGATCCGAACCTCTCCTCTCTTGGTCTATACACATTCAAATTTAATTCATTCAATCACCAAATCATTCATTTTATTCCAAACACACATATTTAGGGCATTTCACAAAATAGCCCTCACATTTTCACATTTTGACACTTTAGTCCCTATTTCACAAAATCATCAAATTCACACAATTTCTTTTCACACAAGCCTAGCCGAATTTTCCTTAAGTTCATTCAAGCCCACACATTTCATTTATTTCACATTTTAGTCCTTCAACTTATCATTTTCACAATTTAGCCCTAATTAGCTAAATTCACCAAAAATCCAAGAACAAAACATGTTCAATAAACTCATATCCTTCATTTAACACCAACACTCATCACAAAGCTCACCATTTCATCAATGGCACATTTCATAAACATCATCAATTCACAAAATTTAAGCATAGGTTTTAAAGAGCACAAAGCAACGATTACAAAAACATAGAAATTATCAAAACCGAGAGCTAAAAACACATACCAATTGAAGCTTTAAAGTGCCAGAACCCTAACTCTCTTTTTCTTTTCTTTTTCTTTTCTATATTCGGCTAAAATGGATGAACACCCCACTAGCCCTTTTCATATTGTTTTTTTTATTATATCTTATAATATATTAATACAAATTTTTAACTTATAAAATTTAACACATAAAATCATATAATAAGCATGTTGCCGCCCACTACCATTATTATTGGGCTAATTGCAATATTAATCCTCCAAATTATAAAGACAACAACAATTAAGCACTTTAACAATCAGCATACAGCTTTTGCACTTTATGTGATTAAATCATTTCTCTTAATTCAGCACACAGTCGATAAAATTATCACACAGAATTTTCACACAGACTATGCCACATACTATTCACACAGAAAATAATATTAAATTATCATTTCGACCTCAGATTTGTGGTCTCGAAACCACTGTTCCGACTAGGGTCTAACTCGGGCTGTTACACTATATATACCCCTCCACGCAACGAAGACAGGATCGACTCTTAAGCATTCTAGCCACCATACTACTCTCAATGCATTCCTTTGCATCCTCAGCCTCCCTACTGACTTGCATCCTCCGGCTCTTTTCTTAGATTGGGTAAAGTGGCTTTCATTAGCATCACCACATCTTCCTTCGTGTCCCCTCTCTTGTTGATACTTCACATCAACAATATGTGACTAAAATAAGTAAAAAATTTATAAAGACAATTTGTTAAAGCATTATAAGAATCTGATTCAATTAGCAGAAATTGACAATCTATTTTGGATTTTTCCTAATCTCAATGACTAAAATAAGGTGCAAATTCGCTCTGGAACTTGTGTGAGGTGAAAATATTGTACTCCTTTAAATAATACTAGAATCAAATTCAAACATTAGATCAGTTTTTATCAATCCACTTTGCCCAAAGATTCAGCTAAGATCTCTGAACATTATTCAAGTTTAATCTTTAGTGAGTGAAACTCGGCTATAAGTAAAAAGAATGGAAACTTTAGAGACGATGGCATTTTTCATGGTGTTCTTTTTCTTGCTTCAAACCAGAATCTCACACCATTGAATTGAACACTTTTTACATGTTGATTGATAAAAAAAATTAACCCCTTTCTAGTACTTATGAATTACGTTATCCAGATATTTTACTTTTAATAATATTCATGTCTGAAATTTGTATGGGTATAAAAAAATAAAATGTACATAATTTCTTATCGATGTATAATAAAATAAGCCCAAAGATGAATAGGTCGCCTTTGCCTTTGCCCTGTTTATTATTGTGAAGGAAGGAGACAATGGCCCCATGTCCTATCCCCATCCATGATGGTTTCTATCAGCAGTATGGATGGATAATTGGATACCCACATTTTATAATATCACAAGAACAAGGTTTGATGACAGGAGAATGAACAAAAAATATGAGGGAGCAGATTATGAGACGTGACAATACCATGGCCATCATAGTACAAAATTTGGCAGCTGAGGGGTTCTTTCAAATAAATTTGGATTCTACTTCCATTGTAGTTTTCACAATTTCCCCCAAAGCCAAGGTGTAGTCTCATGGTTCCACACTAATTTGTTTAATCCAACTTTAATATATATAATGGTAAAAGTATGTTGTAGGTTAGGAGTTAGATCGTATTTTATCTCTTTTACTAAAAAATGAGTAAATTAGTCTATGTACGTTAGATGAAAGAGTAAACTAATTTTTTTGTTAAAATTTTTATCCATTTCAACTATTAGAAATTAGTCACTGTACATCAGCGTAAGATATATGTGCACCTCACATGTCACTATCTGGTTATCACGTCAGTTTTTAAAAGTATAAATAGAAGAATTTTTTAATAAAAAATACCAATTTACTTTTTAATCGAATGTACAGAGACTCGTTTATCTATTTCTTTTTTGAGTAAAAGGGACAAAATATAATCTAAGTACAATAGCCTCCATAATATTCTTATATATATATACATATAACTGATTTAGGATTATGTTCTTCCTCTAAAATCATCATATCTTACCCTATTCCAACAAGAATCAACTATCCTTTGGGGCATATTGCTGGTACTCTAGAACCGGTTTTGATATCAAATGTTGAGTTCACTTCAACTTGCAAAATATTGATCATTTGATTTATTGAGTTTCATGATTTTGTATAATGTAAATAATGAAAACTTTTATATATCAAGATGATTTCTAATACTAGTCAGTGATTCATTATTCTTTTCGAAAATCATATAGTAGAGTTTAGTTGAAAAAATTATTATTATTTTAACTATTTAACTTTTTTATTCTATCTGATTGAACCTTCACGGGATCCATAAAAAGATTTATGTTCATCCAAAATAATATTCAAATTCAGAAATCATAATAAAATAAAATAAAAAACAATTCTTGCATAGGCATATGAGTGCAAGTGAAAGAGAGTGTTGTCAAGCTAAATCAACAAATGTAAGCAAGATTGTGATGCTTGTTTACTAAATGAACTGAATACGAACAAGACATATTCAATTAATTTATGTTCATGAAATAAATTTATTTATATTTATTTAATACTCAATTATAGTTCGATTACTATAATTAATAATATTACTACTACTTGTGTGTTTATTGTAATGATTTATAATATAATGATTTATTTTTATTTTTATCATTTTATATTAAAAAATAAGGAGCATATTGTTTTTATTAATCATAATTAGATTTTTTTTTTTTTTTCAAACATGTATAATTATATGTTTATGATATGTTTTAGAAAATTTTTATTTAATATTCACAATTTTTTTTTTTAGTTTAAACAAATAAATACAAGCATATATAATTTTAAATAAACGAACATGAGTATAATTTTATATTTTTTAATGAATATGAATCAAACACAAATAAACTTAAAAATAGATAAATGAACATAGACATATACTCATTCGTTCAATCTCAATTAGTTTACAACCTTATATAAATAGGGGTTAACAAAACTCGATTCGACTAGAAAAAATAATTTTTTTTTCGAATTTTGAGTTAATTGAATCGAGTTATTCAAATTATTCAGTTTTTCGAGTAAACTCAAATAATTTATTTGATTTTTCGAGTTCAAGTTGAGTTGAATTCTATAATTCGAATAACTTGAGTAATTCGAACAAATCAAATAATAGATTGGTATAAATACCTTTTTGATCCATGGCAATTTTGAAATTGAGCAAACTGGTCTCTCTCAATAAAAAATACAAAAAAATATCAAATTTATTTTCGAAAATTCAAAATATTTATAAAAATTCTAATTTTTATAAATCTTTTAAAAATTAAAATATTTAAAAAAGAAAAAATATATAAAAATGTATAAATTAAAAAAAAAAATTCAGGACCTAAACAATTAAATTACAAATTCAAGTTTAAGTTTAAGTTTTCAAAATATATGATTTCAAATTTATGTGCTCTAATATAAAATTAATTATCTTTGTAATAAGGTTTTATTTTGATATTTTTAATTTTTAAGTTTAGCTCGAATAATTTCACATTATTCGACTCAACTTGATTAAAAAAATCAAATCGAATTAGGATGATAAAATAAGACTAAATCAATTTAACAAATTTAAATTTTTTTACTCGATTAGATCCAACATTGAGAAGGAGGAGGCAACATTAGTTTCCTTTCAAAAACTATGTCTGAAGTTACTTGACATAAACTTGTTATCAAGTAATTACAGAAATTTTAAAGTAACCACAGAAATTATGTAATAAACTGTTAATGTGTTTTTATATGAAAAGCAAGGTTAAACATAAATTTAGAGTTCAAACACAAATTAAAACACGAAACCCATCAATCAACTCATGAATTAAAAGATGCCCCCAAGTGTTTTTTTAATTTACTTTATAAACAGAAATCATGGTATCAATGGGACCTCCCATGTATATAATGTCATCAACAATAAAGAAACCGACATCAATATTAAATATGCACGAACAAAGGAAAAAGGAATGCAAAAAGAAGCCCTATGTGTTACGGATGAAAATATATTTATTTTTTGAATAAATCCCAAGGAATATGGCCCTTAAAATCATTAAACTTTGTTATAACCATTTTCTTTTTCGGTTAGTGTAAAATATGTTAGGTTGATTTTTTTATAAAAAAAATAGGAATTATGATCCAATTCGAAAATAATATTCAACATAATTTTTTTGTTACACTATATGTGACTCAATCATCTACATAGTGTTTTTTTAGTTGGACTTCCAGTTATCTATATACAGTTAAATATCTATGCTCGCTTTTAACCTTGAGTTTTGTCTATCAAATTTTCTTTTAAAAAGAAAACTTAAAAGACTTCACATAGTTTAGGAAGCGTCTTGCTACCAAGGAAATATTTAACATTTTTTACTTTAGTGGGGTTAGAACTAATGCCCTTAAAGGGTCTTAGTGGGTAAAAACACCACTAATTGTCTAGTATCCTTACTTGCCAATGGCATATAATATCATACGTTCGAACCCTGCCACAGTTAAATGCTAAATATTTCTTTGGTGGCGAAACACTCCTTAAATTCTGTAAACTCCTTTGGCTCTCCTCAAAGTCTAGAGATAAAATTCTAGACTAACATTAAGAATAGACATCTAGATACAATATACCTGTTTCAAGGACTTCTCTGAAAGAGAGTTGAGCCCCTTAATAGGTTTATAAGTAAATAGCTACACCCGATCTCAATCCGAATATTTCAATTAGATCTAATAGTTCATATCTCTAATATTAATAATTTGTAGAATAACTATTTGATACACATGCAATTAAGCTTTTTAACTCTATAAACGCAGTTAATAGATCGTCATGCGCTTTTTATTTCTTTAAATACCAATTAAAAATTATTTTTCATTTTTTTAGCTCTGTTTTTCAAATAATAATCTTAATTTGTGATATTCATCTTTTATTTAAATTTTACGTAATAATTTCTGGCGCCTAATTTCAGCATTGAATTTGCGTGTGTTCCCATCAGCAATGTAGACTAGTTTGGACACCATTCAGAAAACGACAACTGCTTTTGGGACCATATTATTATTATTATTATTATTATTAATTACCAACACCAAAAAATAAATTGGAATGCATAAAAAATAAGAGATAGATCCGACCAAGCCTCCAAGATTGAATAAAAAGTAAAAATTTTAATTAGTTCATATAATTCCTTCTTTTTTTTTTAAATGCAATGAAATAACCTCCTATCCTATTTTTACCGTTCATAGATAGTATTACAGACAGCTAAATGAGAACAACACTGGAACGGAAGATGCTAGACTAAAAGATTATATAAGCAGGCAAAAGAAAAACTGTGGGTCGTGCCTTAGAATTAAAGCTTTATAACCTTGAGATTGTGATTGACAATTGTCTTTCTCTTTGATAGCTTTACAAACCCAATCTTCCTTTTGTGTTTCTGGTATTGTTCAGTCCCAAACTGACAGATATGTCTTGTCTTTCCCATTTAATAACCTAGTTAGCCCTTTCAACTTTAAAGCCACAATAATACATTTTTCAGACCCTTGAGGTTTATTCTAATGGCGACTAGGACTGCATCATCATCATCACCATCCAAGCCAGCAGGAAGACAACTTGGGGAACTCCTTCAACAACAACAAGAACCTTTCATCTTAGAGATTTACCTTTCGGAAAGAGGGTGTTTGAGAAACAACAAGTCCCTTGGCTGCCATGGAAATTCAGGCAAGTTTTAAGGATCAACAAGAAGGGTATTCCCAACTTCCTAAACTACTTAAAGTTGTAGTATGTAACAAGTTGTTTGCAATTAAAGGGTCAAAAGCCAAGAATTCTGCAGATACATTTTCCACCGCTAGCAGCACAACAGTGTATAACTCATGCTCAGATACTGACATAGATGAGCCGCCTATGTTGAAACTCTACAATGAAAGGGAAAAGAAGGTAGAAAAAGCTTTTATAATTTATCTATCATTTTCTGTTATTGCATAAAGAAAAGAGATTTGATATAAAGCTAACAGGATGTTGCAGATTCAAAGCTTCAGTGCGGTTGCATGGAAGACAGCCCTCAGTTTTACATGACGAGGCAGAAAAGCTTGTTCTTGAGTAAGCTGATAATATTGTCAGCTTCAGTCTGGAATTTACTTGTTCAAAGCAAACCAGGATTAAGAGAGTTAGCAGAGCCTGATGGGTCTAATTCTTCACCATTTTCAATATCGAAAAGGGTTTTGCAGCCAACAAACAAGTTTCCCTTATTATGGAGCAGAAGGGAATTGTTGGAGTTGGATGGAATGGATTCAACCAAGGAATGGAATGTTTATGAAGAACAGAAGGAGATAGAACTAGTAATTGGAGACGCCATAGCAGAGGAGATCACAACTCAAGTTGTAATGGACATGATATTAATATATAGCTAACATATAATTTGCTCGTTTCCATATGTCGGCTGTTGCTGTCTAGCTCAGATTGATGTCCATGATAGTAATGTATGTAACAAAGAATGTAGAAATCTTTTTTTATTTTCCAAATTGAAGATAGCAACAACTTTATCTTCTCTTTGGCTTTATTGGGAATTCACATAAATTTGTTTAAAGCACTCTGTTGTTTGTTTAATGATTGAACACAGACTTGGGGGGCTTAATTAAATTTGATGGATCGACGGATGTTGACAACTACCATAAAGTAGCCAATTGGAGTATTGCCAAAGACAACCCATAAATAACCAAGTTCCTAATCAAACTTATTAATCGGAAAATATAATTTTTGGCTCTTAACCGGATAATTAATAAGTTCCTTTGCTACTAGTATTTTTTTTTAATTTCATTTTCTTACTTAAATTTGGTAATTATATTCATTTCGGATTTTCAATTTAGATTTCATTAATATTTGATGATATAATTAATGTTCTTGAAACATGATTAGTTCAGTCGGTCAGATTGGCTGAACGGAGAATTGACCAATATACTAATTCAAACAAAGGGGTTGAGTGATTGATCAAAAATTGATCGAAATCAGTAAAAATCGAAAATTGAACTAAATTCGTAGTTGAATTTTTTAATAAAATTTTCATTTTTAAATTTTTTTATGAATTTTAATTATTTATTTATTCTTAGTTTAGTAGTTGAATCGATCAAACTGATTGAATCGAAAAATCAATAGTTTGACCAGTTCAATTCCACTGGTCCGGTTATTAGAACATTGTATGAAACACTCTAAAGATTATATCACGTCATAACTTGAAATTTTATTTATGTTTTTATTTTTATTTTCAAGTGATGATGTGGCTCAATCTCAAAGTGCCACTTCATCAAACTTTTATATTTTTCAAGTCCAATGATAAAAATGAATCAAGTTACCAAGTTTAGGTACCAAAGTAGATAATAATAAAAAAGTACAGGTACCAAAATGGACCTAATTATCATTGGCCAAAAATTATATTATCCCTTATTTTTATTTATCAAACAATTTTGATTAAGCAATTAAATCTTAAGGTTAGTATTTGGTACACTGATAGTGTATTTTTTTATTTCACAAGTAGCCTTAAAAAAATTTAATGTGTCTCTTTTTTTTTAAGTATTTTACTAGATAATTGTACGACATTTGTCAACCCCTAATCCTACTTATAAAGTCTAAAAACACCACTAATAATCTACCAAATATTATTCCTAAATCTTAATCTATTAATTTTTTATTAACTTGGTAAAAGAAAACTACCATAAACCCAATAAACATGATGTCTTTATTTGTGAAAAAATCGATTGAGACGAAAAAGTAAAATTTTCTTTGATAACTATGTGATATTGACACCAAATACATAACTAGTAACAATTACATAAAATAGAAAAGAAAAAAAAAGGTTATAAAAATATCAATGATGGCTAATTGGAAAACTCCAAAAACTAGAATCAAACCCCAAACTAAGATCCTAAACCCTGAGTTATTAAATGTAAAATGCCAAACATTACCCTAAAGCCCAAACAATAGGAAAATAAGTAAAATACTTGCAATTGATTTGAAATAGGTTAAAAAAAAAAAAAAAAGGCTAAAGGTAGTGCTATTGACGGTTACAACTAAGCTTTTAAATACAACATTTTGGTAACATCTCAAGTGGTTAAGCACTATCTTTTCGCAGATTTTCTTTATGTGTTCTGGAGGGATGATATTCATGTGTATTTTTTATTGCCCTTTTATGCTTGTTGGTGTGTTTGATGGATTGCGCTTTTACAAGCTTTTTAATGTGTTTGGTGGACTATGTTTTTATGAGTTTCATGATGCGTTCTGGTGAATACCCGCATGTAAACTATAAATCCAAAAGTGTATTTTAATTGGGACTAAGTGGAAATTAATAAACATGAACTTAAAAAACATGGTTATGTATTGCTTATTCTAGGTGCGATATATGGTGTTATGATATGTTCTTGCTTGTTTCTTTTCTATTCAGTCTTTACATAATGAACTAAATTCTATACCAACCCTAGAGCGAGGTAAGTGTAATACTTTTCATTTGAACTAAGTAAGCATGATTATTCTTGCGCGTTGTTGTTTTACACTTTGTTCATATTTGCGAACCATTGAAGCTTGTCACCTTTTGTGGAGCATCACACTATCACCAAAACAAGAGTATGAAATTCGCGTACAATGACGTATCTAGGGACCCAGCCCCCCTAAAATAGAAATTATTCATTTAGGCCCTTTAAAAATTTTAGAATTTTAAATTAGCAAAAATAAAATTACACTTTAGCCCCCCCTAAAAATAATAAAAATTAGATTTAATCCTTTAAAAATTATAAAGATATAGGCTATTAAAAATTAGAATTTAATTTCGGCCCCTAAAAAAGTTTTTTGGCTTCGCCCTTGTTCGCGTATTTATGTATCGTGGCATGTACCTAAGGCACCAGCATGTATAAATATGCTTATTTCATATGTTAATTAATACTTGAAACATTGGTTGTGATGTAGTTGTTAAAGGGTTAATCATTTTGTTATATTTTATGGATGTATGAAAAGTTCATTTTGCATGCATACATGATAAGGAACGTGCGCAGAACAGGATCGCAAGTTTGTCCATGTCACAGATTTGACTTAGGGCTCTAGATGATCGAAAAGAAACTTGGATTTTGACACAGCTTGAAACGCAAACAAATCCAAGTCAAATCTAAGAATTAAAAAGGGTAGCAATTAAAACAAATAATTAAGATAGAAAAAGAAAAAGAATCCAAATCAATGATTAGAAACAATTAAACAAGAACAGAACATAATAATAAAGAAACGAAACAAGATAGATGGAAAAGATGGAAAGTGACGTGTAGAAGTCCTAAGAAGCCTTAGAAATCAGATGAATCCACAACCCCTTTCAAAAGACTCTAATTTCCCCTCTAAAAAAGAAAAATTGGCAAGAAAAAGCTTGAAAATGATCCCCACAATATGGAAAGATTGTTAGAACTCTTCTAAAAGAAAACTCAAAGAGAAATTCTTGAAGAGAAAAACTCAAAGAGAATTTTATTAACTCAAAAAGAGAAGTTACTAAATGAATTATTTTGAATTGTGTACAATGAAGAGGCCTTTATATAGGCTAGCTAAGTACATCTAAATAAAACTTTCAAGTATTTTGAAACTCTAATTAATCTAAACAAGAAGTAATTTTAAACTAAACTTTCTTGACATAAAACTCTTAAAAGAATATCCAAAATTTGGAATAAATAAATAATAAAAAAATAAAACTTAATAAATACAATATTGGGCTCATGCATAATAAAAATTAAGCCTAAAAATAGAACCCAATATGATTTAAGTTCAAATTAAAAGCCCAAAACTCGTAATTTTCGTAATAATCCTGTCTAGAAATTCTGCTCACACAGTCTTCACTAAAATAGTCATAACTTGAGTTACTGAACTCCAAATCGAGTGATTCAAAGTGTAGTGCGAAGCTAAAAGACAGATATTTGATCGATATAAAGATATTTTGACCTAGAAATGCCTTGACCCCTTCCAAAAATTCACTACAAATCAAATGATTAATAACATGGCTAGGCGTGTGGGCTTGATTGGGGTCCTTGAAGTATAACGCCTAAGCTTGTTAATGTCTTCCACATAAGCTTGTCATCATGGATTTAGATTTTAACTTGTCATCATGGATTTAGATTTTAAGTCCACGAACAAAATTGATCCCTTCCAATTCATCCTCACTCCATATTAAACTCCAAAGTCCATCGTCTTGGATATTCAACTTTTCTTCTCAAAATTTCTTCGTGATAAAGTCTTAAACGAATAAGTTGAGTTTTGACTTCAACTGCTTGGATTTGGATCTCATGATTAGGCCTTGAGGGAAACTAAGTCCATTATGTCCATGGGCCTGAAATTGGGCCTTGAGACTTGTAGCAATACATCTAGCCTTATTTGTTATGACTTCCGATTTGAAAGTCATTTAACTCATTTGGAATGCTAGCTTTGTTTCATGAATATGTTGTTGGATAATGGTTTATTTTGAGCAAGTTTTATGGGAGTCTTACTTGTACATGGTTTATTGAAGCATTTTTCATGGTTGCTTTGTTTGAAGGTGTTTTGGAATCAGTTTTAACTATTTTGAACTCAAAATTTGGCCATTTGCACCTAGAGTTCGATACACATGGTGTAGGTATTAGTTCTCAGCTTAAAATGGGCCAAAAATTCATCTCAAGTGCTAAAGGTTTAATATCACTGTCAAGGGTATCGCACCCCAACCCAACAGATTGCTCAGTTAGATAGTTCACGAGCTTGGGTCTGGTACCTAAGGCTTTAGGTACCGATACTTCAGCCCTTGACAATGCCACTGCACTATTTTGTTGAAATTGAGCCCCCCAAGTCTCATATTTAGTCTTAGAATACCCTAGTCGTCGTAGAAGTAGGAAAGAAGTTACATGAATCGATGGTGTTGTAAAATAAGTTGACTTCCTAATTTTGGTATAATTACCCTTTAGCTACTCCTACTTTTGACTCTTGGCCCAAAATAACTATCACAGTTCGCTAGACCCACTGGCGATCCCTTCTTCTCCAAGCCCTTTGACGAACACCAACTCGCCTGACAAAATATCAAATACTAGCTCACCAAGCCTTCTGGCGATCACAGTTCGCTAAATTCACTAGCGAACCCTAGTTCTCCAAAGCTATTGGCGACCTCTGTTCGCTAGGCTCAAACTTCTAGGCCCTACTTTGGGATGTTACATGTCTTATCTTAGGTATTGAAGCGGATGACTTTGTAACACCTCTCATCTAACCCAACAATATGTACATATGGGAGATATCATCAGACCACTTTTGTGACAAAAATCTTAGATTTATTTAAGAAATTAAATATTAAAACATGTATATAAAATCATAGAAAATAGATAAATTCAATTTTTTAATTTGAAAATGGCCATTTAGAAATGAATACATGCCCAACTATTTCAAGTAATATTAGGTAATTAGAAATGAATTTCTAACTTCTGATAGAGTGTTAATTAGTCTACGATTTTAACGAATCGGCGTCTGTAAAAAAAAAAGGCTTGCGCCAAATGCTGTTTTCTCATTCCCTAACTATTAGTGGCGTAATACTATTTTACATTGCTTTTAATTTATTTTATGATTTTCAATATAGTAGGACATTGCTCCAGTACGCGGAGTATCCGCCGAGCTTAGATATTTAGTTTTCAAATGGTTTCATCAGTTCAATGCTTTTAGCTTGTTACGCTCCATACTCAAATCCAATGATCGGGTTGAGCTTGGGGTGTCACATACCTAAACTTGCGCATGGAGAAAACAAAATCGTACGCTGAGTGATAAAGCTCAGTGGTACTTTCGTGATTCAAGATAACATAAACATTTACAATGATCATGCATAAAACCATTACACAATTTAGTCAAGTCATAATCTACCAATCTAACCATATTACATTTTAGATACAAGGGAGTATATGAATATGGAAAATAATTAATGTATTCATCAATATTTGCAAAACAAATAATCTATACATACCATTTGACAATTACCATTTTTCATATCTTATCAACAATCACTATCAAACATATATCACACATCTTTATATGCTATTAACATTATACTATTCATGTTCTATGGAATTCATATTATTTATCTTGTTTTCATACCATCCAAACTCGTTTCTGGAGTCTATTGACTCATTTATATTTATTTTAGAATCATATTCTATTGTCAATCTATTTTTTTACATATTCAAGCTTTTCCAATTTTAATTAGGATGTTACGTCCGATGGAACTCTAGTAAAATGGACTCAAATACACGGGTAAACTACACCACACCATATAGCTTGTAGGAGCTTAATCTACAACACACCCAGGTACCGAAGTGCAAAGCCCGAAGGCATCAAATACATATTCATATACTAATACATCCCTACACTGCACCATATTATACTCGATGATCCGTAACAAATGTTTGATCTCGATATAAATTGTAATAATCTTCGTACAAACATATATCTTATACAAGCACAAATACAACCCTATTGGCATGCTAATCGTATCCTAACATTTTACTAATTTCACATGGGCATCAATTATATATAAATAAACATTTCCATACCTGTAATCATCCCACTCGCTTATTCATACCCCGTGTTCGGTCACATATGCATTTCGTACTTTGTATGTTATTCTGTCGCATAACAATTATTTTACAATTTAGTACATATATTGTTTCTTAATCAAATTCACAATCACAACCCCATTTCATCATAAAACACACATATTGCATATTATAATATATAGTTCAATATAAATTTCATATCACATATCATAATTTAAGTATTTCATATCATTTCCCATTTTATTCATTTTTAGTCCTCTACCTCGATGTTCAATATCAAATTCAATCAAAACATTTCATATTATCATAGTATACTTACCTAAATGATTCAGCAATTAATAAACATTCATATAAAATTAAACATTTCTATCCCTAATCATAAAAGTACAAATCGAGATTCGCGTGTTACTTATTGATAATTTTTGCTTTTCCTTTCCCTTTTGATTGTTAGGTGTTGCCGTTAGCTGCAAATAATCATAAAACATACCATAAAATCAATTTCCAGCCAAATTAGAATAAAAAACCAATTTACACAAATTTTGCAATTTATTCAATTTAGTCCCTAAAACTAAGACAAGCATAACTTTGAATTTAAGGCTTCTGATTAAAATTTGATTTCACCAAAACTCATTAGGGACCTTCTATTTTCTATCCCTACCAACATTTCATGGCAGATTTGCATTTTATTCAATTTAATCCCTAATGTACGAAACTAATAATTAAGCTTTACAATTTAGTCATTTTCATATACTGAGCTTAATTTCTAACTATTTTGCACCAATTTCATCTAATTCTCAATAATGGTAACTTTCAAAAACTTTAAAAGTTTCACAAATTGGTACATGAGCTACCTAAATCAAGCTCTCATGACCTCAAATCTATAAAAATCAATGAAAAATGGCTAGGGACTTGCTTACAATTAAGGGTCGAATGTTGAATAAAGCTTGAAAGCTTTCTCTTTTCTTCTAAAATGGTTCGGTGATCTTTGGGAAGAAGATGACAAATTTTTTCATCTTTTTCCCACTTAATTTGCTTATTTTATTTTAGTTAAACTTAGTTAATTAACTTAATTATAATTAATTAGGCTTAAACTTTAATTAACTTAATCTAATGATAATTAGCATCACATCTCACTTACATCTATATCAATTTGGTCCATCTGCTATTTTGGTCCTTTGAATAATTGTTATTTAAGTCCCCAAGTTTTATTCTAATTGAAAATCTATAGTGATTGGACTTTTACAATTTAGTTTCTGGCCCTAATTAACCATAATTTTGGCTAAATTGACTATCCAAATTTCAATTCACCTATATAATAACTCCGTAAATATCCTTATTTAATATTTACGGACTCAATTTACAGAAATGGGGTCCCAAAACAGTCTTTTTCCTAAACCATTAAAAATCGGGTCATTACATAAATAACTTAAAATACTTAAAAAAATCCAAAAATTGAAATAAATAAATTATAATAAAATAATAAAACCTAATAAATACAATATTACACTCATAAATAATAAAAATTAAGCCTAAAAATCAAATCTAATATGATTTAAACTCGAATTAAAAGCATGAAACTTGTAATTTCTATAATAATTGCATCCAAAAATTATGATCGCACAATCTTCACTAAAATGGTCATAACATGAGCTCCTGAAATCAAATTTGAGTGATTTAAAGTGCATTGAGAAGCTAAGGAACAGATCTTCAATCGATATGAAAACATATTGACCTAGAAATACCTAGATCCCTTCCAAAAATGCCCTAAAAATCTACTGTTTACAACATGGCTAGGCGTGTGGGCTTGATTGGGATCTTTGAAGTGTAACGCCTAAGCTTGTTATCATCTTCCACATGGGCTTGTCATCAAGGATTGAAATATTAAGTCCGTGAATAAAATTGGACCCTTCTATTTCATCATCGCTTTGTATTGAACTCCAAAGTCCACCGTCTTAAAGCTTGAACTCTTCTTCTTGAGCTTTCTTTGTGATAAAGTCTTGAATGAATAAGTTGAGTTTTGAATTCAATTTCTTGGATTTGGATCTTATGATTGGGCTTAGAGGAAAACTAAGTCCATCTCCATCATAAACCTTGAATTGGGTCAGGCTGCTCCCATCAATATGAAATATAAACAATGGTGAAGCCAGGATTGATTTTTTTTTTTTTTTTTGGAGAGGGTGAGATTAAGTTATATATTTTTATGGGAGCTAAAATACAATTTCAGCATCGTATTGATGTAACACCCATCGTCCAACCTAATCACCAGGCCTGAGCTACAATATGCCACATTCGTTGTTGGAGCAACTATTTCTAGTTATACAATAGATAATCATTCAAACATTAAATTATGTGTTATACACTTTTACATTATATTAAAAATAAAAATCGAGGCTTAATCGAGCTTACAAATGCTCTACTGTTGACCCGAGTATGAAATATGATCAAATTGTAAAGTTTTGGAAATTCAGAGCTGACGTCGTGATGTCACCTTCTCCACATCGTGACGTCATCAAACATTTTTCACGTAATGACCTCAAGCCACTCGAGGTCGCAACATGACTCACTGTCGGCTGACATTGCAACGAGGAAGATTGGTCCTTGGAACATGGACTCTGCTTTTGGTAAAATTTGAGCCATTTGTTACCTATTTGAAAGCTTTCCTCAAACCTACACATTCAACTCAACAATTCACCATTTTAACTTGAATCAACCATACCAAAAACATGCCAAAACAAACCATTGAACCATTTCTAGTCAAACAATTCATTATAGCTTTATTTTAGCACAAATCATGCCATTTTAATTTGTTCTACTATAAACACTCATCTAATCAACTAACCATTCAACAATCAATTTCTCATATTTGCAAATTTTTGTTCAACCATGCTTGTAACGACCCTATAGTCAGGGGTGTCGGAAAGTGCATTTTCGGGACTCCGTTTTCGTAAATCAGACTCGTAAATATTTATATAATAAATATTTACTAGGTTAGTTGTGTAGTTAATTAGGTTTCGGTTAAGTGAATTTGCATGAATTAAAAGTTTTTATAATATAAGGACTAAATCGCGTATAGGATAGAGTTGAATTATAAGATTAAAATTAATTAAAGGACCAATGTAGTAAATATACCTTTATATTAGGTAGTGGACGGCATTAATGGGTATTATATACATATAATACTTTAATATATATTAATATATATATAAGTTATATATTATGATTTAAAAAATGAAATTTATATGTATAAAAGTTATAATAATAATTAAAGTATAATAAAATGAAATAGAAAAGAAAGTAGAATAAAAAGAAAGAAAGAAATACATGCAAATTAAGAAAGAAAAAAAGAAAGAAAGACATGCAAATTAAGAAAGAAAAAGAAAGAAGAAGAGAAGGAAGAACGCAGGGCACCTAAAGGCTTTTAAGTTTCAACTTTAATTGGTTAGTCAATTTAGTCTCTTGTAATTTTTTATATTTTTTGAATCCCGGTGGTAAGTACTACCCGACTAATGTTGAAATTTTAGCACTTATTAAGATTTTAAATGTTTTTAATGTTGAATAGTTTTAGTATTAGGGATTAAATTGATAAATTTTTAAGCTAGAAATGGAAAAAGATTATATTGTAGAACAAATTGTAAATTTTCAGTAATAGGGACTAAATTATGAAAAATTCAAAATTTAGGGGTTTAATTAAAATAGGGAGCTAACTTTAGCTTAAAGTGAAATTAGCATAAAAATATGATATTAAATGTGAAGAATAAAAATTAGTCTCGGTTTAGTGACTAAATTGGAATTTAAGCAAATATTGTGTAAAAATTGAAATATTCAATGTGGAATTGAATTGTGTAGTATTAATGTATTTTAATTATTTTAATTTCGTAGCTAACGTCGTACAGGAATCCTCGACTAAAAAGGGGAAAGATAAAATCGGCGTCAAATAGCTCGGAATCCACGGTTTGTGTTTCTATAATCTGAACTAAGTTGTAAATTATTGCATTTTGATTTCTTGTATATGGTAAGCATTGAAGGTGAGAACTATTGTGTTTTACAATTAAAATGGATTGATTTGGTATGAGATGAATTTATTGAATTTATATTAATTGAATTGAATAGGTGTATATGTGATAATGTGCTTATATGAAATTTGATATTGGATATATATATTGAAAGCGAAATGGAACCCTATTAACTGCATCGAGCTGAGTCGGATATAGATGGCATGCCATAGGATAGGAAGAGTTCAGGGATTTCTTCGACCTCGAGTCGATGAGGCACTGGGTGCCAATTTGCTTTGGTTTAATCGATGAGACACTAGGTGTCAATTATATAGTGTTGGGCACAGTTATTACTTTGGATTTATCCGATGAGGCACTGGGTGTCAAACTGGTGTGTTGGTTGGATCCATGTATCTGTCTGAGTCCGAGTCATGTTAATAGGGGATATTGAAATGACATGATATGTGAAATGGAGATGAAATCATGGATTGAAAATGAAATGTGAAATATGTTGTGAACAAATGGAATATTTGAGTTATGTGCTCATGAATTGAATATGGATTGGATAATGTCATTGTTTAAATGAAATGTGGATTGATATGTGAAAAGCTATTTATATAGCTAGTGATGTGTATTGAGATATTTGTTAAACAAAACAAATATGATAGCATGTGAAAATTGAATATGGTATGAAATGATATGGTAATATGCATGAAATTGAAATAATGGTATATGGCAATTATAAGCTTAGACAATAGTATGTTCATATAATTCAAATTATGCATTCTTGTATCATTATGTCTTTAATTGTTCGGATTATAGAAATATCACTGAGTTTTACTCGTGTGTCTCGTTTTGTTTTACGTATGTGCAGTTAGGTACTTCTCTTTTGATCGCTGACTCAGCATCCAACAACAATCTCGATCTCAAATATAGTGATTTTTATCTTTTGTAATGGCATGTACCTAGGATGTGTTTGGGTTTTAATGAATTTAGTATATGTGATGTAATTGAGTTTGAGTATAATGTTGGTTTGGTATATATATATATATAAACATATGTTTGTGTTTGAAGCCATAATTTGGACATGTTGATTTAACCCTAAGATTTTTAGGTGTATGTGAAATTAATATTGATGTTTAGGTGGTTATAAACTAGGCTAAATGGAGTGATTTTGGTATGTTTTAAACTTTAATTTGAATGATGCATTGATGATATGTTTTGATGATATAAATGTGGTACCAATGAGGGTACATTAGTTAGGCACCTAGGATGACTGTTTTGGCATGTTTTGAGTGTGTTTGATCGTGTTTTGAATAGGTTAAACGAATAGTTTTTGTGTTGTTTAATGACCAAGCAAGTAGGAAATGGTAAACTTGTTATTTAAGGCACATTTTAGGTCCACATAGCCAGACACACGGGCGTGTGACTTGGCCGTGTGAGACACATGGCTAGCACACGGATGTGCAAGGCCATTTCGAGAGTTTACACGGCCTGGCACAAGGGCGTGTGGCTTGGCCGTGTGACCAAAGTCAGAGAGTTACACGGGCACGGACACGGGCTGGGACACGGCTGTGTGTCCCTACTTCGAATGTCCACATGGCTAGAGACACGGGTGTGTGTCTCAGTCGTTTGAGTCGCGCAGCCTAGCCACACGGCCGTGTGATCCCTGTAGTTGAATTTTTCTAACTTTTTCTAAAATTTTTAGATGTTCCCGATTTAGTCTCGAAACATTTTTAAAGTGATTTTAAGGCCCCGAGGGCTCAAATAAAGGACGATATGCTTGTATAATATTGGATTATGCTATATTCATTGAAATGTTTTGAAAAGAATGATTTATGTTATGTTTATTTGGTAATGCTCCGTAACCCTATAACGATGACAGATACGGGTTAGAAGCGTTACAATGCTAATTTAAGTGTCATACATAATTAATCACATTACCAAAAATATATCATTTCATGTAGGCTTTATCCTTACCAAAATCAAGCATTATAAAGGTTGTAAGCTAAAACTTATCATTTCAAATTGACATATACACATATGTATACCACACTCAATTTTTACTAATATCTCGAAATTAAAGGAGAGTTAGGAATTAATTGAATAAAATGATAGGTTGGCGAGCTCTACTGGAAAACTTGGTAAATTTTATGGTTGATTTGTGAATAGTTGAGTCTCAATACTGGTCTAGTTAGATTAGAACCGATCTAGTTCTTTAGTGGGAGACAGAATGGTTAGCTATAGAGACCATGCCAGATAGGGTTATATATATGAGTGAAGGGGATCAATTTGATAATAGAATTCTCTTCATTTCTGTTTTGTTTCCTTTCCTTCTACACCATCTTCTTCAATTGCACTTAAGAAGACAAAGTTAAGGAAAGCTCTGCATGGGGTGGTAAATGTGAAACTCGAGTTCGGAAACTTAAAAATCCAATAAGCTGGTAAGCTCATAAGCCTCTCTGTACTTGTGAATTAGCAAAAGAGAAAGGATTCCTGAAATTTTTTTGTATAATAACGGGTTCTGGGTTTTTAAGGTTTGAATATCTTCGATTTAACCAATATATGGTTGTCATGCTTAGCTGCCAGGACGAAGGAGACTCTAGCGTTTGGAAAGCTAAGCTGATGTGGTTAAAGGATTTAAGGTGAGCATTTTATCTCTACCCTTGGGTGATTGATGGATGTGTGTTACTTGTGTGATTTGTGTCTATGTCTTCTTTAAATCCTGTTTGAAACCTATGGTTGCATATGATCACGGTGTGATTAAGCACGTCATATGCGTTTAAGCTGTTATGAATTTATAAAAGTTTGCAAGTATGTTTTGTGTGATAAAACTGTGTATTAATGCTGTGACGTGTGGCATAGTCATTTTTATATTAAAATTTGGAATGTTATGCGTGAATATACATTATCTAATGAAATACGGAGTTTGAAGGAAGTTACTCTAATGAGTTAGTGAAGATAGGACATTGGCATAATGGAGGAATGGGCGGATTGATAAGGGATGGAAGGGAGTTTGGCGACATCATGCAACGGTTATCTACTGGTCCTTCAGGGCAACATCATGCAAACGATATATAGGTCCTTCCGGGTGACACCTCAAAAGGGGTTTAATGATTCTTCAGATTCAAAAGCCCAAGGTTAGCCATGGCATGATTTAATGGCGAATAGGTACATCCTATGTTGAGATGGAGTCCTCTAGAACAGTGAACAGAGAAGCCTTTCGGGTCATAAAAGTGAAGTCACTGTATGACTCGCATTGCGAGCAATCTAACACGATGATCTTGGCACGTCTGAAAACGCGGGTAAGTATGTTAATAAGAGGAACTGCTAAAATGCGGAGGTAAGAGGAATTGGTATAAGCGGTTTTAACGCAGTAGATGTGAAAAAAAGGGGGATATTTTCTTTAAGGTATTTAAGTATCCGCCATTATGAGTCCGCCAGCGTTTGGCGAGTAGACCAGCATGGGGTGTGATGAAGCGAGACGACTAAGCAAGTTATAATCTTAAGAATCCATGAGCAAAGAGGCCACTAGAAACAGAGGAGTTCGCCAAGGACTCTCTGGGCGGGAGTACCCCAAGAATTTACAAAGAAAGAGGATGTCCGTCGGGACTATCTAGTACGAAAAAGTTCACTTTGAACTATCAAATGTGGAAGTCCACTAAGGACAATTCAGGAAACAAATAGCCCGTCGGGAACAATCTGTCAATAGGGGTTTCCTGGTGAATGTTCGAGATGGGAAAAGTCCTATAGTGATGTCTTATAGGTACAAGTCCTCAAGGAATGAGTGCTTAACCATCAACCAAATCTCATATTAAATGTTGCAAATGAGGGTATTATTAAAGGGATTTCCTTAAAGGGAGAGTTCTACTCAACATGCTAAGTCCTAAGAAGGTAATTGTCGGGGTAGTACAGTAAGTCAATATTAAGTCAATATGGAATGAAAGGGTTAAGGTAAGAATTCGCAGGTTGGCGAAATTTTTTGCTAATCCACCAATAGTAGTCATCAATCCTTTTAATCATGTATATGGTTATCTTTAATGAGTCAAACCCAAAAAGGAAAAATGGAAATCTAAGATGAAATGGGACAAGGTCAAGTTCCAGAAGGAACTGTTATTTGGAAAAGCACATTTGTGATTAAATCAGTAGGTAGTTCGGCCAACGGTGGGCATTAGGAAAGGCAAGGTGTCGACTACACTAGAAAATCTGTGGAGTTCCCAACGAAACATAGGGGGTTTTAAATTCTGTGCCTTTATTCTTGTTCCCTGAAAATATAAAGTCTTTACGATGCACTGTTGCATGGAATCTCATTAAGTTCATTCTGAACTTACGATTGTGTTGCCTTGTATGAAGGAACAACGATTGTTAGGACTTTATGGGAAAGGACAAGTCAGACTCCGCTAGTTGGGCATTAAAGTTGTTTCATGTGTATAAAGAGGCACCCTTAAAGGCTATGCCTCGGGGTTGGTCTAGTATATAGGTTCGAATTAAGTTTGAAGTCATAGTGAGTGTAATATTAGGGCCTGGTACAACAAATTGATTGTAAAACTTTAAGTACTTGTATGTACAACATATTGATTGTAAAACTTTAAGCACTTGCATAATAGGAAATTTATTTGAAGTTAATCTTTGAAACATGCTAATAATTAGGATTTGAAATAAATTCTACAGTAAATGTAGGTCCTCAAATTCCTTGATGTCTGAATTTATAATTAAGATAAGTTCGAAAGGCCGATTTGTAACTCGGGTGAATCATAACACTTGTTACTCAAACTCGACGGTCGGGTCTGGTTAGGGTGTTACAATGTACATGCCACAAAACTGGACATTAAAACAACTGAAAAGCTAACGAATCAGTAACGGGATAGTGTAAGCTTATGATGATCTGCAAGACACGTTTCGTAAGTTGACAATCTACAAGGAAAAGGAAAATAATGAGGTACGCATATTGAATGCTTAGTAAGTTCATAGGTATTTAAACGAAAAACTTACTCATCTTGCAATTAAACATAATAAACTAATTAGCTTGGCAAAGTTTGCCTAACATGGAAAATCACAACAACAAGGTGAGCATAACATATAATCAACCATAATGTCATATAAACATATACCAATTCATTTCAAAATCAATATCTCAATACCATATTCATGATCAATTCAACATTTAAACATTTGAGCATCAAATTCATATCATACATAAGTATCATGTTACACCAGTTGTCCGAGCTGAATATATATATACACATGTCAGGTTACCCGTTTGGGCTAAACCTTTAAATTGACATCAGGTTACTAGTTCAAGCTAAACCCATGTCACAAGTATCTTTGATACACCAATTGCTCGTCCGAGCTGAATATATATATTTGTGCCAGGTTACTAGTTCAAGTTAAATCTTTAATGACACATTCGATTGCTTGGCCAAGCTGAAAATATATATGTAAAGTTACCAGTTCAGGCTAAACGTGTATCACATGTATCTTTGAGTCTGCAACAAATGTTGGATCTCAGTAATAATTGATAATCAATGCATACAAGTGTGCACAAAACCTTTATTAAGCTCATTTAGGCATTTTCAACTCATATTACCTTTCTTTACAATTTAGCCCATAACTCACCTTTTGTATCAATTTGTAAACAATTCAATTTATAACCAAATATACACCTACTTATAATTCAAATACACCATAATTTAAACACAATCATACCGTATGAACTTACATGGTCAAATCAGCAAAAAAGTTGAATTTCAAAGACTATTTAACAATTTTATATTTTCCTCGACTATTTCTGATTTGATCCAATTCCTGATCTATACAATTATTCAATTCAATTTATCAATACCAATCATTTTATAATATCACCCCATAATATGCATGAACCAGATTAATTTCATTTTTTGAATACCCCTGAATTTTTACATTATATTCAATTTAGTCTCTAAAACTGAAATAGCCATAACTTTCAATTATGAGCTTCGATTTTGAAGCTGATCTCAATCGCATCCTTCTATGACCCTCTATTAACTATTACTACAGAAATTTCACATCAACTTCACAATTTATATACTTTAGTCCTCATGTTCAAAAACTAACAATTAAACATTACAATCTAGTCCTTTTTCACATCTAAGATTAAAATCTAACAAATTAACACCAAGTTCTTCAATAAATCAACAATGGAAACTTTCAAAACTTTAATAGTTTTATAAATTGGGATTTGGGCTAGCTAAATCAAGCTCTCATAGCCTCAAAAACATAAAAAAATTACAAGAATATGACTAGAAATTACCTTGGATTTGAGGATCGAATAGTGAAAAGTTTGTTAGGTTTCTTTCTTTCTTTCTTTCTTTCTTTCAGCTAAATGGAGAAGATTATGGAGAAATGGATTTTTCTCATTCTTTAATTTTAATATATATACTTTATTAACTTAATTAATCTAAATTAATTAATTTAAATTTAATTAACTTAAATTTAATTAAAATTAATAAAAATATAGTTGAATTTAATATCATCCACCATATTTTGCTAAAATAAATTGGTCTAATTACTCATTTGGTCTCTCGGCTATTTAAAAATCTATAGTGATAAGACTTTTACAAGTTAGTCATTGTACCTCAATTAACTAGTAATTTAGCAAAATTACTGGACCAAACTTTAATATATTTTATAACAGTCTCATTAACATTAAATATTAATACTTACAGACTTGGACTACGGAAACGAGGTTCCAAACCCGTCATTTTCGACACCATTGAAAATTGGACTGTTATAATTTACTTATATTTTTATAGTTTTTAAAAGGACTAAATTAGAATTTTATTATTTTTATATGTCTAAACTATAATTGTACTATATATTAACTTATAAATTTAAAAATTTTAGGAAGTCTGAAACATAATTTTTCATTTTTAGGGGAGGCGAATAGTCGTGCCTACCTCATCCGTTCACCCTTGAATATAAAATTACTTGTTATATAAATAATTAAAAAATGTTACTCAAAGCTAAAGCAATTTTTTTTTTCTTTTTTGCCTTAATGGAAACATAATCATTTATATATAATGTAAAATCCAATATAAAATAAAACTTCTTATTTATTATATAAATTCATTTAATAAAAACCTTTTAATAGAATCAAAATTCTTATTTATAAATATGATAAATATTTTTATCAAATAAATTAATTTCATCAAATTATTTTATTAAAATTAAAATTTTGATTTATACATATGATAAATTTTATAAATAATAAAAAATTAAATAACATATTTAATAATATAATAAACAAAAAAGGTTATATTAGTCGATTGAAAAGGTTCTTCAAACTCGTGCTTTCATATATTTATTTTATTTTACCAAGGAATATAATTAATTTTATTAAAATTTAAGATACGGAATTGTTATAGAAAATTAATTTAATAAATTGTCTACTTCATATTTTTTATAATTATTACAAAAATTATTAAACAAAATAAAAACAGAACACTAAGTCGAATCTATAACAAATTTGAATGTTATAATAAAATACTATAAAATATAGCTATCATAAAAAGGATTTATCGTAATTACAATTTAGCTCTAGATTTTAATAATTGTCTGCTTTAAAAAATAATAATAACTTTTTCTCAAGTTATTGTCGATTGAGTGTTAGTTCGACTAGTATTGCATTGTTGTTAATGTAGGAAGATATAGGTTCGAACATATTAAACCATATTTATCCTCATATTTAAGGATTGGAGGTGAGATTATGGATAGTTCTAGGTATTGTATAAAAAAATTTAAAGTTATTGGAGCAACCAGAAGAACGTTAGTTCAAACACATTGAAGCGCATTTTTCTTTTGATTTAAGGGTTCGGAATTATGGTAGAAATATACACTATATTAAAAAAAAAACAATTGAGAGAGAATGGTGTGAGATTAAATATATATCTTTGAAGGTTAAAATA
Source organism: Gossypium sturtianum (assembly GCA_025698515.1). NCBI lineage: Eukaryota > Viridiplantae > Streptophyta > Magnoliopsida > Malvales > Malvaceae > Gossypium > Gossypium sturtianum. The sequence continues at coordinate 110,461,502 of CM046943.1, read as the reverse complement.
TGTTGATAGTCTTTGTACTTTGATAAAATTTGAGATTTAATCTTTATACTTAAAAAGTTAAAAATAAAGTCTTCCTACCTTTTTAATTTATAAATCTCAATCAAACCATTAACATTATTAGTATTTTTTGTCAAAATTTGTCAACTTAGCATATTAATTAAGTTACCATTATAAAATGATATATGATCGACAGGAAATAGACATGTTCAGTGTACAAATTATGGTGAAAACTACCAACAATAATAATAATTTGACTAAAATGTTTAAATTGAAAAAAAAATTTAAATGAATTGAATTTTAAAATTTTAAAATATAAAGGCTAAACCTCAAATTTTGTAGAAGTATAGGGACTATCAACATATTTTAACTATATATGAAAATACATTATTGACATGAATATATCTATATCTATATAATTCCATACAAAAGGAAAGTCGTATTGACAGCTAGATTTACCATTTATTTCTTTTTTATTTCATTATAACTAAACGGTTAAATATCAATTTTGATCTCTTTATTATGTTTAAGTTTAAATTTTAATTTTTATACTTTAATTTCTAATATAATTCAATTTTTATATTTTTTATAAGCTATTAATTAGTTTAAATAGTTAATGTCGTTAACTTTTCATTAAAATGTTGAGGGTAAACTACACCATTAGTCACTAAACTATGGGTAAGCTTTTATTTTGGTCACTTAACTAAAAAAAAGTTACAATTTGATCATTGAACTATTCGAAAGTTTTCATTTAAGTCATTGAACTATTCAAAAATTTTTATTTAAGTCAGTAGCTTGTTAAGTTATTTTCTTTTTTATGAAGAAAGTTTTGTCAGCAAGTTCCAAGCGATGATGCAACAATTGGTACAGTGGATCAATACCCATCGCTGAGTAGAATAACATACCTTAGGTCCAAGTCGATCTGATGGTTAGTGTCAGAGATCGGAGAAAAAAGCTGTTTGAATTTTTATTTGTAGATTCGTGGCATCCAAAGTTATTTCATAAAAAAATTGAACTTAAGAAGAGAAGGGACAAGAGAGCTTTCTATTGGTCCAGGCAATGCGAACAAATGAAGCTATATAGCATCAAATTTAATAACCCAATGACTTAAATGAAAAGTCTTGAATAGTTTAGTGACGAAATTGTAACTTTTTTTAGTTAAGTGACCAAAATGAAAACTTACCCATAGTTTAGTGACTAATGGTGTAGTTTACCCAAATGTTAAATGGTTATTGTTTAAAAAAAAAATGTTATATGGTTATATATAATTTGAAAGTGGATTTAAATCCAAAAAGTAAAGGGATTAAATTCTTGAAAATAAAAGTAGAGGGACTAAATTTCAAAGGTACAAAGTGTATAGAGACTTAGAGTCATGGTTGTTTGAACTAGACCGAGAACCGATCAAGGTACTGGTCCAGAGAGAGGCATCAGACCGGTTGACCCACGAACTGGTACGGGTCAATTGAACCAAGCTAAAAATCAATTGAACTGCTTTTTTATTTTTAATATTTTTTAAATTTTATAGTTTTTTAATGACTTTATTTAATCAAGCCGTATGAACAAGTGGCCTAACTAGTTCAACCATCGTTTGGTTTTGAAAACTTTGGTTAAGTATATTTTAATCTTCAAATTTTTACTCTAGAACTTGACATAAAACAAATAATCAACCTAGCGCGAAGCGTAAGTCAACATACTAGTATATATTATTTTTATATCATAAGATCATATCTCATACATGTTTAAATTAAATATGAATAAAACAACAACATAAAAGCTGGAAAATGATTCGAAGTTATATTATTTATTATTATATTAAACTCTTGATTAAATTGGTGTCACTAATTAAATGGGCACCAATTCTATTTGAATTTTTTGGTATAATTGTGATTCAAATTCAGATTATCCGGGGAAGATGAACACATGTCCAATAAACCACAATTTAAGTTTTTATTTAGAAATCATTAAAAAAGCATTTATATTTATAAAATTAATATTAATATAAGAGTATTTTTATAGATAATAGTATAATAAAATTTGAAGAGACATAAACTTTAAACTTTTAAATTAGTTATTTCAACTAAAAGCTCTTCACATAAGTTTAGGCTTAAAAAATTAGAATAGATTAAAAGAAAATTAGGCTTGATTTGGTTTTAGGAGGCAGGTTGGCTTTCATTTTTGTTTTCATGAAAAACGGAAAATACTAAATGTATTTGATTGAAAACAAAGATTTTTCAATTTAATAATTTGATATTGGTTCATATCCATATCAATATTAAACAATTATTTTATTTATTATTATATTAAGAAAATAGTTATGAGATGTATTTTTATATTTTCATTTTTTACTTCTATTTACCCAACATTTTTTAACTTTTAAAAAATAAGTAATCTAAAAATAAAAACAGAAATTTTTTTTAGAAATAAAAAAAAAATTAATTGACCTACTCACTTATACATATGGAATTTATAATTTTTATAAATTTTTTAATAATTCATTTTATTTAAATCGAGACCAATTCCATATATCACTTATCTGATTCAGCATCGCTCCCCATAGCTACCAGAGCTAGTAGTGTAAAAATGAAATAGCAAGATCCGGCTAGCTGTCAATCATTGAGTCTATCCCTATCTTGTTTGTCAACCTTCTTTTATTTTATTTTCTTCCATTTCTAATAAACATTGAATCCGATATTATAATCCAGCAAAAGAAACCCAAGTTCGTTGTCAGATGGAAGAAGAAGCTGAAACTTGTATAAACCATACTTTTTTATATTTTTGCAAACATCGACACAACAAAGAAACAAACATAGTTCATTGTCAGATCAGTCTTCCATAAGAACAAGCTTTGAAATCCTGACTAAGCTGTCATTTCTAACACTACAAGATTGTTTGCAAGAGAAATTAAACAAACCCTTCTTCAAACCCGAACCGCCGCCATGTTTTTCACCCAACTTGACATTGCTAGTGCTTTTGGTGCATTCCATGTAAGCTGCCAAAAAGGGGTCATTGGATTTCTTGAATCCTCTTCTTGAATAAGATCCTGAAAGAGCAAAAGGAGGAGGGGGAGGGATTTTAGTGCCAAGGATGGATGTCGATGGAGGTGGTGGTAGCTTTTGGAGAAAATAATGTTGTTGTTGGCTTGTTTCTTTGCAGACACCTGGCTTGTTTTCCCATGAGAAAGGCACGTTGCCTTGCCTCATTTTCGTTTTTTCTTGGTATAAAATGCTATATCAGGGTATGAAATGAATTGGTTAGGGTATTTATAGCAAAGGGTTTTCGACTTTTCTTGTAGAAATGTAATGAATACATAACTTGGCATATTATACAAGCATGAAAGAAGGTTAGGATTAGCTTTTTAAACACAACTAACAAGGAAAAGCCATGGGGACCAAGTCCTATGTGTCTACATCATAGAATGTTATTAAATCCGAGTTTTAACTTATTTGGTTCAAGCTAACACCTTTCCAACAGATCATATCATGCAATATTAGTTCGATTGGGTCGATTCTTTGTGTGTTTTTTTTTTTTTAAATCTTTCATCATAATTTTATTAGATTCTCATTTTTCATTTTAATTTTTATTTTGACAATAAATTCTATTTTATGATTTTTGAATGCTATTTGTTAAAGTTCTAAATAATAATTTTTTAAGTAAATAAAAACTAATATATGGTATTTTTAAAATTTATTTTTTTATATACAACTGTTAAATTATTTTTAATATTTTAAATAAATATTAATTATAAATTAAATAAAAAAATTGATTAATTTTAGATAATCATTATTTTTTAACTTCTATAAACCGTTCAAACAATCTATAAAATATTATCCTAATTGTTATTTCTTTAAGTGGATGTCCATTAAGATCTAGATAAGTTTTGATATACTTTAAATTCTAATAGTCATTAAAAGCATATCTCTACTTCATTTATACTTTTTATACCTATAAATAGAGACTTTGGAGAAGCTTTGGAAATATCCCGATTGATCAATAAAAATACCCTCTCTCTTTGCTCTCTCTCTTTGCTCTTTATTTTCTGTCTTTTATTTTATAACACGTTATTAGCACGATTCTCTTTTAATTGTTTTTCTCCATAAGTCATAAAAATCTCCCAAAATTTTCTATTATCGATTGCCTCCTAGAGTTGCTGCTATTTGAATTAATGCTTGCGCATTATGGGTAATCATTAGAGCCTTTAACCACTCAGCCAGGGTGATAACAATGATGTTAAAGAATCTCAAGTATATTTTACTATGATTTATTTATTATATCATGTTTATTATAATTAGGGACTAATCATGACAACATGAATAGATAGATTCTGATTTGAAATCCACGTATGTTTGCGATGATGATTATGACATTAAGAATCAATGGAGGCGTTTAGAAGTATGTCCTACTAGATTTGTTGCATTCATCGAAGTGAATGCAAACATAAAGAAAATAAAAGATATAATCATGACCTACTAAAAGTGGGAACATAATAATAAACAAGAGAACAATGAGAGTTCTAAAGATAACTCTTCAAAGGGTAAAGATAACTTATGTCATCAATGTGATATGAAAGATTATTGGTCACATATGAGAATGCAGTAATGAATTCTATCAGTATAGATAGAAAATGTTTATCTGCATATTGAAATTATTGGGAAATTATTCATTTATATGAATTGAAATAATTTGAACATATGTGGTAAATTTGACTTAGTGAATAGTAATTGAAGGAGGATTATAAAATGAACCAAAATACCTATTTGTATTTTTATAGAAGAATCATAATTAAAGTTTGCTATGATTATTGTTGAAACTCCTGAATATATCAAAATATATTTCCCCCAAATTTTCCCTCACTCATGACTTTCAAAAGAATGATGATATAAATGCTTAGCAAATACATTCAAATAGTCATTTGAAAAACTAGTATTCAAGATTGAATACATAGAATATGAGAAAGTATGTGATGTTTTCATGAGAGGGAGTAAATACACGCGCTGTACTCTTTTTCCCTTAATCGATGTTTTGTCCCATTAGGTTTCCCTGGCAAGGTTTTTAATGAGACAATATATTATACGTATTATAGATATGTGTACTATTTTTCCTTCACACAGGAATTTTTTTCTCACAGGGTTTTTTTTTATCTTAACAAGTTTTAACGAGGCACATTATTTACCAATGAACATCCAATGGGGAGTGTTATGAATATTTTATTAAGTGGATGTCCATCAAGATCAAGATAAGTTTTGATGTACTTTAAATTCTAATAGCCGGTAGATTTCTACTTCATTTCTACTTCTTATGTCTATAAATATAGGCTTTGGAGAAGTATTATAAATTATTCTGATTGATGAATAAAATAGGCTCTATCTTTTGCTCTCACGTTTTCTTTATTATCTGTCTTTTATTTTAAATAACAAATTAATTATAAATTAAATAAAAAAATTAATTTATTTTAGATAACCATTATTTTTTAACTTGTTCAAACAATCTATAAAATATTGTATTGATTATTTTATTCAAACCTCACAGGTTGAAAACGTTGTGAGTGCTTTAATATCAGTCAAAACTGAGAAAGATTGACTGTGATTATGTAAAGACATTTTTAGTCACTGATTTATCAAAATTCCTTATCGCCTTTTTGCGCAATTATGGGTATGGGTTTGGATGGGCGATTGGGTCCGGTGCAGTGCGTTTAGCTTACTTTTTGTCTCACGTTACAGTATCGGAACAGTGTCTAATCTCACGCTACCACTGTTTTTACACTAACCGCACAAATTCTAAAAGTTGAAAATTAGTGCAGAAAAGAATACGGAGGAGTTTTTGTTAATCTCTAATATAGCTTATAGGTCGTTTTAAGTTTCAATGAGTTTAACTATCAACAAATTGACAAATAACTTAGATTGGCTTTAAAAGTTGTAAACCAGTACAATTCAAACAAAAGTTCAACTGCTAATCTGATCAATATTTCAAGAAACCAATGGCCAAACATACATTACATTTCACAAAATGTAAACTAGATCATTAGTCACTAAATTATGAGTAAGTTTTCATTTTGTTCATTTAACTAAAAAAGTTATAATTTAATTATTGAATTATTCAAAAGTTTTCATTTAAGTCATTGGGTTGTTAAAAACTTAAAATCGATGTTATATGACTTTTTCTATTCGCATCAATTGAAAGCTCTTTTTCTCTTTTTTTTTCTACAATTCAATTACTTTTTCATGAAATAACTTTGGATGTCACAAATCTGTGAACAAAAATTCAAACAACTTTTATCTAAGGCATGTTCTTCTACTTATCGATGGGTACTAATCTACCATATCAATCGTTGAATCATCGCTTGGAACTCACTAGCGGAACTTTTAAAAAGAAAAAAACTTAACAACCACGTAACTTAAATAAATTTTTTGAATAGTTTAATAACTTAAATGATAATGACATTTTTTTAGTTAAATAATCAAAACAAAAATTTATTTATAATTTAATTACTAACGGTGTAATTTACCATTTCATAAATCATCTAACATTTGCCTTAAACAAAGTCACTGTCTTCCTTTGCCTTTTCTTTCAAGCACTGAGACACTCGTACCACATTATCACTACTAACAGTGCAGGAATACTTACATGAGAGAGTGCATATGTTCTTCCTAGTCCTCATTGTCCTGCCACTGCTGGCATCATTTTCGTCATCGGTACTATCATCCGCAGATTGCTCTGTGCACTTCCGATAAGCTGCTACAAAAGGGTCATCCTGGCTGTTGACATTACCTTTCTTTGCTGAACTTCTCGTCGGCTTAGGCCGAAGTTGGCACGGGGGAACATTAAGAACGCCCTGCAAATTATTGACACAAAATCGATCACTCTTCGAAAGACAAGGAGGAGGGGGTAATTTCACTGTGACATGGCTTATATCAATGCTGCTATCTTCACTTGTCACCTTTGAAACTCCTGGTTTGAGCTCCCATGAAAAGGGTACATTTACTTGGGAGTAAAACTCGTTGTTACTCATTTTCTTGGGGCTGCTCTGGATACTATAAGGTGCTTTTAAGCCTTTCAACTACTGATGTTTCTTAGAAAGAGTGTTAGCTTTTAAACCGACGTTCATTTGACAGTAACATCCCCATTAACACTGCCACTTCTGGCTTAACCATTTTTAGTATGCAGTTTAATTTGCTGTATATGGGAACCAACAGAAAGATCTTAATGAACATTTCTGGATTATATTATATTTATATAGATATGATGACTTATTTGGCCCTCTAATTTTACAAAAAATTTATTTTAGTCCACCATTTAATTTTTTTTATCTCTTTTAACTATTTTATATTGTTTGTTAAATCATCTCAAAATGAATTAAAAAATTAAAGTATATTAATTTTACTGATGTGACAGTCCACATGAATGCCATGTAAGAATTTTTTTAAATAAATTTTTTTAGGATTTTATACTTTTTTAAATTTGAAAAAATTAATTAATTATTAACGTAGCATTCACACCAACAAAATTAACATATATTAAAAAACTATTTATTTTAAGAGTAATTTGACAATCAATATAAATTTAAAGATGAAAAAAAATTGAAAAATTGAAAAATTGAAAAATATATATATATATATATATATATATTAAAATTAGAGAATTAAATAAGTTATTATATGATATGCGTATGTGGTTAGCCCTTTGTTCGGCAAAGGTGGAGACATGTTAATAAAAATAAAAACTTGGTTAAAGGGGATGTTGGCATTCATTTTGAGAAATGACAATCTTAACACCACCTCTCTCTGTCTTGTCGGTTTTGGTTTCACAATAGAGCAAGATAATTTTAGATATTGAATTTTTTTGGATTTGTGTGTAGTTATTAGAGGAGAGAAATAAATTGGTATTCAAATAATTGATAGGTAGTGTGATAAAAGTAAAAGCTTGGTATACATGCACGTTTTGGCTTACTTGCTTTACTTGGAATTTCATAACATATGAAGGAATATTTTGTTCGCCTTTTCCATTACCTTTCTATTCATCAAGCAACTATACGAATTTTTTGATAAAACACTATATTTGACCTTCGTTTTTTACTTAAAATTATTATACCTTAGTTTCAATTTTCATGTCACCATCCAATCACTTCTATGGGTAGACCTGACATGCTTCCTCAAAATATTATCAACTATTAATTAAACTTTAAGTAAATAGTGTAATCTTTTTAATTGCATAATGAGGTTAAAAAATTATTATATCTCTTGTTTACTTATTTTTATTTTTTAAATATAAATTAAGTGATTTTTTAACTCGTTTGTGTAATTTAAAAAATTTCTACCGCTATTGTAGCAAATAATTATCCAATTTATTTACAAATCAAAATTGGGTTAGTATTTGGTATACTAAGAATGTATATTTTTTATTCCACAAAAAACTTTTAAAAATTGTCATTATCTCCTTTTTTTTTAAAATATATTTTTTTAACTTCTATAGGGCACTTGCCAACCCCATAATTCTATTTGTGGAGTTTAAAAACTTCACTGCAGTGTACCAAATATTTTCCCTTTAAAATTATCTAAGGCATCGTTTTTGATAAATGGATAATTTTAGTACCGAATTTCTAATATTATATTTTATAAGTACTAAGTTTACATTAGAATATTATTTGATAAATTGGTAAGAATTAAGTATTACAATACAGTATTTTTTTTAAAAATAAAATAAATATTTTCAACTTACTTTTTCTTTTGAAAAGTTTATATTAAGTACATACCCTAAATTAAGTTGGATTAGATAATAAAAGATACATCTCCATTAAAATCGAAAAACTCGAATTATTAGTCAAAATTTGTTGTAAAATTGAAAAATAAAGAAAATAAATAATGAAAGGAGAAAAGTCAAATTTGAAGAATCTTATTTTAGTGTAAATTTGAACTAATATTTTTAAATTGGTATACTACACCCAAAACGAAATTGATTGCTTACAAACAACAATTGATGGTCATAAAATACCAAAAGCATTAGTAAGGATAAGAGCTATTGAGTGCTTGGGTGTACAAAAATATAAAATGATGATATTAGCAGCCCACATGGTATAAAAATAGCAATTATTAGTAACATTGTCTTAGTATTTGGCTAACTACCAACATTCTAGACTATACAAACAATATATATATATATCAACAGTTAAATACTTCAATAAACTCCTAATTCCTAAGGTTTTGACGCCAAAAAATATGAGGCAATTTAGATCGATTAGCCTATGTAATGTGATATACAAATTAATTTCAAAAGGCATTAGCTAATAGATTTAGAAAGACCCTAAGCTTTTGTATTGAAGAAACACAGGGAGCGTTTGTGCCTGGTAGACAAATTACCGATAACATTCTAGTGGCCTATGAAATGTTGCATTCTTTTAGGAAGAAGAGGTTAGTTAGAGGGTTATTCGCTTTAGAATTAGATATGAGTAAAATATATGATAGGGTTGAATGAGCTTTTGTTGGAAAAATGATGAGAACTCTTGGTTACTGTGACAAATGGGTTTCATTGATTTTGAGATGTATTAACAGTGTCTCATATTCGGTGGATCTTAACGGAGGGAAAGGAAGGGAGTTCAAACCAACTAGAGGCTAACGCAAGGGGATCCACTAAGGAAATATCTATTTCTCATCTGTGCAAAAGGATTACTTAATCTTGCAAAAAGGGAAGGGAAAATAGAAGGGGTGAAAGTGGGACGAAGTGGTTTGCCAATAACTCATCTTTTCTTTGCCGATCACAGTGTTTTATTTGGAAATGCAACAAAGGAGGAGGCATTAGCTATCAATACAGTGGTGAATGAATATGAGGCAATCTCTGGACAGATGGTGAATTTTGCTAAATCTTTAATCTGTTTTAGTAATAACATGAGATCAAGATTCAAATAGGAAGAGATTTGGGTGTTCGAATTGCTAATAATACTGAGAAGTACCTTGGGTTACCAAGGATGGTGGGAAGGAGAAGAAAAACGCTTTTGTTGAAATTAAAGAAAGATTTTTGACAAAAGTAAAAAGTTGGAGCATTCACAACCTTTCCATAGGAGGGAAGGAGGTTTTTATTAAATCAGTACTACGAGTTATTCCCATATTTGCTATGCAGTGTTTCTGATTACCAGTTTCATTATGTCGAGAGTTGGAGAGCATTATGTGTAAGTTCTGGTAAAGGGATTCATTGGTGTAGTTGGAAGTTTTTACGTTCCCCAAAGGCGTATGGGGTGATTGGTTTTAGAGACTTATCAAATTTTAATAAAGCCTTGCTGGCAAAGCAAGGTTGTAAACTTATTCCCGATCCTAATTGTTTACTAGCGCAAGTCATGAAAGCTACTTATTACCCACGCAGTGATGTTTTAAAAGCTGAGTTAGGAACTCACCCTTCATTTACTTGGAGAAGTAAATGGGGCACAAGGAATATTTTAGAATCAGGTGTTGGATGGAGGATAGGCGACGGGAAGTCTGTTAATATCTGGAATGACACATGGCTTCCATACCCTGGGAACGGAAATTTACAATTTCAGAATATCGATTGGAGGTATACTATGGTTGAAGAACTTATTAATCCCGATTCAATTACCTGGAAGGAAGAAGTGTTAAGGAGCCTCTTTGATGAAGACCAAGCAAAAATGATTAGAACTATTCCCCTGGGGAATACGTAGCAGCCAGATACTATGGTCTGGCGGGGTGACAAATCAGGCGAATACACGGCAAAAAGTGGATACAGATGGAGTATTACAGAAGAAGCTAACTTGCTGGGAAATGAAAATACGATATTGACAGAACAGATGAAAAATTATTATACAGCACTATGGGGCCTAAAAGTTCCCAGCAAGATTAAGATTAACCTATGGAGGATCACAAACAATTTTATGCCTACTCTAAGTTCTCTAAAATTCCGAAGGCTGAGATTTGAAGCGTTGTGTCCACTTTGCGGTGAAGATGACGAATCAACTGCACATGTCTTCCGAGACTGTAATGTTGCGAAGCAAGTCCTCCAGAGGTTGGAAGTTCGGATCGCACCCACACATGAAAACACAGAATGGAAACGTTCGTTAATCGAGACTTTCAATTTTAATAATACAGAGCAATGCACATGCTTAGCAGTTTCATTCTGGGCGATTAGGCACAACAGAAATATTTTTTTATCATGAAGGCATTCGATAAAGTGTAATTGATTTAGTAAGCTTTATCAAAGCTTTTATAAATGAAATAAAAATGTTGGATAATATCCTTGAGAGCAAAGCACAAAATACAGAAGGCCCATTGGGAGTCCCCAACAGAGAACCAAGTCAAAGTAAACTTTGACACCAGTTTTCATCAGCCAAATAATAGGGCAGTTTCTGGAATTATTGTAAGAAATAACAAGGGATTTGTAATGGGTTCATGCACCTAAACGATAAGGAATGTACGAGACCCGACAACTGCAGAAGCATATGTCTGCCTTCACGGAGTTACCTTCGCAGAAGACTTGGGGTTTGAAGACGTCATTATTGAAGGAGATTCACTAACGGTCGTTAAAAAGCTTCAAAAAAAAAAAAAGAGAAGAAAATGACAGATATGTTATCGGAGGACTCATACACGAAATTAAAGGCAAGACTAGAAATTTCAGAAGTCTTGTGTTTAGCCACATACCTCGGGGAGCCAATGAAGCGGCACATGCGATGGCAGCATGGGGAAGAGGAAGTGAATCGCCGACTTCTGGGTGGAAGAAACCTCGACAGCGGTCGAACTAGTCATTCAGAGGGATCAAAGGGGAATTGGTTGAGGGGACAGAGAGGTAGTCATATCGGGATTTCTGAGTCCGGAGAAAGAGGTGACTTGATTTTAATCTCCGAGGAGCTCAGTCAATAGGGAACCTGGGGAACGAAAATGAGTATGTGATACAAAGGAGCACTGGTTCTTGTTTCTGCGAAGAGATTTACCGGATATGCAAAACAGAGATGAAGGGAAGGGGAAAAGTTGTAGGCATTTCAGATTTTTTTCTTTGTTTTAGTTTTTTTAGGAAATTGATCTGTTGTTTTTCAGTTTTAGTATGTTTAAGGCGCCGTTTTATGTTTTCAGGGTTTGTTTCTTTGAGGCACCGCTCATTGCTAGCAGTGCATGTGATGGCAGATGGCAACTTTGGGCAGCCTCGTGTTTCGTTAGGAAGCTATTTTTTCAAACGTTGTGATCCTTCCCCAATTTAATGCATTTATGCCGGTTCTACTTTCAAAAAAAAAAAAAAAACTTCAACAAACAAATTATTACTTCATACATTACTTGAGGAGGTTTTCTAATTCCGGAAGTAGAATTTTTTAAAAAAATTTGTCAAATATCTTAATTATTTATCTTTCATTTTTATAAATATAATATAAAAATTGTGATATTTTTTTTTTAATTCAGTTAGAAAAACTTTATAATAAATGTATGGAATAATAATTTTAAAAAGGGCAAATACATCATTTTGTATCTAAACTTATCTTCAAAGTTCAATTTAGTACCTAATTTTTTTTTTGTCCAAGTAGGTATTTAAAGTTGGCCCTAAGGTACAATTTGATACCTAAACTTTTTTGATCCAATTAGGTAGGTACCTAAGCTTAACTTTTTGGTTCAAATTGTTACTTGAACTTGGATTCATAGTTTAAATTAGTTCAAATAATTCATTTACTGTAAGTACTAATTTGGACCAGAAAGTTAAGTTCATGTACTAATTTGAATAAAAAAATCAAGTTCAAGTACCAAAATATGTATTTGCTGACCTAAAGCAATGGGCCAGTGGCTTAAGAACGAGCAATGCAAGGGATGTGGGGCAGCTGTAAGTCCAGTCCACCGTTTTTGATCTTCTTTTCATATTTTAATTTTAATTTTCCCCCGTTTATCCGTGCCCGTTTGGCGTTTTTATTTTCAGAACTACCCTTAGGGTTTCATTTTGAAGCTCACTCTCTTTTAGCAGCAAAACTGAAAGAAACTTCCGATTCCGACGATCTTCTATTCTCTCTCCTAATAATTTCAAACAATTTATTTTCCAATCGAAATCCAACTATTTTCAATTGCTTTTGAATCGGCTCAACATGACTGGAGAAGGCCCGAGCCTCATAAAGCAACTAGCGGCTTGCGACAAGTCGACCCGTGACAAAGCCGTTCGCTCTCTCATCAACACTTGGCTTCCTTCACAAACCCAACTCTCTGATGAAGAGATGAAGAGGCTCTGGAAAGGTCTCTTCTTCTGCGTTTGGCACGCCGACAAGCTACCCGTTCAGTCCGACCTCATCGAAAAGCTTTCTTCCGTTGTCCCAAAGCTCGAACCGCCTCTATCTCTCCAATATTTCTCTGTTTTTCTTCTTACGATGCGTCGCGAGTGGACTGGAATTGACAAGCTAAGGTTAGATAAGTTTTACCTCTTAATTCGTAGGTTCTTGCATTTCTTTTTCGCTATGTTGAAGAGATGGTCGTGGGATTTGGACTTTACGCGTCGTTCGATTAGGGTTTTTGTTGATGGAACCTTTTTAGCTGATGATAAGTTTCAAGGGAATGGCGTTAATTATCACATTGCTTCGGTTTTCCTCGAGGAACTCAGGCCTTTTCTTCCGGTTAAAAAAGAGGTTCTTGAGATTTTATTGGAACCATTTGTTGGAATAATGGGTAAAGTGAGTGATAAAATTTTGGTTGGGAAGATTAGAATTAATGTGTTTGATGAGTTTGTTAAAATGGGAAGGAGATTGTTAGAACTTAAGACCTCCATTGAGGAGGTTGATCAAGGTGATGATGTAGTTGTGTTGGGGACTATCAGTTTGGTGATGGGATTCTCTAAAAAATTTTATGAATTGGGTTCTTCAGTGGATTGCTGTCAGGGTAATAGAAAGATTCTGTTAGGAGTACATGAAGAATTCTTGAAGTTAGAGAAGGATTTAACATCATTGGGTATTGATATTTCGATCCCCGAGTGTAATAAAGGGGATGAAGAAGATGAGGTTCCTGAATTGGTACCTATTGCTAGTGAGATGGAATTGAATCTCTCTAATGGTGCTTCAGAGCTGGTTGAAGCTAATGGCAATGGTTCTGTCAGAAAGGCTTCAAAGAAGAGCAAGAAGGCGAAAAAATCAACTGGGGACAGTGGTAAAAAGACCAAGAAAAACAACAATGCTAAATGTACAGTTGCAGATGAGGAGAACGATGTTATGGTACCAGCAGAAAGTGCCAGTTCTAGTATTGAGAAGAATGGTGAAGGTGATTCAATAACATTTACTGAATCAGTGATTTCGAACCTTCAGCTCCAGTTTGAGAAGGTTGCTGAAGAAGTAGGCTTGAATAGTGATGTTGCAAGTGCCTGTGATTTGCCTAAAGTCAATGGTAGTGTCTCCAAGAAGAGAAAGAGAGGAAAGCATATGGATGGCAAAAAATCTCAGAATGGGGATGAAACCAATCAAGGGGAGGATGAAATTGATGCAACTGCAAAATCTTGCGAGAACAGCACAAAGAGGGTAAGATTTTCAATGAAAAACAACATAGTTTGGAAACCCCACAGCCCTTTACCTCCACTAAGCTTGAGAATACCGCCCTCTGTCACTCCTAGAGGAAGTGCTCTTAAGAAAGGTTTACCTCCAGGTCCTATAAGGGAAATGCCTCTTATGACAAAGAAGGTAAAGAAAGCTAAATCTGTGAAAAAGGTTCGGAAAGTAGTAAAGGCCATGCATCCTCTAGTCAAACGCACCAAGAAGTTGAAATCAAAGTCCCCCTAGCAGACTATGCTTTATCATGGAAAAAAAAAGTTTTGCATGCATAGTCATTAAAATTCTTCTAAATTTGGTTGTTTTTTCTCTTGTTTTTGCACTGTTTAGACTTTCCATCACACATGTTCTTTGACTTTATAGACTTTTGGTCTTTGAATACTCAAACTGTGATGAGAAGTTAATTTATACATGTCTGGAAGATGGAGCTTGGACTGAATCATATTCTTTGCTTTCTGGTGGATATAGATTCTAGCGTTTATTTGTTTTCTTATTTAAGGGATTGAGCTTATAAATTGGGAGTATGCGTTCGCGTTGATAAAGATTGAGGATTTATGATTTGTTCTCCCATTGCATCTTTTCTAGAAACTTCCCTTTACTTCTTAATACAGATATATGATTTTCTGGGTCCGTTTCAGCAGCTAATACCCGTTGATCCGCCAGTGGTAGAAAATTTTAATTTTTTAAACTTAAAAACTTTTTTTTTTTTATCTTACATTTGAATTTAATATATAATTATTAAATTAAGTTAATAAATCTAATTAATAGTTTTAAATTTTGTGTTTTATAGGTATATAATTGAGATATATTTGTATGTATATGTAAAGATAAAAACATTGGTAAACTTGAAATGATACACTAAAAGAGTTAAAAATGTATTGGAGCGATTGTAATGATTGAATCGACTAGTATTGATATAAATATAGGAATATATAATAATTTTTACAACAACATGGTCTAAATATACAAATCGCCATTATATCTAACGGCAAACTAGTAGGTACCTGGTCGGAATGGGTAGATTGACATTTCACGGGCTTTCTTGAATTGTGGTGGCTAATTTTATTAAATTAGATCGGTGATCCAACAGATAAAATCACCAAAAAAAACTTTCAACTGATTCAACCTCGATTTTATAATATAAAATAATACTTATAACAAAATTACTTTATAGAAAAAACAAACTTTAAATTTATAGCTCACTAATAGGCCCAACTATTATTAGGCTCATTCCCACCATGTTTTTTATTTAACGTCTAAGAAAAACCACTTCACAGTTTAAGGGACTTTACGCCTTAAGGATTCAATTCATCTCTTTCTCTTTCTCTTTCGCTGGTTTGGATTTATAGTTGTTGATACCCACCGATTCAAATCTAACCACCCTGTACGTCACCAAGCTTGGTTTTTTAGCAGGAAAAAAGAAAAAGGAGAGATGCGCAGGTTTTAATAGATACGGCAGTTTCAAGGGCTTTAGAATGAAAATGAAACAATTTTCTTTTTCGGTTTTGGCTTAAAATATTAAAAAAATCGGTTGAATCATTTTTTAACCAGTTTATTCAATAAAAAATTTGAGATTTGGCTGCGGTTATATCAATTCACGGATCAATTTTATCTTTACTCTGAATTGATATATTGACCAATTTTCAGTCCGACCAACTGATTCGGTCCGATTTCAACAACTATGGTGGTGGCCCGATGCTACAGTTCATATGTAGTACATAATATAATAATACACATTATAAGATCTTAGAACTTTAACTTCACCTATTCCGATTAATCAACTATCTCCCGTTCAATTGTTCAACCTATATAATTACTAACCCATGATTCAATGGCTTTAACTAAACCATTCTAATACCTAGCTAAGTTAATCCCCCTTCCCCACTAGCTATATTCCTATGCTAGGCAAGTTGGGCGAAGTCATTATGAACAGACCTATTTGGTTGATTAGGGCATCAGATATATTCCTATCCTAGCAGCAAATTAACTCGTTCGTCGGTACTACTAAAGTTAATCCTAATTTATTCAGTCTAGATTTACTTAATTTTCTCTTTCAAGACAAATCAAGATTATCAAATTAATGCAATTTGGTGATCATGCAAGCAAATTAAATAAGCAATGGATAGAATAAATAATTAACAAAAATCGAAACAATTGAAGAGAAAATAATTAATTTGTAACACCCCTTACCTGACCCAATCGTCGGTCTGAACTACAAGATGTCACATTCTCGATATGCTGTAAAATCATTTTCGGGTCTTATACGTTGCGACACCACTCATTGTCGATTTAAGTCGCAACATTGGGAACTTGTCATCGCGACATTACCCCTATTTTGACAAAAATCACTTTGGAACACATTTTACAGTTCCTACCAAAAACATTTATACCCATATATATCTTCATTCCAATTCAACAAGACATCATTTTATACCAATTTATACCAAATAAAGCATATAAACCTTTGAAACCAAGTATTCAAATGGCCTAAAACTCATAATCGAACTCTAGACATATCCAAGCCATTTACCAACCTCAACATACCAGGTTACCACACTTTCAAGTTTAACACATAAGGCTTATGTAGACTATAACGATTCTGCTTCCAGTGGTGTCGAAAAATGCAGTTTTGAGATCTTGTTTCCAACTGAGTTCGTCAATATTAAATAAGGATGTTTGTTGAGTTAGTGTATAGATGGATTGAAATTTGGATAAGTAATTTAATCGAAATTGTGAATAATTAAGGCTCAAGGACTAAATTGTAAAAGTTTAATTGCTATAGATGAATTGAAATTTGGATTAGTAATTTAACCGAAATAGTATATGTACTAATTTGCAAAATATTTGTTATGCAATAGAGCAATGTACAGTATACGAAAATGTATATGTGATCCAACACGACGTATGAATATGTGAATAAGTTTGATTATAGGTATGGAAATGCTTCTATAGATAATTGATGCCTGTGTGAACTTAGTAAAAGTTTAGGATACAATAGGCATGCCAATAGGGTTATATGCGTACTTTTACAGGATATGTGATTGTACGGAGATCATTACAGATTATGTTGGGATCCAGCATTTTTTACGGATCATCGAGTATTATATTTCTCTACTGATACCTTGGTGTGCTGGAGGGATATATATGCATATGAGATTGCAATGATGCCTACGGGCCTTACACTTCAGTGCTCTAGTGTGGTGTAGTTTAAGCTCTTACAAGCTATTTGGTGTAGTATAGTTCACCCGAGTATCTGAGTTTGTTTTACTAGAGTTCTATTGGGCGTAACATTACAATTGAAATTGGAAAACTTGAAAATGTAACGAAATAGATTGATAATAAAGTATGGTACCAAAATGAATATGATTGAGTCGATATACTCCAGAAAGAGGTTCAGATGATTGGCTAATGGATTTTTGTTATAACCAACTAGATTTTGAATGCCATAATGCTAACAACTATGTACGTTTGAATGATGAAATGAGTATTGATAGCTAAAGGCCTTGTGATTAGTTTTGATATATGTAATTGAACTTGATCCTCTTAATGCTATGGTAGTTGAATTGCTTTGCTTTCATAATTGTTTACTTTCATGTGGAATTTTTTATGTACTTGTGTTGCCATATAGGATATATACATAATAGTAGACATTGAGATTATAAGTATGATGACATGTTATGAATGTTACTTATGTTATATTATCTTGAATCATGAAAGTACCAATGAGCTTTATTGTTCAATGTACGGTTGTTTGTTCAATGCGCAGGTGCAGGTATTTCTTGAAGCCTCAGAAATTGAAATCAACATTCAAACCAATGTTTTTTTTCCTAAACAAAGTTTGTACAGTTTGTTTTCATTTTGGTCTTGGTCTTGTGGCATGTACCTAGGGACTATTATCTAAATGTCTCAAATGGTTAAGTTGTATATGATATGATCTTATATTAATGTTTAGAAGTTGTGGTTGGATGTGTTCATATAGTTGATTTGAGTCTTAAAGTTAAAAGTCATGCATTGTGTGAAATTTTGGTGGTTTTTGGAAGTGTAATGGCTTAAAATTAACTTTGATAATCAATGTTTTGGAGACCACCATTTTAGGTAAATTCTCACTTGATATCTATGGTAGGTTGACAATTTGATAGCATGGAAATATATATATATATATAAGTGTTTTCAGGTCATTTTAACTTGTATCAAGTTGATTTTGGAAGTAATAGGTTGTCATGTCATGACGAGGAACAAAGCAAGGTTCTTGTGGCAACATCGTTGCTTTGAAGTCACGGAGAACCCAAGTTAGAGAGTCACATCACAAAAAGGAAACCTCGAAGTCGTGACATGGACTCGAAACTTTATATTCTTTACAATTTGGTTTAATTTCGTTCATGGGTTAGAAAAGAGATTTCGTAAGCTCGTATAAGACTCGAATTTGATTTCATATTGTATTATACCCCATAATTTACTTATATTAAATGTAAAACGATGTTAGATTGAATATGATTGGTTAGTTGCTTTGACAACGAATGTGGCACTTTGTGACTCGAACTCAGTGATAGGGGTGTTACATTTAGTGGTATCAAATCTATAGATTTAGTCGATTCTCAAACTAAATCAAGCTCAGAATTGAGTTTAGAGGTACATGCCAAGGTTGAGTCGAGTTTGAGTTGAAATTTGGATGCTCATTATAAATTCATCTATTTATAGCTAAAGATGTCCGAGGAACCGAGAAATGTTGTAGATGATGAAAATTTCAACAATGATCATTGTGTTGAGAATAAAAATCAAACGAAAAGTGAAGTACGCGGTATTGGTCAAATCAGTACTCAATATAGGAATAGGGAGGGTAGACTTTGTCATGAGAGTTGAGGCGTTGAGGGCGTACTTCGCACAATAGCGGATGGGCGTACTCCACACAATAGCAGATTTGCTTCAAGGAATAACGAAAGTTACTCCGCAAACTATATCGATGACTGCAATTCGTGAATTTATAAGGTCAAAAAGTATTGACCCTTTCCCAGTTGAGAATTTTTGAGCATTCAAAAAGAGAACCGGGTCCACTAGTTCGCAACATCTGCCTAAGCAAATTAAGGAGTCTCGAGGGCCATGGAGATCAACTTCATTGAATAAAGGATCAGAAAAAGACCAATTTGGCATGACAACGATTTTGTTGGGAAATACTATGAGTCTATCGAAAAATATGATCATTCCTGCATGTGAACACTATGTTAAGAGACACAGAAGTGAATGTTGGAAAAAGACAGGCGCATGTCTTCGATGCGGATCCCTAGAGCATTTTGCTTAGGTATGCTTGAAAAATGCTAAGAAATTCCTGCTACTAATATAAGATCTACCCCTACAGTTAGAAGTGGAGGAATTATTATTCATGAACTAGTTATGAGGGGTAGTCAAGAAAGCGAATTCGGCAACTCAACATCCTGAAGCTAGATTTTTTAAGTGAGCTTATGAGGTCCGATCCAGAAAGGAGGATGATACTATCGAAGTTGTAGCAGGTCAATTTCTATTATTTTTTTGCACTTGTTCATGCTTTAATTGACCTTGACTCTATGCATTTATATATACTTTAGTTTCATGAAATAAAAAAAAATTTGAAACCCGAAATGTCGAAGGTAATAATAGTTATTTCTAGTCTTTAGAGACAAACTATACTCGTTGATCAAGTATGTAGGTGGTGTTCATTGGAAATCCCGAATAGATCATTTCCAGTTTATCTGTTTATCATGTTTTTTGGAGATTTTGAAATAATTCTGGAAATGGACTAGTTAACTGAGAATAGTGTGATTTTAGACTGCCATAAAAGGAAGTTTTCTGTTCAAAATTCGAAAGGTGAGGTTGTGGAAGTGAAAAGCATAAAATCGAAAGGTTCAACTCATATCGCTTCATCGGTTTGAGTCAATAAGCTCTAGAATGAAGGCTGTGAAGCATGTTTAGCCTATATTATTAAGTCGAATTTGTATGAAAACTAGATAAGTGAGGTACAGACAGTATGCCAGTTTCCAAAGGAATTGTCAAGATTGCCTCCTAGTCGAAAGATCGAATTTGCAATTGAAGTTAACCCAGGTACAGCTCCTATGTTAATTTCTCTGTACCATATGGCGTGAACAAAGTTGAAAAAGCTGAAAATTTAATAGTAAGATATTCTAGATCGCGACTTTATACGTCCTAGTATTTCACCTTGGGGAGCTCCAATTCTATTTGTTAAGAAGAAAGATAGGTCAATGGGACACTGTATTGATTAATGACAGTTGAATAAAATGAAGATTAATAATTGATACCCGTTGCTGCATATTAACAATTTATTCAATCAATTAAAAGGTGCATTGGTCTTCTCTAAGATTGATTTGAGATCTGGATATTATCAATGAAGGCTAAAGATAGTGATGTACCAAAAACAACGTTCCGTATGTGGTATGGTCACTAAGAATTTCTGGTGATGCAATTCGGATTAACAAATGCTCCTGTGGCGTCCATGGATCTCATGAACCGCATATTGTCACCTTATCCAAATTAGTTCGTAGTGGTATTCATCGGTGATATAATGATCCATTCAAAGTCAAAAAGTGGAACATGATAGGCATTTGAGAATCGTATTGCAAGTATTACGTGAGAAGCAACTTTCTGGGAAGCTCAACAAGTATGAATTTGGTTATCTGAAGTGGTATTTCTAGGGCATGTTATCTCGGCTAAGGGAATTTGGGTTGACCCTAAAAAGATCAAAGCTATCCTTCAGTGGAAAGAACAAAAAATATGTTTGAAATTCGAAGCTTCCTTGGTTTGGCTGGTTATTATAGGAGAATTCATGAACATGTTTTTCTAAAATAGCTTTACCAATGATGAAACTCCTGTATAAAAATATGCCCTTCATATGGGATAATCAGTGTTAGGATAGTTTTGAAAAGCTAAAAGTTATGTTGATAGAAGCATCGATCCTAACTTTGCCTGAATTGGGGAAAAAAATTGTTGTTTATAGTGATGCTTTTTTGAACAACTTGGGTTGTATTTTAATGCAAGATGGTAAAATAATTTCATATGCGTCCCGACAGCTAAAAATACATGAACACAATTACCTGACTCAGGATTTATAACTTGCTGCTGTGGTTTTTGCTCTAAAGATCTTAATGCACTACTTATATAGTGAAAGTGTCATATTTATACAGATCACAAAAGTTTCAAATATCTTTTGTCCCAAAAGAATTTGAACCTGAGACAACGTCGTTGGATTGAATTGTTGAAAGATTATGATTGTATGATCGATTACCATTAGGGAAAAACGAATGTTGTTGTCGATGCTTTGAATCGAAAGTTGACAATTTAATTGAGAGTGATGTTTGCCCAGCTCAATATTTGTGATGATGGCAGCCTATTGGTTGAGTTGAAAGTTATGCCCATGTTGCTTGATCAATTAAGGAGGCACAATTTGTCGATGTTAAGTGAGTGGAGAAAATGAAACTTTCTCACCAAGTTTTTATTGAAAGTTTCAACATTGATACAAATGATTGCCTCCAAATTCAAAATCGAATCTATGTTCTTGATAATGCCGATTTGAAAAGAATGATTTTGCGCAAGGCTCACGACAATCCTTTTCCTTTACACCCAGGTTGTGCGAAAATGTACTGTAACTTGTGAGAATTATACCGGTGGGCTGGAATGAAAAGAGTAATTGTGGAGTACATTGCTAAATGCTTGACCTGTCAACGAGTAAAGGTTGATCATCAAGTTCCACTGGGTTGCTTCTGTTGGAAAAAATCTGGTTTAAAAACGATTTTCTTACACAAAGGAAAAAACAAAAAATTTGAAAACCAACGCGGTTTGTGATATTTATAGCAATAAACCCGAGATTGAAATTGTACCTGTGTTTTCAGATAGATGGATCCTTATTGTTCCCAACTTTCAACCAAACGATCTTCTCCGCTATTCTTGTACCACAAATTGCCTCGAGTGTGCACTAGATCAAATCGAATCAAACTTAGAAACTAGAAATAATGTTATTTTCTTTTGTGGTGAATACGAAAATTCTCTTCTCAAATAGAAACTAAAAGAATCATTATTCTGGAAAAATATATTTAATTCTTAGAGAATAAAAATCTCTCTATTTTCGGGCAGATTAACAATATCTTAAAGTTGTGTAAATAGTCGTACCAACATAGAGAAAGAAGGTAGAACCTTTTTTGAATTAGAGAAGTTTATTTCATATAGAAAAATAATCCCTAATTAGAGTAGGATTAGGGTGGGCTGTACACCCCTAGTATTCCTACTAGGGTTGTCACCCCTTCATATTCTATGAGGGGAATTTGGGCTTCTATCTCATCGGGTCCAATTACGAGTACTTCCTAGACTTTTCGACCTAATACTTTGTAATATGATCAAACCCATATATGTTTTTCTATTTCCCAAAATAAAATTTAATATTTATATTTAATTAAATAATTTTCTCATCCCAATTTTACCTCCAATAAAATTATGACAATTTTACCGCTGATAAAATTTTCAAAAAAAAAATATTTAATATTTCACCATTCAACTTGTTCACTATGATCGTATGGTTTATTTTCCTTTTTAGGCTTTAAAATAGCTCAAAAACATTGTAACACCCCTAACCCGTATCTGTCACCGAATTAGGGTTACAGAGCATTATTATACAATTGGAAACATTTAAACTTAAATTCATTCAATAACATAAACGAATCATAAACCAATCATATACATACATATCGTCCCTAAATCGAGCCCTCGAGGACCTAAAAATACCTTAGAAACAATTTGGGACCAATTCGGAATCATTTGAAAAGTCTAGGAAAATGTCACAAAAATTTTGGAAACAGGGGTCACACGGTCGTGTGGCCAGGCTGTGTGCCTCACACAGCTGAGAGACACACCTATGTCTCAAACCGTGTATCTTTCGAACTAGGGACACGCGGCCGTGTCCTAGCCCGTGTAACTCTCTGAGTAGGGTCACACGGCCGTGTCACACGCTCGTGTGTTAGGTCGTGTAACTATTTGAGTTGCCCCATACACCCGTGTGCCAGGCTGTGTAACTCACAGACTTGCAATCTAAGGAACTCACCAAATGACACATGGCCGTGTCGCCAGGCCATTTGTCTCACACGGTTGAGTCACACGCCCGTGTCTCAGACCGTGTGGACTTAAATTTACCTAAAATCAAGCCATTTCAATACCATTTCATGCATAAACATTTAGATCATTTATGCACACTTTCAAGGCACCAAAACCCTATCAAAACATACATATAATAGCCATTTTAAGAATCCTAATTTAACTAACCAATATGCCATTCAAAGGAACCACAAACCACAACCAAACATCACCTACTTAGACATGTTTATATGCTTAATTCCATGCATACAATTCTAGACCATTTAGGCATTAAAACATACCTCAATTAGCCATTTCCAAAACATACAAAATATACCATAAAAGACCATTATCAAGAAATTACAAACTTACCAAAAGAACCATATATACATACACATATAAATGACTAAAATGACTTACCTAAGCAAGCACTGTAAGTTCATCAACAACCTATAGACATTCAAGCACAAACATACCAAGTAACCATTTTACATGTTCATAAAAAACATCACAATAAGCCACCTTATACATGCCATTATAAACCTTGGTCGAAATACACAAAAACTACTGAATTGACTTATGGATATTGTGATAGATCTCCGACGAGCTTCCAACCAAATCGAGCTTCCGATAATCTATAAAATATAGGAAAAAAACTACGTAAGCAATTAATGCTTAGTAATCTCGTATAAACCAAACTTAACTTACCATTTCATTTAACATAGTATAAAGCATAAGCATAAAAATCAACCATAACCATAAGCTTGGCATAAGCCTAAACAACATCATCAATCTACAAGTTAGTACACTTGTTCATATATATATGATATCATCCATAAAACATGTGTTCATCATGTATAAACATAACCTTTGCACCTTTAATGTCTCATAATTTAATGATCCAATAAACTTGCATACTTACCTTTCCGTTCCATTTTCTTACATGTTGAACCATCTAGAATTTCATCGGACACTCGGGAAAGCTCACACGAAGTATGCCTTTACATATAATTGTAACCTTTCCTTTACATCATTGCTCACACGAGCTATGGGTTGGAATGTAAGTTACACGATGCTGCTTACACGAGTTGTAGAGTATCCACAACAAATGCAGGACCTCTGCCAATGGTAGGACATTCAAGACCAGCACCCGAAACATGAAATCCCTAATGACATGTCGTTTGTATCCTACGAATTCCTAAGGTTTAACCGGGACTCGATAACCGTCATAGCATTGATTTGTTTATACATCGATCAATTCACATTATAAATAAAATAATAACACACGATTTAAATAGCATTAATATGATAACCATTTATATGAACTTACCTAGACGACAAAGGGCGTAGAAGTTAAATAGAGCTAATTCGAAGCTTTTGCTTTGCCTCGATCTAGGTCTGTACGTGGTTTATCTTGATCTAAATAAACAATTTCAATCCATTTAATACTTCTAGTATTCAATTTAATACAAATTTCATATTTATGAAAAATTACTATTTTGCCTCTAACATTTTAACTTTTTCACAATTTAGTCCTTAAACTTATAACTTAAAATCTAACCATTTTAATCTCAATCCATGTTAACCAAAAATTAAATGGACCTTGAAACAACCCATGTTTATCATCATTTCACAATAAAACCCTAGAATTTATACCTTTAACAAATTAGTCCCTAATTCCAAAATTTAACAAAAATATCACTTAACAAAACTTGTTTATTTTTCAACAAAGATTCATAATCTAGCATTTAACATCAAAGGCCATTCAAGAACATCCATGGCATAACTCTCAACCTTTAATAGTTTTATAAATTGACCCCCGGGCTAGCTAGATTAAGCTAAAACAAACTCAAAAACATAAAAATCATTAAAAACGGGATGAAAAACACTCACCATGCACCAATCTATGCTTAGCCAAACCAAGCTACCAAAAATTGAGGTTTCTTTGCCTTAAATTCGGTTAGGGAAGAAGAAAATAAGATGATGCCTATTTCTTTTCTTTTGTTTTTTTAACCTTATATACCTAGTTACCATATTAACCTTATTACTTATTAAAATTAGCAACAAAACCTTGTCCATAAATATCCACTATATCATTAAATGGTTTATTTACCCATCAATTCCTTTGATTTAAGGTTTCATATCCATTTGACCCTTTTAGCTAATAGAACTCAACTTTTACACCTTTTTGATTTAGTCCTTTTTACTTAATTAACTATGTAAACATAAAAATTTCTTAATGAAATTTTAACACGACCTTAATATTATCCCATATACATTAAAATAATAAAAAATAATAATTTACTCATCAGATTTGTGGTCCCGAAACCACTGTTCAATTTCACTAAAAACGGGCTTTTACAAACATAAACTCAATCTTTTGATCATTTTTGAGAATTCCTTGTTCATTTCTAAATGAATTCATTTCTCATTTTCATTTTCATTTCCATTTTGAGAAAACCGCATTCATTTCCAAATGATTCAATTTTCTCCATTTTCATTTTCATTTTGGAGAAAACCATAATCATTTCCTGATTGTTTTCCATTTCTTCATTTCTATTCATTCTGTTTATTTTGATTCAACATGCATTCATTTCTAGTTTCGTCGAGCTAGTGGAGGGACTGATTGGACATATGCAATTGAGGCTCAAATGATTTATAATTAAGCTCTAGCTTTTTGCTTATTAATTATAAACTTATTTAATCATAATTTATTCCACTATAGTATCGTGATTGAGCTCTCCCCAACGACATACCATTACGAAAGCAACTCGATTAGTGCTCATCCAATGACCTTTTCATAAGTGTGTTAACCTCATATGATATCTTTAATCTCTTCGGGATAATATTTATTCTCCCGATATGATCCTATTTTATCTTATTGTAACCATTAAATCTTTCTTTATGAAAAGTCAATTACTATCAAATAGTAATCAAGTACTTCATCACAAGGACGAATGATCCGTGACAACGTTTACTTTTCATAAACCATGTAATGCCAATGAAAGGATATCATTTACCCATGTCTCAGGCTATGAATTCCACTATTGTGAATGACGCTACATACTGCAAAAGTCGTACACCAAACGAACTAGCTTTCGATTCCTTATCTATTCGAAATCAGGCTTTTACTTACATTAAAGTGTACGGGTCACGCATACATAGTCCGTCATCCACTCAAGATTTAGGCATGCCACACTTGTAACAGCCCAATTTCAGTGAAATCGAAAAAGTGGTTTCGGGACCACAAATCCGAGCCGAAAATAAAATTTATTTTTATTTTATTATATAGACTTTATTATGTTAGAAAAGTCATGTGAAAATTTTGATAAGAAAATTTTACCGATTATGTGCTTAATTACGAGAAGGACCAAATCGCATAAAATGAAAAAGTTGGATTCTAGTAGCTAGAAGGATCAAATAGCTATGGAATTCAAAACTTAAGGTCCTTATATGGTAATTAGACCATTAATAAAATGTTAGTAGATATTTTTGGATGATTCATCCATGGAAAATTAGAAAAAGTCTAAGGACTAAATTGGAAATCAAAATTATTAAAGATGATAAATTAATTAAATAGAAATAAAAATAATTTTTATCATCTTCTTCCACAAAATAAAACATGGAAACCCTAGGAGAGAGAGAAGAAACTTTCTTGGCCAAATTGGGTAAGTTTTCGTGTCCCGTTTTTAGTAATTTTGATATCTTTGGAATCGTGATAGCTTAATCTATCTATTTGGGGATCAATTTGTAAAGTTATCAAACTATGGAAAATGAGTCATGGATGTATATGCTGAAATTTAGAAATTTATGGTAGAAAATGAAAGGTTGTTGATAGATAAACAACTTTTACAAAGTGAATTTTGATGAAAACATGATTTAGTGACTAAAAAGCAAAGTTGTGAAATTTGATGAAAAATTCTGAATTTTTATTAATACATGTGCTGTAAATTTTGAGATGGGATTTTTTTTAAGCTTGGAATAGGGAGTAAATTGCATAAATTTCATTTTTCGAGCCTAGGGACGAAATGCGAATTTATGGAAAAGTTAGGGGCAAAATGGTAATTTTGCCTAGGATGTAAATTGAGTCCTCTTGAATATGAAATGTGATAAATTGATGTAAATTTTACGTATAGATCCGGATAAACCAAATTCGGAGCTAGAACGAGGAAAGAGGAAAATGTCGGATTAGTAGATTTTACGTACACGAACATTTGTCCAGGTAAGCTCGTGTAACTAAATAGTATATGTTTTTATGCTTGAATTAAATGCAGTGTTTGTGAATTGTATAAATGCCATAAATATGTGAAATGATCACATACTAGTTAAAGACCAATAAATGATAATGCCCGATAAATGATAAATGATAAAACTGTAAATTTTATGCTTTAGTTGAATGTGAACATTTGAATTGCATAAATGCATAAATATATGAGATTGACCAAATGCTTGATAATGCTTGAAAGATTTTAAATTCCGTTTGAATAAATGGAAAATTTGATGGATATGTTATTTCCCGAAATGAATGAGATCCTGAATTTGTTACTGTCGGGATTTAGCTCGGACGAGTAGTCCTATTTATCTCATTATAGAAAGGATTTAGCTTGGACGGGTAATCCTGATATAAGTCCTCTCGAGCATATGTTATGGATTGGATTTAACCAGGATGGGTAATCCAGATCAAGCTTTTTAGAGCATATGTCATAAAAAGGATTTAGCTTGGACTGGTAATCCTGTTATATATATGTGTGGCTCGAGAGTGTACTCTCTGAAATAGTACCTTATGGGTACCACTGAATATGAATTGACGGATTTACTGATTTGTACACTTTGTGTGTACTACCTGTGTATCCATCGATATTCTGAATAAATTCAACGGGTAAAAATCCTGACATGAGAAAATATGAATAAGAAGTGAGTTGTTACACGTATATGTCTGAAAAACATGAAAATGATGATACATGACAATTGATATAAGAAAACATGAAATGATGATACTTGTACATGGAATTCATTTGATGAATATGTCATCCTTGATTATAGACTCGTACACTTTGAATGTACTACTACTCATGTGACATTCATATATTTCCAGTAATATGAGTAGAGTTCTGATGTGAAATAATCTGAACCCGAGATGAATTATATGGAAATATACTTGAGATATAACGATGTGATTTATACATGTTAAATGAATACATATTGTGGAAATCATATGTGCATGGAAACTTGATTGTTGTTGAGCCCATATATGTTTTGATGTTATTATGGAATATATGACTAACAAGGGCAATGAGGATATGTGTAGGGCTTGAGGTCAAATTGATTGAATATGCCTTATTTAGTTACCTCAAAATAGAATGAATGGTAAGTTAAGTACCATGTTGTACAAAATTACTAAGCATTATATGCTTACTTAGTTTTATTTCCCTGTTTTAGAGTAAATCAGAAGCTCGTATGATTGGAAGCTTGGCGGGGATCACTTACACTATCCATCGGCTCATGTCGGTACAATATGGTAAATTCAATTGTGGCTATAATTGCATGTATAGGTTATATTGACCATATTGGTATGTAAATGTAAATGATGCTTGTAATCTAGCCATTGGAATTGGTAGTAATGGTTTGTTTTGATATACTTGTAATGTCTTACTATGGTAGTTACATATATGTTAAATGGTTGATCAAATTATGTCTAACATATGGACTAAACCAAAGTAAGATTATAAACATGTATGCATGTAGTGGTATACCATGTTGAATGATAAAATTTGCTTAATTGGAATGCTTGAAATGATTAGTATTCGGATGTGAATTTTGGTGTAGGTCATTGGAAAAATTTTGGGTGAGAAATGAAGTTAGGAATGGCTTTATTTTGTCCACACAGGCAAACACACGGGCGTGTGTCTAGACCGTGTGTGACAGACATCCTGGTATATGGGCGTGTGGTTAGGCCGTGTGTGCCCTGCACCTTTAATTCGAGAAAAAAAGAATGCTCAAAATTGAGCACACGGGCAGAGACACGGGCGTGTGTCTCAGCCGTGTGGGAGACACGGCCTTGAACACGGGCGTGTGTCTTGGCCGTGTGAAACCTGCACCTAATTTCGAAAGAATTTAACTAACCACACGGCCTAGCACACGGGCGTGTGGCATGGCCGCAGTGCACGCAGTGAGAGAGAGTTACACGTGGTCGAACACGCTCAGAGCAGCGCGGGCGTGTCCTGTGGTCACACGGGCGTGTCCCTTGGACCACACGGATGTGTGAGCCCTACAACTTGGAAAAATTTTGTAATTTCGCGAAAATTTCTTAGAGGTTCCGATTAAGTCCCGACTCGATTCTAATGCTCGTATTGGGCCTCGAGGGTCCATTTAAGGGACGTTATGAATGATTTCGGAATTTGAATAGTAACTTGCATGATTTACTTGTAAATGTTTCTGAATATTTCGGTAATGCTCTGTAACCCTATTTTGACGACGGATACGGGTTTAGGGTGTTACATTTAGTGGTACCAAAGCTACGGTTTAGTCGGTTCTCAGACTGAACGTAGCATATGTGGAGTCTAGAAATACATGTCATTATAAAACCTGTGATAGTGTGATATCTCCCGACTCTGATGAAAATTATTTTGCAAATAGATAGAGATGCTTTCCAACTGAGCTATTTTGATACTGCTGAAAGTGATATTCACGTGCCTGAGTAAAAATGTTACTTATGATGACACGAGACTCATAAATGTATGAAATAAATATTTTATAATGGACATGTGAATGATGCACGTTAAGTGATATGTGTGTATTTATGAAAGTTAAATCTTGATGCTTACGATCTCCACCCCCTTACCAGTACAGTTTTATACGATAAAAATTCACAAAATTTATATTGATTAAGTTCATAAGTGTGAGAGAAGAGTCCAAAGGCTGAATGATTAGTAATGTAGTCAGAATTGAGAATGGGTTAATAGGTAAATACGGTATTAAAAGAGATATCAGATTTTTCTGAAGATTATTCTGAATATGTGATGTCATTGTTAAGGAAGAAGTTATTCATGAGTAAACGACTTATCCAGATATGATATTTACAGAACAGATCAGCCGAAAATTTTTCCGAATTGACTCTTTCAGTGAACTGAATAATGTAAGATTATTGATGACTTTATTAGTCTGTGGAATAGTGATGAAATTGCACAGATATATGAATGCAGCTGTCATAATCGGGAATATTATAGCAATATCTTCTGGGTACTCTATAAGTTCTGTTATTGTCAGAGGCATATAAAATTGTGCATGTTCAGATGCAATATTTATCGTATTTAAAGGCTAATAAATTACAATAGATGGAATTACCAAAAGTCTGGTTGATTCATGAGCGATATTGCTCTATCCTTCTTGGGTTTACTAATTCATCATGATTGATATAAGATTTGATGATAAGATTCATGTGATACTATTTTCTACTTCTACTGATTGAAGCCCTGAATTGCGAATGTGCAAGTTATATTATTTTTATCGTAGTTGTTTCTACTGAGTATACGTGATATTATTCTTCTGAATTTTATCTGAGATATCAACAACCTCTTTAGCATGTAAACATGGGTAATCTGTGAAAGATATTCTTTGATCAGAGGTAATTACATTTATTACCGTTATAAATATTGACTCGATCATGAAGTATGGCGATAGAGATCATAGATTATAGAAACTGTATTACTGCATTGGTTATTATTGGGGCCACTTTCGATTCTCCCTCTTCTAATTTGAGGTACACTATTGATATTGAAGTGTTGCTTTATCTATACGGTTGAAATTTCGATCATATTATAGCACTATGGTTTTGAATCTATCTGATGGTTGTGGCTTTGGAAAAACTCAAAGCTTCAATGTTAATAATTAAAATAGCTACATTGATGACCCAATTATTACAGAAAAGCGGTAAGACTTGAATGGACCGATAAATATCGGTAAAGTTTTAACCAGTTGGAAGCTCTGTTGATCAAAGTATTAATACTGATTCAGCCTAAATCGGGTAAGGAATTTGTTATTATAGTGGTGTACTATTGAATGGGATTAGAATGTGTTTTAATGTAGTAAGGCAAAATAATAGCCCGTGCTTTCAGATAGTTAAAAACCACATGGAAAGAATTACCCAATACATGATCTAGAATTGATAGGTATTGTTTTTATATTGGAGTCTGACAACATTACTTGTTTGGTGAAAAATGTCATATATTCACCGATTATAAAAGTTTGAAGTATCTGATGTTGCTAAAAGAATTGAATATGAGATAGCGTATATGGTTTGAAATGTTGAAAGATTATAATTTGATAATTGAATATCACTCGGAAAGAGCGAATGTGGTTACAGATATTTTGAGTAGAAAATCTCTATATACTTTGCAAGCCATGGATACCGATTACGATTGTCTAATAATAGCTCAATTTTAGCTGAGTATAGAGCTTAACCAATGTTTTTACAATAGAACAGTGAAACTCAGAAAAGTGATAATGAGTTGCAAGTTAAATGAATACAGTGTGAAATAATTTCTGATTCAGAATTTCAGAATAAATCTGATAAATGTCTGTTATTCGGAGACAGATTCTATGTACTAAAGAATTTGGAGCATGTACAAAAAAATTTACATGAATGATTACATCGGTACTATTTCTGTTTATCTCGGGAAATGATAAAATACGTAATGATTTGAAAAAGATGTATTAGTAGCTTGGAATGAAATGTGGTATTTCTGAAATTGTATTTAAATGTTGGATGAATCAGCAAGATAAAGATGACACTTTCAGGATGATTATAGCCAGCGAAGATACCGAAATGGAAATGGGACAAAGTTGCTATGAATTTTATATCGGAATTATCCCTGTCTATGAAAAAGAAAAATACTACTTGAGTAATTGTCGATTGTTCGACGAAGCCTGCACATTTTATCCTGATATGAATGGATTTCTCACTTGATAGATTGCTTGAATTATCTGTTTTTGAGATTGTCAGATTATATGATGTGCTAGTTTCTGTTATTTCTGATAGAGATCTACAGTTTATATTGAGATTCTGAAACAAGTTATAAGAAACTCTCGGTATACGGTTACATTTTAGTACCGTATTTCATTTTCAGGTGGATGATCAATCTGAACATATGATTCAGATTTTGGAAGATATGCTTCGATGTTGGGTACTTGAATTTGAAGGTAACTGAGAAAAGTATTTGCCTTGGGTTGAATTTGCTTATTATAATAGTTAATAGTCAAGTACAAAATTATATTGTACGAAGCTTTATATGGTCACAAATGTAAAACTCCGGTGTTTTGGACGGAGTTCAGTGAGAAAAGATACATGTAGTAGGTTTAATTCTTTGAAACCGAAGAAAGGTGAAAGTGATCTGAGACAGTTTAAAAGCAGTATTTGATCGTCAGAAATCTGATATGGATCTAAAATGAAAAGAAATAGAGTTTTTAATGGTAACAAGGTATTTCTGAAAATTCACCATGAAAGAAAGTTATTTAGATTGGCTGCTCAGGCAAAATTAAGTCTGCGGCTTACCGAGTCATATAAGATTATTGAAAAGAATTGGACCTGTCGCGTATTGATTGGTATTATTATCAGAGTTCTACAGAATTCACAATGTTTTTATGAGTATGTGTGTTATGGTAGTATTGATCAGACCCATCATCTATTATTGCTTTGATAAATGTTAAATTCAGCCTGACACGACTTACAGTGAGAGATTGATTGAAATTCTGGCACTTGAATAGAAAAACTGAGAAATAAAAAAGTAGCTTTAATAAAAGTTTTCTAACAACGACATGATATAGAGGGAGCTACCTAGAAACTGGAGGAAATTATGAGAAAGTAATATCTAAATCTCTTTACTGGTAAAATTTTCGACGACGAAAATTCCTTAAGGGGGAGAGTTGTAGCAGCCCAATTTCGGTGAAATCGGAACAGTGGTTTCAGGACCACAAATCCGAGCCGAAAATAAAATTTATTTTTATTTTATTATATGGAC
Organism: Gossypium sturtianum; assembly: GCA_025698515.1. Lineage (NCBI taxonomy): Eukaryota > Viridiplantae > Streptophyta > Magnoliopsida > Malvales > Malvaceae > Gossypium > Gossypium sturtianum. The sequence goes on along the minus strand of CM046943.1, from coordinate 110,427,896 downwards.
CGTATTATGTTAGAAAAGTCATGTGAAATTTTTGATAAGAAAATTTTACCGATTATGTGCTTAATTACGAGAAGGACCAAATCGTAAAAAAATACAAATGTTGGATTCTAGTAGCTAGAAGGATCAAATAGCTATGGAATTCAAAACTTAAGGTCCTTATATGGTAATTAGACCATTAATAAAAAGTTAGTAGATATTTTTGGATGATTCATCCATGAAAAATTTGAAAAAGGCTAAGGACTAAATTGGAAATCAAAATTATTAAAGATGATAAATAAATTAAATAGAAATAAAAATAATTTTTATCATCTTCTTCCCCAAAATAAAACATGAAAACCCTAGGAGAGAGAGAAGAAACTTTCTTGGCCAAATTGGGTAAGTTTTCTTGTCCCGTTTTTAGTAATTTTGATATCTTTGGAATCGAGATAGCTTAATCTATCTATTTAGAGGATCAATTTGTAAAGTTATCAAACTATGGAAAATGGGTCATGGATGTATATGCTGAAATTTAGAAATTTATGGTAGAAAATGAAAGGTTGTTGATAGATAAACAACTTTAACAAAGTGATTTTTGATGAAAACATGATTTAGGGACTAAAATTCAAAGTTGTGAAATTTGATGAAAAATTCTGAGTTTTTATGAATACATGTGTTGTAAATTTTGAGATGGGATTTTGGTTAGGCTTGGAATAGGGAGTAAATTGCATAAATTTCATTTTCCGAGCCTAGGGACGAAATGGGAATTTATGGAAAAGTTAGGGGCAAAATGGTAATTTTGCCTAGGATGTAAATTGAGTCCACTTGAACATGAAATGTGATAAATTGATGTAAAATTTACTTGTATAGATCCGGATAGACCAAATTCGGAGCTAGAACGAGGAAAGAGGAAAATGTCGGATTAGTAGATTTTACGTACACGAACATTTATCGAGGTAAGTTCGTGTAACTAAATTGTATATGTTTTTATGCTTGAATTAAATGTTGTGTTTGTGAATTGTATAAATGCCATAAATATGTGAAATGATCACATACTCGTTAAAACCCAATAAATGATAATGCCCGATAAATGATAAATGATAAAAATGTAAATTTTATGCTTGAGTTGAATGTGAACATTTGAATTGCATAAATGCATAAATATATGAGATTGACCAACTACTTGATAATGCTTGAAAGATGTTAAATTCCGTTTGAATAAATGGAAAATTCGATGGATATGTGATTTCCCGAAATGAATGAGATCCTGAATTTGTTACTGTCGGGATTTAGCTCGGACGAGTAATCCTATTGATCTCATTATAGAAAGGATTTAGCCTGGACGAGTAATCCTGATATAAGTCCTCTCGAGCATATGTTACGGATTGGATTTAGCCCGGATGGGTAATCCAGGTCAAGCTTTTTAGAGTATATGTCATAAAAAGGATTTTGCCTGGACTGGTAATCCTGTTGTATATATGTGTGGCTCGAGAGTGTACTCTCTGAAATAGTACCTTATGGGTACCACTGAATATGAATTGACGGATTTACTGATTTGTACACCTTGTGTGTACTACCTGTGTATCCATCATATTTCGAATAAATTCAACGGGTAAAAATCCTGACATGAGAAAATATGAATAAGAAATGAGTTATTACACGTATATGTCTAAAAAACATGAAAATGATGATACATGACAATTGGTATAAGAAAACATGAAATGATGATACTTGTACATGGAATTCATTTGATGAATATGTCATCCTTGATTATAGACTCGTACACTTTGAATGTACTACTACTCGTGTGACATTGTTATTTCGAGTAATATGAGTAGAGTTCTGATGTGAAATAATCTGAACCCGAGATGAATTATATGGAAATATACTTGAGATATAACGATGTGATTTATACATGTTAAATGAATACATATTGTGGAAAGCATATGTGCATGGAAACTTGATTGTTGTTGAGCCCATATATGTTTTGATGTTATTATGGAATATATGACTAACAAGGGCAATGAGGATATGTGTAGGGCTTGAGGTCAAATTGATTGAATATGCCTTACCTAGTTACCTCAAAATAGAATGAATGGTAAGTTAAGTACCATGTTATATAAACTTACTAAGCATTATATGCTTACTTAGTTTTATTTCCCTGTTTTAGAGTAAATCAGAAGCTCGTTGGATTGGAAGCTTGGCGGGGATCACTCACACTATCCATCGGCTAATGTCGGTACAATATGGTAAATTCAATTGTGGTTATAATTGCATGTATAGGTTATATTGACCATATTGGTATGTAAATGTAAATGATGCTTGTAATCTAGCCGTTGGAATGGCTAGTAATGGTTTGTTTTGATATAATTGTAATGTCTTACTATGGTTGTTACATATATGTTAAGTGGTTGATCAAATTATGTCTAACATATGGACTAAACCAAGGTAAGATTATAAACATGTATGCATGTAGTGGTATACCATGTTGAATGATAAAATTTGCTTAATTGGAATGCTTGAAATGATTGGTATTCGGATGTGAATTTTGGTGTAGGTCATTGGCAAAATTTTGGGTGAGAAATGAAGCTAGGAATGGCTTTATTTTGTCCACACGGGCAGACACACGGGTGTGTGTCTAGATCGTGTGTGACACACGTCTTGGTACATGGGCGTGTGGTTAGGCCATGTGTCCCCTGAACCTTAAATTTGAGAAAAAAAGAATGCTCAGAATTGATCACACGGGCAGAGACACGGGCGTGTGTCTCAGCCATGTGGGAGACACGGCCTTGAACACGGGCGTGTGTCTTGGCCGTGTGAAACCTGCACCTAATTTCGAAAGAATTTAATTAACCATACGGCCGAGCACATGGGCGTGTGGCATGGCCGTGTGCACAAGTCAGAGAGTTACACGGGGTCGAACACTGTAACACCCCTAACCCGTATCCGTCGTCGGATTAAGGTTACGGGGCATTACCAGTTATGTCATATCTTTCAATCAATCATTCAAGTCATAAATAAACATACTTATATAAAATACATTTAAATTAAAATGATCACATATGCATGTAAATGTGTAAAACATTCGATTTCTTAAAACATACTTACCATGCTAAACTTAAGTCATATACGGCATAGAAATCAAAGAACATAAATTGAACATACAATGAACTTTTATTCACACCACATAACATTGTAACTAACATAGCATTTAACTAAATATATATAAGATCACACCTACATTGTTCATACCAAATTCAATAGATCCTACACGCATTCGCACCAATGCACACTTTAATTCTTTACTTGCACATAATTGAGTCACAAATACTTATATAATTTATTCATTATTAATGCATTCGCCAACCGTATCTAAATTTGCAGATCGTTTAAGCATATATACGTGCATACATTTTACCTTACAAATGAATCTAGACGACTAACGCAAATTCAAGTATAATTATATACCTTATATCCTATTACTAAGTGAGTTTATAACCATACTTCAAGCCAACTCATACCAAGCATCAAGATTATCAAAAACGAGCTAATTATAAGCCATTTGCATCATTTCCCAAATCAAGCCATAAACTCACAACATTATACACATAAGCCATATAATATAGTTACTAAATGAACTTATAACATGACCGATTATATACATACCAAACTTGCATCATATTCAAGCCATTTTCGCATGGCTATGTTGTATATATATATAGACAAAACATCATTCACACACACTTAGCTAGCCTATACATGCCTTTGATGCTAAATGGCTATCTTGAAAAATACCAAAATGAGTGATAGTGTGGATGATTCTTCTGACGATCCTCTGAGCCCGTAGCTTGAATGAGATCTATAAAACAAACAAAGGGTACACACAAGGTAAGCTTGCTAGCTTAGTAAGTCTTAAGCAACTTCAATGTAACATTCGAGTATACAAGTATTTAAATAAACATTTCTTAACATCAAACATTCATGACTTAATATTTAATGTACCAAAACCGAATATCCCTTTTCATTGTATATACATACATCAACTTTCACCTCTTTACCATAGTTTATTTTGTACCAAATAAATAATGACTCACTTATGCATAACGTTATACTGGTACGATTACTTATTTCCTTCAAGCTTTTCTATAATCAATTCACTCATAGTACACATATAATCAAATTCCATCTATCATATGTATATAGTTTATTTTGTACCAAATAAATAATGACTCACTTATGCATAACGTTATACAGGTACGATTACTTATTTCCTTCAAGCTTTTCTATAATCAATTCACTCATAGTACACATATAATCAAATTCCATCTATCATATGTATATCACTATCTTTCATCAATTCATTTAATTATCATCATAGCATATAAACATAACCTTAAGGTATGCTTAATACATACCTTATAGTCGAACTCACAATTTCACTTTCATAAACGTAAACTTCCATGGTTTGTTTCATACCTTTACCATTTCGTAGCTAAAGTTCAGAAATTGAAAACTCACCAGCATATAAAAACCTATGCACTAGTTCGAATCGCATACACCGGCACCTTGCCTGCTAGACTTGAAATCCGAGATTTAAAACACCGACATTTAGCCTACTAGGCATTAAGCCCGATACATTCACCAGCACAAGGCTTGCTAGGCATTAAGCTTGAAATAAATCACCGGCACGAGGCCTGCTAGGCATTAAGCCTGAAATAAATCACCGGCACAAGGCCTGCTAGGCTTGAAGCCCAAAATTTCAACATTTTCAACATTCCAACACAATTTACTTAGTGCTAAGATCACAACCATCTCGTATACAACATATTACTTTCACATATTAAACCGAACATGCTCATTCACATCACATTTAACAAAAATAAATTCAATACAATATTATACCCCATATTCAGCCAACACATATTTTAGTACTTTAAATTTCCAAATTTTATCATATACTATACTCATAATTAATTCTTTGGCATACATTTGCTTAAGGACTTACCTCGACTGTCGACGGACCGCGTAGACCGGCTATTCGATAACCTTCGTCTTTCCCAGATCCAATTCCGTTTTTCTTTGTTCTTGATCTAAACACATTAAAATTCAGCTCATTCAAGTACATTTCATTTCAATTTAGTCCCTAAACAGATAAATGGGCAAATTACCATTTTACCCCTAGGGTTTCATATTTTTACAATTTAGTCCTATTTGCACAAAACACAAAATACACAAAATTTCACTACAACACCTTGAGGCCGAATGTTCACAAGGACCATACAAGTCCATTTCTTTCATTTATTTTGCATTTTAGTCCCCTCAAAATTTCATTTTTGCAATTTAGCCCAAAATACTCAAATTCACTAAAATTTCTAATACAAAACATACTAATCTTTAACATAGCTTTAATTTAAAATCATCAAACATCAAAAACCTCATAAACACATCAATGGCCGAATGTCATATACACACTAATCTCAAAAATTTTAGCATGGGTCGGATAGTATACGAAGCAACGATCACAAAAACGTAAAAATTATCAAAAACTGACTAAAATACATACCCGATTTAAGCTTGAATGTTGGCCGAATGAACAAACCCTCTCCCTTATTCTTTTTTTCTTATATTCGGTGTTGAAGAAATGAAGAACCAAGCTATATTTTATGTTTTATTTAAGATATAATTAGAATTTAAACTAATGTACCATAATGCCCTTTTTATAATATAAGGTTAACATATACATATAAGGGTATTTTTGACATATGCTGCCCACTACCATTAAAAATGGGTTAATTACCCTTTTAATGCCTCATATTAAAAAGCCACTATCATTCTAACACTCTTCACTTTAGTATGGAACTTTTACACTTTACGCGATTTAATCATTTTTATTAAATTGAACACACAAACAATTAAATTTTTCTACGAAACTTTCACACACATTAATTCACATATAATAAGCACAAAATATAATATTTAAAAATATTTCAGACTCGGATTCATGGTCCCAAAACCACCGTTCTGATTAGGGTCAAATTCGGACTGTTACAAACACGGCCTGTAGCATGGGCGTGTCCCAGGGTCACACGGGCGTGTCCCTTGGACCACACGAGCTTGTGAACCCCGCAACTTGGAAAAATTTTGTAATTTCATAAAAAATTCTTAGAGGTTCTGATTAAGTCTCGACTTGATTCTAATGCTCGTATTGGGCCTCGAGGGTCCATTTAAGGGACGTTACGAACGATTTTGGAATTTGAATAGTAACTTGCATGATTTACTTGTAAATGTTTCTGAATGTTCCAGTAATGCTCCGTAACCCTGTTCTGACGATGGATACGGGTTAGGGGTGTTACAACACTATTAACATCACAAGTGAATAAATCCATAAACAAATTCAAGATCTATTGTTCTTAGGTCCTATCCGATGTACTGTAAGTCCAGTCAACCACATCTATGTCTTTATCTTCTGAGAGTCATCCGCTCCGATGCCCAAGACAAAGCATCTCCATAATTGGACTTGATAGACGACATATTAGTTTTTCAACCGGTTTGATTGTTTCTGATTATACGAAGGACATGTTCAGGTCTGTCTATTAATACAAGCTGTCTTTCTGTATTACGATCCGACCACGTAATATCTCTTAGTATTAGGTTAAACGTTAGACAAACAAGGAACAACATTTGCTTCCATTTTTCTTTGCGTGCAAAAGTCATACGAGGTCAATCATACAAAGTATATTAATGTAATTCATGAATTTGTTTTATTATTCAATCTGTTTGAAAAAATTACATGTTTACAAACGAATATACTACACACAAGGCACCATGTCCAACAACTTCAGCCCATATCGATTCTAGAATAGAAATGGGAACATATTGTTATGGATTTTGTAATCGGTCTACCGTTATCTCCAAATAAAAGAAATACAATTTGGGTGATAGTGTAATAGCCTGATTTTGTTTTTAAAATATGAATGGTTGGATTAAAAATAAAAAGAGAATAAGGCCCAAGCCTTTTAAAGTCCATATAGTAGCAGAAGCTAAAACAATAAAAAGACAACACAATAACACGTATTAAATAAAAAGAAAAATAATCCAACCACTGAGGAAAACTTCCCTTTTCCCTAAGCATCTAAGAAAACAAAATCCCTTCAAATGCCATTTTTGTTTCTGAGGATTGCCAAATTGTCTATTATTGTTCTTTCTGATGCATCTGGAAGAAAACCTTCAGATTCAACCAAGATTTGCATATCATCACTCTGATTCCCAAACTTTCGTCGAAATCGAGAAATCCCGTGAATCCTTTTATTTTTTAGTCTGCTTGCCCACTGTGAACCCTTCTGTTTCCAGTCTTCTAGCCCACAGTGAAAAGATACCATCTATCTTCGTTCTAACCAATGAAACCTCGATCTGCTGAAAAAGTTGAGCCCGATTGTTGAAGGTCCTCTTTCGCTGCCGCTTTTTCATATAGAGGAACCTCTTCAATGAGATAAGTATCATCATTTCTCTTTTAACCTTTCTATAGCCAATAGGTGTACAACTCTATTTTTTTGCCTCGACACATGTTTAAAGACACATATTTGGTACCTTTCATATATTGCTCTAATATTTGAAATATAGGCTCCTATTATTGACCTTTCAACTCCCTTCATTTGCAACTCCTGAATCACCAATAAGGCATTTCCTTACCCTAAAAAAACCAACATGTTGTCCCATCTCAGTCCCCTGAAAACAAGCTTGTGCCTCAGTCGCAAATAGTGAAGGTATGTTAACATGCATAGTACTTTTTGAGAATATCACCTTGCCAGAAGTATCTCTAATAATAATACCTGAACACGACTTATTATTTTATTTGCAAAAACCTGCATCAAAATTTATCTTGTTAAACTGTTCATTTGGTGTCTTCCATCGCACTTGCACAACTTACTTTTCCAATTTCCCCCAAATAATTCTTGATAAAATTTACTCTCTCTGATGCAATTAAGTTTTTACCTTCATGCTGTAGTTGATTTCTCCTAATCCATATAGCCCACAAAGCAAAATAGAAGATTCGAAAAAGGTATTTTAAATTCTTCTAAAAAAATTGATGCACCCAGTCTTTGATATGCATAACTGGTGATTTTGTTTGCCATGTAATCCCTGTAACACCCCTAACCCATAACCATTGCCGGAATAGGGTTAAGAGGCATTACCGAACATTCAGAACATTTATAATCATTTCACAACTTAACATAGCAATTCAAATTCATAGAGTCCCTTAAATAGGTCTACGAGACCTTAAACATGCATTGGAAAGGGGTCGGGACTAAACCAAGCGCATACAAAATTTTCTGAAAATCAAACATTTTTCAAAGTTATAGAGGTCACACGCCCGTGTGGGTAGGTCGTGTGCCTCACAAGGCCTCAGACACACCCGTGTATCCAAGCCGTGTCAAAACAGGGCATACATACTGACTTATCCACACGGCCGAGGACACACCCGTGTGCCTCTCACCGTGGTCGACACTGACTTATTTCACACGACCTGTCACACGCCCATGTGTCTGGCCCGTGGTCGACACTGACTTGTTTTGAATTTCAAATTTAAGTGACACGGTCGAGCCATACGCCCATGTACTCAACAGTGTGGGCAAATGTAGGCCATTTACAAGGCCAATTTGCCACCTATTTTGGGGTCAATCCTACAAGCACAAATAGGCATCAATCCACACTTCAAAAATAACCAAAATATACCAAGATAGAAATCAGAGTGTGAGATCGGGCAACACTGCTAGTAAAGAGAGACCACAGAGAAATCTGGGAAATGGAACGAGTAGTAAGAATACACCTAGAGAGTAGACTGCAAGATCTGAGGGTAGAGTGCCTACGAGGACTTATGCCATTCGCGCTTGTGAAGAGGCGTCATCCCCTGATGTGATTACGAGTACATTTTCTCTCTATGATACTCATGTTGTTGCTTTAATTGATCCGGGATCTACCCACTCGTATGTTTGTATGAAATTAGTATCTAGTATGAACATGCCTGTATAGTCTACAGAATTTGTGATAAAAGTGTCAAATCCCCTAGGCAAATGTGTGTTAGTTGACAAGGTATGCAAGATTGCCCTTTGATGATTAGAAGTCATTATTTTCCGGCTAATCTCATGCTATTGCCGTTTGATGAATTCGATGTAATTCTTGGTATGGATTGGTTAACTGCTCATGATGTGATAGTAAATTGTGGAAGGAAATTTATTGAATTGAAATTTGAAAATGAGGATATTCTTCGGGTTGAATCAGATGAACATGATAGATTGCCTGTAGTGATTTCTTTTATGTCTGCTCAGAAATACATAAGAAAGGGATATGAAGCTTATCTTGCCTTTGTGATGAATGCCAAAGAGTCTGAGTTAAGAATTGAATCAGTGCTGATAGTATGTGAGTATCAAGATGTATTTCCAGAAGAATTGCCCGGGTTGCCTCCGGTTAGAGAGATTGAATTTGGTATAGAGTTAGCCCCTGGTACTGCGCCGATTTCGATTTCTCCGTATAGGATGGGTCCGACCGAATTGAAAGAATTGAAGGCTCAGTTACAAGAGTTGACAGATAAAGGTTTCGCAAGATCGAGTTATTCTCCGTGGGGTGCTCCTATATTATTTGTGAAAAAGAAGGATGGTTCTATGAGGTTATGTATAGATTATCGGCAACTTAATAAGGTAACTGCAAAGAACAAGTATCCCTTGCCAAGGATCGATGATTTGTTTAACCAATTGAAGGGAGCCACTATGTTTTCCAAGATAGACTTGAGGTCTGGTTATTACCAGTTGAGAGTCAAAGACTCAGATGTGCCGAAAACCGCGTTTTAGACAAGGTATGGTCACTATGAATTTCTTGTTATGCCTTTTCGTTTAACAAACGCCCCTGCCGTGTTTATGGATTTAATGAACAACATTTTTTGGCCATATTTGGATAATTTTGTTGTAGTCTTTATTGATGATATATTGATTTACTCTCGTGATGAGAACGAGCATGCTGAGCACTTGAGGACGGTTTTACAAATTTTACGGGATAAATAGTTATACGCCAAGTTTAGTAAAAGTGATTTTTGGCTTAAAGAAGTCAGATTTTTGGGCCACATTGTTTCGGGTGATGGCATTAGAGTTGACTCGGGAAACATTTCGGCCAATGTTGAATGGAAACCGCCGAAGAACGTATTAGATGTTAGGAGTTTTCTAGGCCTAGCTGGTTATTAGAGACGATTTGTCAAAGGATTTTCCATGATAGCTACTCTGATGACGAGGTTGTTACAAAAAAATGTTAAGTTTGAACAGAGTTTTGAGAAATTAAAGACATTGTTGACTGAAGCTCCTGTTTTAGTGCAACCTGAACCGGGAAAAGAATTTGTGGTTTACAGTGATGCATCCTTGAGTGGATTAGGTTGTGTACTCATGCAAGAAGGCAAAGTAATAGCTTATGCCTCTAGACAGCTAAAGCCACACGAGAAGAATTTTCCGACCCATGATTTAGAATTAGCCGCCACTGTATTTGCATTGAAGATCTAGAGACACAATTTATATGGCGAGAAATGTCGGGTATTCACTGACCATAAAAGTCTAAAATACTTGATGACTCAAAAGGAATTGAATCTAAGGCAACGAAGATGGTTAGAGTTGATAAATGATTACAAGCTAGTGATTGACTACTACCTGGGAAAGCCGAACATGGTCGCCGATGTAACACCCCAAACCCGGCCTAAACGTTATGACCGGATCTGGTATGTCACAAGGAAAGATTGTTTAAAGAAATTTTAAAAACTTCGCGTTTTTTTCATTTTGAAAATCAGATCCCATTTTAAGGTTTTCTTAAAAACTTTTATTAATAACACTAACAGTCGAAATCAGGTTTTATGATACGAAAAACCGAAACTAGTGGTGTTCTGAAATGTGACATTTTGAAAACAGTGTTTGTAGTTCTAAGAAAAATTTCCAAATTTAATTATTAATTTGCATGTTATCCGCTTGTCAATATTTTAGAAAAATGATTATTTATATTTTTAGGAAAAACTCTGTGTTTAACATTTCATGATATAATAACCGTGTTAAATCAAAATCCCAAATTAAAATCCTGGAGGCCTTATTACATAACAAAATCCCAAATTTAAAATAAGTTCAAATAGAGGAAACGGAGTTTACGAAAGAAGTAATGCATGGCCACCGCAGAGTCCTCCTTGGCTCCAAATCCTCGAACTAGGGGTTACCTGAAAAATTAAGCAGATGGGTGAGTCACGAGGACTCAGTGTGTAATTCCCCTTACAAACGAAATCTGGGCCTAAGCCCACAGAAGCACATTGGGCCTTAGCCCTCACGGTAATGAATTTGGCCGAAGCCCATATGAATCAAACTGGGCCGTAGCCCTAACAATCTGGCATATCAAATAGTGTATGCAATGCAACCCAACCCAACCTAGTATTCCATCCTCTACACACCACCCGTACCAGCCAAAACACACCTGTGGGGATTTCTACAATCAACCCTCCATCTATTACACTCCTCATATGTGGCACCAAGCCACTGAATGTGGTACCAAACCAATGAAATAATGTGACAGAGTCACTGATATATATGGTACCAAACCACTGATATATGTGGTACCAAACCACTGACATGCTCTTCCCTTTTAATCAATTTCATATCACAATCCCATGCATTATATAATCATAATATAATGAGTGCAACATATGTCAATGTAAATCGAATAATCAGAGCATACATATATTCATGATAGGGTATTTACATGACACAATCAAAGGTAACTAACCTGGTATCTCCGATTTTACCCCCCCAAGGGTAACTCAACAGCCATTACCGATGTTTCGACTTTTAAACAATTCACATACCAATTAATAATCAAAAAAAAAGATGGTGCGAATATTACACACCTGATTACGCGAAGGACTAAACACTCCTAATCGTTGCTACTCTCACTAGCAGGAGTAACCACTATCTGCCTATCCCAAACAAATGTCGGCTCTCTACCACAACCCGGTGGAAAGTCTCGAACCGCCGACACAGCACGTCGTTTGAACTTAGGAGCAGAGACTACGAGTCCACTCCCCTCCTTAGATTGGCTAGGACTCGCATCCATGAAGAGAATCTTTGATCAGTACAACACTTTCAGAGAGAACGATGGTTGTCTAACAAAGAGATTGGGTTAAGGCAACGAAAGAGAAAAAGAAATAGACCAACCAAAATCAAAGAGAACCTCGTTACCTTGGTCAAAGAATGAATCGAACACAGATAGACTTGGCTATAGATTCTAATCCGATGCGAATATGCCACGTTGAAAGGAGAAAAGAAGAGATTAGTCGCGAACTAATATTAAGAAACAAAATAGCCATTTCGGCTATGACCACATAAGACCGAAAGATAGAGAAAGAAATGAAAGAGTTTCCATTACCTTGCATAAACAGAAACCGATTGCAGAGGGACCTTCGGTAGACAACTAGCACTTTGATTCTTGGGGTTTGGCTAAACAACAAATGATGAAAGAAACGGGTTACAAAAGATGGAGTAGTCAGCTTCGGAAGAGAAACCAAATTCGGTTTGTGATTAACGAATGAGTGATCGGTTTCCTTAGAAGAAGTAAGGAGATAACAAGAATAAAAGAAAAGTTCTTTACCTTAAACAGAGAGAAGCCGAATGGAGTCCAAGAAGATTCGGCACAAATAGAAAATACCAAGAAGTTTTCGGCTCAAGAGTAGAACAGGAGAGAGACGTCAGGAAAAGAGAAGAAAGTGAGTAGACTGAGGTTCGGCTAGAGGAGAAAGAAGTAGAAATGGACTTAGGTGACAATAAAAGAAAACGATTGAAAAGGAGGAGAAAAGCAACTGAAAATTCGGCAATGCTCAAGAGAACAAAAGTGCATCAACTGGAAAGAAAAGAAAAAGAAACACTAGAAGCACTTACTGGTAAGTTTTCAGCACTCTCTCTCCCTACACACAAAGACCGAAAATACTAGGATGAAAATGCCTAAGTAACCCAAAAGAGAATTCGACACACACCCCTACTAGCTAAAAACTAAAAATGCTCCCCTACACACCTTCCCACATTTGGCCAAACTTCTCCTCTCTCCCCACCTTCCACGATTTTCTCCTTCATTCACTCTCCATCCACTAATTTGAATTGTTTGACCCATTCAAACTTCTCAAACTCCTCTTGTCCATCCATTTGAATTTGTTTGACTCATTCCACAACCACCATGGTAGAGTCCCAGCCGAATGCCACCTCTTCCCCTCCTTGAACACAAAAAATTAAACTCCAAAGTGCAGCAGATGGGATTCAAACTCCTCCCCCTTTGCTCCTACAAGTGACGCCACATCCACTCCACCATAAGCTCATCCTTGTGTCCTCAAACAAAAATAGTTATCCTTAAAGCCCGCATCTACTAGCTCTCTCTCTTACTTGCCCTAAAATAAAAATTTTACCAAAGCTCCGACTCGAACCCGAGCCTTCCCAAGACCCCCAAACACACCAAAACAACAAGCTAAATGAGCCAAAGACATAGAATATCACAAAACGCAGAACCCCTAATTCTAAGATGTTACAACCGATGCCTTGAGTAGGAAATCTTTGTTTACATTGAGAGCTATGAATACACGGTTGGTTTTATCTGATGATGGTTCTATTTTGGCTAAGTTGAGAGCTAGACCGATGTTTCTTCAAGAGATTTGTGAAGCTCAGAAAGGCGACAGTGATTTGCAAGCCAAAAGAGTTCAATGTGAATCGGGTATGGAGTCAGACTTTCGGATTAGTTCTGATGGATGTTTAATGTTCCAAGACAGAATCTGTGTACCGAGAGATGGTGAGCTTATTCAGAAAATTCTACATAAGGCACATAGTAGTTGTTTGTCTATTCACCCCGGTGGTACAAAGATGTATAATGACCTGAAGAAATGGTATTGGTGGCCGAGTATGAAGAAAGATATTTCCAAGTCCGTATCGAGATGCTTGATTTGTCAGCAAGTGAAAGCTAAACACCAAGTACCTTCCGGTTTACTTCAGCCGGGGATAGTGGAAATGGGACAGAATTACTATGGATTTTGTGACGGGTTTGCCTTTGTAACAGTCCGATTTAGGCCCTAGTCGAAATAGTGGTTTTGGGACCACAAATTTGAGTTAGAAAAATATTTTAATATTATTTTTCGAGCTTATAGTATGTGAATTAGCATGTGTGAAAGTCTCGTGATTTAATTTGGTCATTTATGTGCTTAATTTGAGAAAATGATTAAATTGCATAAAAAGTAAAAGTGACATACTATATGTTAATGTGCTTATTTGAGTTGGCTTTTAAATGGAGTGGCCTTATGAGGCAATTAAACCATTTTAAAAGATAGTGCATGGTTAAAGGACATTAATGGCCTTATGTTTATATGTTTTATATGTTTATTCATAAGGTTAATTTTGTAAATGAATTAATAATATATGTTATAATATAATAAACATAAAATATGGCCATTGTTCATCTTATTTGGCTGAATATAGCATGGAAAGAAAGGAAGAAAACAATTTTAGGTTTCGGCACTTATCTAGTTCAATTAAGGTATGGATTTCTATCGGTTTTTGATAATTTCTACGTTTTCGTAATTGTTGCTTTGTATACTTCAAAACCCATGCCTCAATTTGTGAATTGATGATGTTTTTGAAATGAGCCATTGATGAATTCATGAGTTCTATGATGTTTGAGGGTGAATTATGAAAGATATGTGTTTGATTAAAATAGTTTGTCTTTGGAGTTTTGATGATTTTGAGTAATTTGGCTTAAATTGAGAAAATAATATTTTAAGGGACTAAATTGTAAAATAAATGAAATTTTGGACTTGAATGAGCATGGGTCATATTCAGCCAAGCATGAGTATTATGAAATTTGGTGTATTTTGTGATTTTGTGAAATATGGACTAAAATGTACAAATGTGAAAATGTGAGGGCTAATTTGAAAATTGCCTTAAATATGTGTTTTTGGATTGAATTGAATGAGTTGATGAATAAATGGATTAAATTTGAATATGTATAGATCAAGAACCAAAGAAAACGGACTTAGATCGCGGAAAGTCGAAAGTGGTCGAATAGTCGCGTCTGTTTCCGTTAAACCGAACTCAAGGTAAGTCGATATACAAATAAATGCATATGAATTGAGTTATTTATGCATTCATGAAATTTAGTTTGCAATGAAAAATGCTCGAGATGATATGTACATGAAATCCGAGGGATTATTGATAAAGTATAAATGTCCGAGAAGTCCCGTACGAACCTAGGAATAGATAGGATTACGTATGTCATGACATAGGTGTCCGATATGTGATATCATGTAAGACCACGTCTAGGACGTTGGCATTGATTTGAGATTTCGTGTAAGACCACGTCTGGGATGTTGGCATCGATATGAGATTTACGTGTAAGACTATGTCTGGGACATTGGCATCGTATTGATTCGTGTAAGACCCTGTCTGGGACAGTGGCATCGATATTTGGTTACATGTAAGACCATGTCTGGGACATCAGCATTGTACGACTATTCTGAGCATTCCAAGTATCCTATTAGATTCCGAAAGGTTCAACGTGCAAGTTCGAGAAATGAATGACTATGTGAGCTGTATATCCGCTTCAGGTACGTTTGATGTATATGCTTTGAATAGGCATGAAAGGTGAGAAAATATGCATATAGATGCAATAAGCTAATATGTGATATATGAATGAATGTGACTTGAGTAAATCAGCTAGATGGTTGGTAAGCAATGGCTAAAAATTTAGCCAATGAAGAATTATCAATTTACCATTGAAATATGTTAATGATTTATGTATTAATATGATAATGTGAATTATATGTTAAGTTTATTTGTATATGGCTTACTAAGCTTTTGGAAAGCTTATTCTGTGTGTGTTTTCTCTATTTTATAGGCCGTCAAAGCTACGAAAGGCTCTGGAATTATTTAGGATCATCACCACACTATCAAATTCTACTTCTGTACTTTTTGAATGAGTATATAGTTAAATATGGCATGTATAGGCTAGCTAATTTTGGAGTATGTTTGAGATATGAAATAGCCATGTGATATGGCTAGTTTAATGGATGTGTAAATGAATGATGAGTCATGCTATATGATTGTGGTTTTGGTATGATTTCATGGTTATGCAATGGCCAAAGTGATGGTAAGATTTTTGATGCAAAATTTGGTATATCGATGATGAGTAGAAGTCATATTGAAATGGTTAGTTGTGGATGAGATATGTTTAGAAATGTTTGTGAATAAGTTGAGCTAAATGGCTTATAAGTTGGTTTGATTTTTGAGCTCATATGTGGTTGGATATGATGATCATTTGGTATGTTTTTGATTGCCTTTGATGTATGGAAAGATACACATGTGTGGTTGTAGGGATGACCCAATGTGTGGGTGGCAATTTGGCCTTGCAAATGGCCTATAATTGCCCACACGGGTGAGCACATGGGCGTGTGGCTCGATCGTGTCTCTCATGGTTAAAATTCAAAGCAAGTCAGGCTCGACCACGGGCTGGACACACGGGCGTGTGACTGGCCGTGTGGTGCAAGTCAGGCTCGACCACGGGTGAGGCAGACGGGCGTGTCCACGGCCGTGTGGACAAGTCAGTATGTATACCCTGTTTTGACATGGCTTAGACACACGGGCATGTCTGAGGCCGTGGGAGGTGCACGGCCTGCCCACACGGGCGTGTGACCTCGTAACTTAGAAAAAATTTGAAATTTCTGAGAATTTCTGTCTGTGTTCGGTTTAGTCCCGGCCCCTTTCTAAAGCATGATTAAGGTCTCGTAGACCTATTTCAGGGACACTTGGATTGGATTCTTTGAATTATATTATGTAATGTCTGCAAAATGTTCTGATTCATCTGGTAACGCCTTTAACCCTTAACCGGCGATGGTTACGGGTTAGGGGTGTTACAACCTTTGACACCAAAAAAGAAGGATGCCGTTTGGGTTGTGGTTGATAGGCTTACGAAATTGACTCATTTTATTCCTGTACGTACTAACTACTCACTTGATAAATTAACTGAATTGTATATTTCTGAAATTGTGAGATTGCACGGAGTGCTTTTTTCGATTATATCGGATAGATATCCGAGGTTTACTTTGCGGTTTTGGAAAAAGTTGCAAGAAGCCTTGGGCGCAAAGTTGAATTTTAGTACAGCTTTCCATCCACAAACCGACGGACAGTCGAAGAGGGTAATACAGATACTTGAAGACATGCTCCGATGCTGTGTTTTAGAATTTCAAGGTAATTGGGAAAAGTATTTACCGTTAGTGGAATTTGCCTACAATAACAGTTTTCAGTCGAGTTTGAAAATGGCGCCTTATGAGGCATTGTATGGGCGTAAGTGTCGAACACCCTTGTATTAGACCGAACTCAGAGAGAATCAGATTCACAGAGTTGATTTAGACAAAGAAACTGAAGAGAAAGTAAAAGTGATTCGTGATTGTTTAAAAGCTGCTTCGGATAGACAAAAATCCTACGCGGATTTGAAACGAAAAGAGATTGAGTTTCAAGTTGGTGATAAGGTATTTTTGAAAGTGTCACCATGGAAGAAAGTTCTCAGATTTAGCCGAAAAGGCAAATTGAGTCAGCACTTTATTGGACCGTATAAGATTACCGAGAGGATATGGCCGATAGCCTATCGATTGGCTATGCCAACAGGGTTAGAAAGGATTCATGATGTGTTCCATGTATCCATGTTGAGAAGATACCGATCAGATCCTTCACATGTGATTGTACCGAAAGAGGTTGAAATTCAACTGGACATGACTTATGGTGAAGAGCCGGTTAAGATTTTGGCTCGAGAGGTCACACAATTAAGAAATAAAAGTATAGCTCTTGTGAAAGTATTGTGGCAAAGACATGGGGTAGAAGAGGCTACATGGGAGCCTGAGGATGCTATGTAAAACCAATATCCAAACCTTTTTATCGGTAAGATTTTCGGGGACGAAAATCCCTAAGGGGGAGAATTGTAACAGCCCGATTTAGGGCCTAGTCGGAATAGTGGTTGTGAGACCATAAATCTGAATTAGAAATATATGTTTTATGGTTTTTATGAGGTCTATGACATGTTTGCATGGTTGTGTGAAAATTTCATGAAGAAATTTTATGGTTTAGTGATCAATTTATCTTTTAGGACTAAATTGCAAAAATTGAAAAATATGAGATTCTAGAAGTTTTAAGTATGAGATAGCATTAAAAAAATTATTAGAGGTCCTTATTTAGTAATTAGACCATTATATCTCATGATGGACAAAAATGGACATGGAAGGGAAAAATCTCAAGGAAGGGCCTTAAGGGCATTTTGGTCATTTAGTTAATAAATTAATAAAAAGGGAAAAAGAAGTCAAAATTGTTGTCCATCTTCTTCCCTAAATGCCAAAAATTTAAGAGAAGCCATAGCTAGGGTTTTGTTCATTTTCAAGCTCAAAGTAAGTGCATTCTAGCCCCATTTTTAAAGTTTTTTACATTTTTGAGATCCTCGTAGCTCGATTTAGCTATTTCTAACCATATTTTAAGCTATATTTCATGTTCAAAAACTCACCCATGTATTTCATGCATGTATTTTGATGTTTAATGGAGGAATATGGAAGTTTGAGGTGTGATGAACATCTTTCTCTAAGTGATTTTTCATGGAAACACCTAAAAAGGACCTATTTGTAAAAGTGATAAAATGTGTAGTAAAAATTGGTTTTTAAGGAATATGTGAGCTATTATAAGCTTAAGATAGGTTCGGCTAGGCTTGGGTAACCAAGAAAATGAGTACATTTCATCAAATGAGCCTAGGGACCATTTTGCAAATATGTGAAAGTTTAGGGGAAAAATTATAATTTTTGCCAAAGTATGATTCATGGGCTATTTTAGTCATTGCGATAATTAAATAAGTGAAATATGTCATTATAGATCAAGAAACACGAAGTCCGGACCTAAACCAAGGAAAGAACAAGGTGGTAGACTAAATTGGACAACTATCTATATTTTTATACCGATGTAAGTTTGTGTGTAGTAAATCAACATTATGTTATTATGTATTTAAATGCTTGATATTGCATGAAATGTATATTCTTTTTATGAAATTGGTTAATGAGGTCTCGACGAAGAAAAAAATGATGAAGTTTTACTATATCGAAGTCCTGGTTGAACTTTAGGAATAGAAAGGATACCCTTGTCACGACATTTGATTAATAAGGTCCCGTATAAGACCGTATCTGGGATATGGCCTCGGTACCGAATTGAGATCCCATGTAAGACAATATTTGGGATATGGCATCGGCATCGAATAGTGATTCCGTGTAAGACCACGTCTGGGACCTGGCTTCGGTATGAAATCGTGTAAGACCATGTCTGGGACATGGCATCGACATACGATCTCATGTAAGACCATATCTGGGATATGGCGTCGACATCGATATGAGATCCCGTATAAGACCATATCTGGGATATGGCATCGGCATCAACATGTGATCCCATGTAAGACCATATCTGGGATATGGCATTGGCATCTTACTACGTGTATGACAATTTCCGAGTATCCTTCGATATTCCAAGTGGTTCAACGGGGTAAAGAATTAAAGTTTATGTTAAATATGGAAAAAAGGGCTAAAATTATGTGATGGAGTGATACAGGTACATATGCGAAAATCGCGAGAAATGAGTCTGGTATGTGATATGTGGTCGGTAAAAGTGAGTATGAGTAAGCCATGTCAATGTTGCATTGAGAATTTTGTGTTAATTCATAATGTAATATGTGGATGTTATTACAAGATTTTATGTTGTTATCTATTACATTCAAACTTACTAAGCTTTATGCTTACTCCCTCTCTTTTCCCTTTTCTTGTAGTATCGCCAAGCTAGCTCAAGGATCGAAGGACGTCGGAGCTCGATTCACACTATCAAGCTATTCTTTTGGGTATAGTAAAGTTTGATTATTTTAGGTATGGCATGTATAGGAACTTGGTCATTTTGTTATATGTCATTGCAGTTAGCCAATGTGTTGGCTATTAATGTTACTTATTTCATTTTGTAAATGGCCATTGGAATTGGCCAATACTAGTTAAGTTATATCTATTCAATGATGATGAAATTCATGAAGTGCAAGCTTGCGCAATTGAATGAGTAATGTGTGAAGTATATGCATGATGAACGCAATATGAAATTAAGGTGGGGATGTCTTGATTGTGGATATTAGAGGTGCATTATTGTTATGCTATGTGTTGCTGGAAATGATATAAGTGTGGTTGCTTTTCAGGGTGGCAAATAACATGGTAAATAGCCTTATATTTGTCCACACGGGTAGACACACGGGCGTGTGTCTAGGCCGTGTGTGACACACAGTCAGCCCCGTGGGCGTGTTGATAGGCCGTGTGTCCTCTGCATCCAAATTTAACAAAATAGAATGCCCAGTAGTAAACACACGGGCAGAGACACGATCGTGTGTCTCAGCCGTCTGAAGGACACGGCCTCAGGACATGGGCATGTGCCCAGGCCTTGTGAAGTCTGCACATTAATTGCGAGAATTAAATTCGCCACACGACCTAGCACACGGGCATGTGACTTGGCCGTGTGACCCTAAATATCTGCTGACATCATAAACAGAATGTCAAGGTTTTCACACACGGGCTAAGACACGGGCGTGTCATGGCCGTGTGAGGGACACGGGCTATAGACACGGGCGTGTTCCTTTCCACACGGGCGTGTGGCCCTATTTTGAGCAAAAATTTTCTAAGTGTTCGTAAGCTTCCGGTTCAGTCTTGAACCACACTATATGTATGATTCGGGTCTCGTAGGCCCATAATAGAGACGTTATGAACACGAATGAAAAGTTTTAAGTTGGAATGAAAATTTATGGCCCGATTTTGTATGATTAAGTATGTTAATTCTGGTAATGCCTCGTACCTGGTTCTGGCGTCGAATACAGGTAAGGGGTGTTACAAGTGCGACACCCTAACATCACCCCTGAGCCGATTCGGCTGTTTTCGATTCGGCTGTTGTCGATACTTAGAAAATTTTCATCATGAAACAGGTCCACACGCCCGTGTGGGTGAAGGGACACGCCCGTGTGGCATATCACACGCCCGTGCTTCAGGCCGTGTCTAGAATAGGGGACATTCTGTTTATGACGTCATCATCAAAAGAGGTCACACGGCCAAGTCACACGCCCGTGTGCTTAGGCTGTGTCCTCCACACGGTTGAGACACACGCCCGTGTCTCTGCCTGTGTGCTGAATTTTGGACATTCTATTTTACCTAAATTAAGGTGCAGGGGATACACGACCGGAACACACGCCCATGGACCTGACCGTGTGTCACACACGGTCTAGACACACGCCCGTGTGTCTACCCGTGTGGACAATTGCAAGGCTATTTTCAAGGCCATTTTGCCACCCTCACTTGCACATACTCACACAACATCACATGGCACAACCTTAAGCATGTAAATGCGTTTAGACCAACGAAACACAAACAATAACATATCATATCAATATCATCATATACATACTCTTAACATCATACTTTACCAAATCCAAACATACCAAGTCACATTCAATAATAAGACTATTGGGCCACATTCAACCATTAGGTCTTTAGGCCATAAACTGCAATCCATCATATATACCAAATAAGTACACACCACATCACAAGACATTGGCATATGCATATGAATAAAGATATAGGCTTATAACCAATTAGCCAATATAAGCCAATTCACATGGCTACACATTACATTAAACCTTTAACCATTACAAGCCAATAACTTTGGCTAAATCATAATGACACAATCACAAAGTGACTTATTCCCTATACATGCCATAAACTTAAGAGGTATGTATTCACTTTTACCCCACGATGATAGCTCGATAGTGTGATAGGTTCTCTGGTGACTTCCAACCCGAGCCAACCTGAGTACATTATAAACACGGAAAACAACGGAGTAAGCTATAAAGATTAGTAAGTACGTATTTAAATAATGAACAATTGATTACCATGCTTTTAACAATCCTCATTATAAGCTCTCAAGATAATACCATCATTATTGCATGAAATTTCACAATTCATTTATGTTCATCTTGAGCTGTTTACTCGAGTTACAGTCACTAAATTATTTTTATCTGGAGCTACGGAACTCCAAATTAAGATACGCTAATTTTCTATGAAAATAGACTCTTATCTATTCTTACCATAAAATTTCAAGAATTTTTGGTTCATCCAATCAGTATAGTTTATTCGTTAAATTTTCCCCTGTTTTGCTGTCCAACAGTTCCGACCCCTCTTCACTAAAAATTAATTATCTCATTGTATAGAACTTGAATGATGTTCCTGTTTGTTAATCTTGAAAATATACTCATTAATAAATTCTATCATATAAATTTTATTCCTTGATTGTTTTTTTACAATTTTTAATGAATTTCCCAAGTCAGAACATGGGATTCCGAAATCATTCTTACTCTGTCTCACAAGAATTCAAATATCTCATAATATGAAATTAGTTTGCTTACAATGTTCCTTTTATATGAAAATAGACTAAATAATATTAAATTTCATATCTTATTCAACCTCTAATTCGATTTCCACCATTTTTGGTGATTTTCAAAATGATACAAGCAACTTCTTTGTCCAAAACTGTTTTATTTCTAATTTTACTCTTTCATGTTTCCTTTATATTAATTTTCATTTACACACATATAACATCAAAATATATCCATGGTTAGCCATTCCAATAACTAATCATTATCAAATATTTATAAGCCATTCATTGGCCAATTTAATCTATACATCAACAACAAAGACTTGAACATATCATTTCTCAATCTAATTTGGCCTAAAAGCCTCATACATGATCATCAATCACATCTACCACATATTCATACATCATAAGCATGGACTTATAATCACAAGGTCATTCTCATAGGTATAACTTACTCATTTACATTCTTACCAAAATTCGATCATATACCGAGCACATTGCTCATGAGTTTCGCATATGTACCTGTATCACTCCATCACATAACTTTAGCCCTTTTTCCATCTTTAACATAAACTTTAATTCTTTACCCCGTTGAACCACTAGGAATATCGAAGGATACTCGGAAATTGTCATACACGTGGTAAGATACCAATGCCATATCCCAGATCTGGTCTTACATGGGATCACATGTCGATGCCGATGCCATATCCCAGATATGGTCTTATACGGGATCTCATATCGATGTCGACGCCATCTCCCAGATATGGTCTTACACGAGATCGCATGTCGATGCCATGTCCCAGACATGGTCTTACACGATTTCATACCGAAGCCAGGTCCCAGACGTGGTCTTACACGGAATCACTATTCGATGCCGATGCCATATCTTAGATATGGTCTTACATGGGATCTCAATTCGGTGCTGAGGCCATATCCCAGATATGGTCTTATACGGGACCTTATTAATCTAATGTTGTGACAAGGGTGTCTTTTCTATTCCTAAGGTTCAACCGGGACTTTGATATAGTAAATCTTCATTATTTTCTCATCGATACCTCATTAACCAATTTTATAAAAAGAATATACATTTCATGTAATCTCAAGCATTTCAATACATAATAACATAATGTTGATTTATTACACACAAACTTACCTCGACTTAAAATGGCGAAAGGGACCAGAGTCGTCCAATATTCGTCTTTCCCCCGTTCTAAGTCCGAAACTCATTTTCTTTATCTAAAATATCACATTTGACTTATTAAGTTATTATACTATTCAATTCAGTCCAAAAATCATATTATGGCAAAATTACATTTTTGCCCCTAAGCTCGTAAAATGATTTTTATTCTATTTCTTTGTATTTTAGGCCTAGCCGAACCATTTTCATAACTATAGCAGTCCACAATTTGCATTCATTCACACATTTTCATACATTTTTCAACTTTTTACAAACTAGTCCTCTTATGCGATTTCATCGAAAATCACTTAGTAAAAGTTGTTTACTACACACTGAGCATTCATATTCTACCATTAGACATCAATGCACATGCATGTCATCCATGGGTAAATTTTTAAACACAAACCCTAGCTTAAAATAATGGTAGAAATAGCTAAACCGAGTTACGGGGGTCTCAAAAA
Source organism: Gossypium sturtianum (assembly GCA_025698515.1). Classification (NCBI taxonomy): domain Eukaryota; kingdom Viridiplantae; phylum Streptophyta; class Magnoliopsida; order Malvales; family Malvaceae; genus Gossypium; species Gossypium sturtianum. The sequence goes on along the minus strand of CM046943.1, from coordinate 110,403,780 downwards.
TGTCAAGAACTTTAAAAACGGGGCTTGAATGCACTTACTATTGAGCTTGAAAGCTTGAAAACCCTAGCCATGGCTTCCCCCATGCTAAATTCGACCAAGCAAGAAGATGGACAAGGGTTTTTGGCTTTTATTTTGTCTTTTAGTCCATTTAATTACCAAATTACCAAAATGCCCCTAACTTAAAAATATCCTATTTCACTTATCTCATGTCCATTTTTGTCCAACAATTTAACCAATTGTCTAATTACCATTTAAGGACCTCCAATTTAAAATTTCATAGAAATTGGACACTTCTAACATGTGGAACTCAACTTTTGCACTATTTACAATTTAGTCCTTTTGACTAAATTGAGTGGCCAAACGTCGAAATTTTCAAACGAAATTTTCACAAAATCTTTCCGTGAAATCGTAGACCATAAAAATATAATAAAAATAAGATTTTCCTCATCGGATTTGTGGCCCAAAAACTACTATTCGACTAGGCCCAAGATCGGGCTGTTACAAATTCATAATATAATTAATTTTCATTTTAATCCAATTTAATTTGGTTAAATAAATTTTTGTTAATTAATTATGAAAAGGGGCCCAGTTGAGCTGAACCGAGAAAACCGATCCAACAGAGCACTGGGCAGCCCAAAACCGTTCCACATGCTGACCCAATCAGCTTGTTTGGCTGATTATTTGGCTTACAAAATGGCCCTTGAAGACTCCTTCAATTTGCATTCAAAACCCTCCACTATTCATGCCTTTCAAGATTTGCCCCTATCTAAAAATAGCATGTTTGAAATCTTCAAACATGCCACATGTGTGGCCGGCCATGGGGGGAGTATTTGGCTGCTGATTTGGGCTAATTTTAGCAGCCTTCTCAACCTATAAATATCGTCCTTGGCTGCTCACTTCAAACACATCTCAACCGTTCTCATCTCTTCACTTCTCTCTCATTTTTCTCTCTTCATTCCCTTCCATTGTTCTTCATTTTCTTCCTCTATTCCCTTGCCGATTTCACCTCTTGAAAAAGAGTCAATCAACCACCGTTTGGAGCAGTATTTAAGTGTTCGTAGAAGCCTCGGTTCGACAAGAACAAGTGGAGAAGGAGGAGTGGAGCAAACTAGTCAAGCCACGGAGGAAACACCGGATTTGATTCTTGTTCCCTATCCTTTTAACTTTATTGTTGTTATGATGAACATGTCTATGACTATTTTTGATGTTGATATGTTTAATTTAATTAATATGGCTTAAATTTAATTCTTGTTAGGTTGATTGCATTTCGTCTACTTAATCTATTAAAATTGTGTTTGTGTTGTTATAGGCCTCGGGAATATGTTTGATTAAGTAAAACCATGACTAAGTTATTCTTGAATTACAATTGTAAGGTAACTAATGAATTAATTAATTAAACAGATTGAAATTATAATTAATTGACACAATACTTAATCAGTGCATGTTTAATCATCTAAGGTAGCTGAGGGTTAAATTAGCAATGGTATCCAGCGATACATTAGCCTTGCATAACTTGCAAGATTATTGTGATTAAACTCTTTCAAGGTAGAAATACATTGTTACCTCATGTAATCTTTTATGTGCTTATGAGATTGAATTAATTGTTTGAATTGGCATAGAGATATGTACAAGAGATTATTTTAATTTCATAAGTATGTATGTGCATTAACACATTTGCTTATTAAAATTTGTTTAATCGATTGAATTGACGTAGAGATATGGTCGAGAGATAAATGGATTCTGGTAGGTAAGTATGTTCATAGTTAGCAAATTACCGAGTTGCCGTGAATTTATTCGTAACAACATGAACATGAGTTTAATAATTCTAAGTTAATAAATGTAATTAATCTAACACAATTATGTCATCTTGATTAAAATCATCTTTTGAAATCGTGCATTGGAACTTTTATTTTATTTTTATTTATTTTTCTTAGTTAAAATCCTAGTTTTTAATCACCTCCTCAAATTAAAATATTTCTCTTCACCAAAGTGTTTTAAATTTCATTCATAAATAATTATTTTCACATTTCTTGTGGGTATGATAACTCGACATTTACTTGTCACTTTATTACTTGTTGCGATTGTGTACATTTGCACATTTCTGCCGTTCCAAACTCTACTTTTACACTTTTTACAATTTAGTTTTTTTCATGTAATTAATCATGCAAACATCAAAATTTCTTTACGAAATTTTAATACAACCTTACTAACACCCCATAGACATTAAAATAATAAAATAATAATAATTTACTCATCGAATTTTTGGTCTCGAAAACCAATGTTTAGATTTCCCTAAAAATGGGTTGTTACAAATGTTGTGACTATTACATAATAATGCAAGAAACATATTCATAGCGGGTCAGTCCAATATGTTGTTCTATAACACATACTTATATATCGATTTTGACATCTTTATGTCAATGACAACACTTAGTCATCAATGAACTACACATTAGTGTCAATGCATTATCATTTTCCAAGGCTACAATAATACTTGACTAAGGACATTTTAAGAATAATCATATTATTCTTAGGAATTTATTATTAACTAGTTTATTTATACACAGAAAAAGAAATTAAAATAACAATGGTAATGCCTTATGTTAACAAACAAGGTAAAATAAGTGATTACAACATCTCATGATTGGTCTTTGGGCATACTCTAACACTCCAATCGGGTTATTATCAGCTTAGAGTCAAAAAGCCATGTAACACCCCATACCCGAGTCCGAGGCTTAGACCGGATACGAGAAGTTACTATGCTTGAACTTGCTTAATCAAGTACTTACGGGCTATAAAATTTCATTCCGAATTAAGAATTTATCTTTCTTAATCAACTTGTACTTTTCATGGGCCTACGAGGCCTTAAACTCATGTCTGTAAACTTTCGGAACTCAATCAAAAACTTTTCATTGAAATAGGGGTCACACGCCCATGTGAGTTGGGACACGCCCGTGTAAACCTGAGACACGCTCATGTCTCCTAACCGTGCTTAAAACTCGAGCTTACTGCCAAACTTCACACGGCCATGGCACGCCCGTGGTCCTGGCCCGTGTGAAAAACCTTAGCATTCTGACTTATAACACACGGCCATGGCACGCCCGTGGACTTAGACCGTGTACTACAACTTGATATTCGACTTAAGGTGCAATGGTGCAGGTACACACGCGGCTTAGACACACGCCCGTGTGTCCGACCGTAATGGCGGTTAGAGGCTATTTACCAAGCCAATTGCCACCACGAAATCAAGAGCAAATTCATACTATCTCAACAACTCAAATCAATACAACTTTAATGAACAATATAACATGCTCCATTGATATCAATAACATACATACTTAGTCAATCTTGGCCAATGATTTAGCCATTTTCAAAAGAATAAAAATAAACTTGATAGCCCATGCTTTTGCCCTTTCTAAGATATATACTCAAAATGAAATGTTTCCTATACATGCCATACTTAATAAAAACAACTTGGCTATACCAAAATAGCAGTTGATAGTGTGATTCGAGCTCCGACTTCAACGATCCACAAGTTAGCTTGGCGGGACTACATAGAAAGAAATAATAAAAGACGTAAGTATTTAGCTTAGTAAGTTTGCATAATGCACATATCAACATACTTGCTTAATATAAACCATTTGACATAAACAATGGCATCATAAATTTCAGCTATAAAGCTTACTTACTCATACTTGATTCTTATATATCTCATGAAACTTACTAGTCTCATACTTGAGCGGTAAACAAGGTACCTATATCACTTGATCACATTGATCAGCGTACTTTAACATAATAATCATAATCTCTGATTCATCATTCATAAAATGAATAATACTCATTTTCACTTGGTAGTAACTTTTCTTACTTAGCTTTCTTGTTATTTCATTTGAGCTTAGCTCGTTTGCCCGATGAATTTATATGAATAACCGAGGATACTAAATCTCATCTAAATTTCGAGGCCATGACTTAACATGGACTTATACGAAGTCTTTCTTGTTCTCACCAATGCCATGCCTTAACTTGGACTTATATGTGATCTCTTTCTCTTGATAACTTTTCAATGCCAAGCTTGCCTTGGTCTTACATGATAACTTGTTCAATGCCAAGCTTGCCTTGGACTTACATGATAACTTGTTCAATGCCAATCTTGCCTTGGACTTACATGATAATTTACTCAATGCCATGCTTGCCTTGGACTTACATGATAACTTACTCAATGCCAAGCTTGCCTTGGACTTACATGATAACTCATTCAATGCCAAGCTTGCCTTGGACTTATATGATAGCTTGCTTACTTGCTGATGCCATGCCTCGGCTTGGTCTTATACGGACTTTCTTGTTTCATGTGGTAGATCGAGTATCCTAAGTTACTCAACTTCAATCGGGGCTTTCTCATGCTTGATCTCATTAATTTCTTTGTTTAACATAACATTGAACATTTTTCATAATAACATTGTACATTATACTAAGCAATTTAATGATATAAATCATAAAGCTTAGGAATCATACAAACTTACCTCAATATACAAAATGTACGTAGATATGCAATTTAGTCCTCGATTTTGTCCTTGCCTCAGTTTCGATCCGGGCTTCATTTTTCTTGATCTATAATCATAAATAGATCATTTAATACTCACATTGACTAAATTGACTCTTAACTCATACATTGGCAAAATTACTATTTTGCCCCTATACTTTCTCATATTTGCACTTTTGCCCCAAGGCTCGTAAAATAATTTTCATTTAACTTTCTTAGACTACATGCTTAGCTGATTCATTTTCTCTACTATAGCCATTATCAATCCTCATTATTTCTAATAGGTATGACTAATTTTAAAACTTTTACAAACTAGTCCCTATGCTCATTTTTCATGAAATTCACTTAGAAAAAGATGTTTATCTAACATCAAGCTCTCATAAACTTCCATAAAACATCATTTAGCATGCATGTCATTTATGGGTAGATTTTTTAACATGCATCTTAGCTCATTTTATAGCTAAAAATAGCTAATTCATAATACGAGAACTTCAAAAACACGAAGAATATTAAAATTGGGACTAAGATGAACTTACTAGCAAGCTTGAAAGATGAGCAAACCCTAGCTATGGTTTCTTTGACAATTTCGGCAATGAGGAAGAAGATGATAATGATTTTTGTCATCTTTTTCCTTTATTAATCATTTAATAGGTAAATGACCAAAATGCCATTCTCTTAATAATATCACCATTTACTAACTCATGTCCAATTTTGTCCAAAAATTATGATTTGGGAAAATTGCTATTTAAGGACTTATAATTGCTATTCTAGAGCTATTTCATACAAAATGCTTCTAGAAACTCACATTTTACAACTTTTGCAATTTGGTCCTTTTTGACCATTCAACTTCAATTTAGCAAAATTGCTTCATGAAACTTTCACACTAACATGCAAACATGGCATGAACCTTAAAAACTCATAAATTCACCTCGGATTCATGGTCTCACACCACTATTCCGACTAGGCCCTAAATCGGGTCATTACAATTCTCCCCCTTAGGGATTTTCGTCCCAGAAAATCTTACCAAATGAAAAGGTTTGGGTCTTGGTTTCTCATACTCTCTTCTCGGTTCCCATGTGGCTTCTTCTATTCTATGTCTTTGCCACAATACTTTCACTAAGGCAATACTTTTCTTTCTTAGTCGCTTCACTTCCCAGAGCTAATATCTTGGTGGTTCTTCACCATAAGTCATGTCGGGATAAATCTCTACCTCGATTTGGGAATTACATGCGAAGGGTCCGATCGGTAGCTTCTTAACATTGACACGTGAAATACATCATGTATCTTTTCTAACTCGATGGCAAAGCCAATGTAAGCCTCTGAGCCCAACTTTCTCGTAATCTCATACGGTCCAATAAAACGTGAACTCAACTTGCCTTTTCGGCCAAATCAGAGAACTTTTCTCCAAGGTGACACTTTCAAGAAAACTTTATCTCCAACTTGATACTCTATCTCTTTTCTTTTTAAATCGAGTAGGATTTCATGCATGCAAGTAGCTTTTAAGCACTCTCGTATCACTCTTACTTTCTCTTCAGCTTCTCTAACCAAATCAACCCCGTGAATTTGGTTTTCTTTGAGTTCAGTCCAAAATAAAGGCATTCTGCATTTACGCCCATATAAAGCCTCAAAAGGCGCCATCTTTAAACTCGACTGAAAACTATTATTGTAGGAAAACTCTACTAACGGGAGAAACTTTTCCCAACTGCCTCGGAATTCAAGAATACAACATCTGAGCATATCCTCGAGTACTTGAATTAACCTCTCGGATTGACCGTCAGTTTGAGGATGAAAAGTGGTACTAAAGTTCAACTTTGTACCTAGGGCCTCTTGCAACTTCTTCCAAAATCTGGATGTGAATCTCGGATCTCTATCCGATATGATTGACATAGGAACTCCGTGAAGTCTTACTATTTTTGAAACGTACAAGTCTGCCAACTTGTCAAGCGAGTAATCAACTCGTACAGATATAAAATGGGCTGATTTCGTGAGTCTATCAACTACAACCCATACGGCATCTTTCTTACTCGGAGATAGTGGTAAACCTGTTACAAAATCCATAGTAATACGGTCCCACTTCCATTCCGGAACTAAAATGGGTTGAAGCAAACCCGAAGGTACTTGGTGTTCCACCTTTACTTGCTGACAAATCAAGCATTTGGAAAAAAAATCTGAAATGTCTTTCTTCATTCTCGCCACCTGTCATTGTTGCTTCAAGTCATTATAAATCTTTGTACTACCGGATGTGCAGATAAACATCCATTATGGGCCTCATGCAAAATTTTCTGAATAAGCTCTTCTTTTCTCGGTACACAAACTCTGTCTTTGAACATCAGACTTCCATTGGGACTAATTTGGAAGTCAGACTCAACATCTGTCTTGCACTGATCTTTCTGAACTTGCAATTCACTATCCTCTTTTTGAGCTTCAATGATCTCTTGGTGGAAAATTGGTCTAGCTCTCAACTCAGCTAGAATAGAACCATCGTCGGATAAAGTCATCCGTGAATTCATTACCCTTAATGCAAATAAGGACTTTCTGCTTAAAGCATCGGCGACAACATTCGCCTTTCCTGGATAGTAGTCAATGATTAACTCATAGTCTTTTATCAACTCTAACCATCTCATTTGCCTTAAATTCAACTCTTTCTGCGTCATCAAGTACTTTAGACTTTTGTGATCGGTGAAGATCCGACATCTCTCACCATATAGATGATGTCTCCATATCTTTAATGCGAAGACTATGGCATCTAACTCTAGATCGTGTGTCGGATAATTCTTCTCATGAGGCTTTAACTGTCTTGAGGCATAAGCAATCACTTTGCCTTCTTGCATAAGTACAAAGCCTAATCCATTTAAGGATGCATCGCTGTAACCTATGAACTCTTTCCCCGTCTCAGGTTGTACTAAAGCGGAGTTTCATCAATAATGCTTTCAATTTTTGAAACTTTGTTGGCATATTTCTGTCCACTCGAACTTCACATTTTTCTGTAACAACTTCGTCATCGGGGTTGCAATCATGGAAAACCCCTTGACAAATCGTCTATAATAGCCGGCTAGGCCTAGGAAACTTCTAACCTTAGCGATATTCCTCGGTGGTTTCCAATCCGTAATAGCCGAGATCTTACTTGGGTCTACTCGAACCCCTTCTCCCGAGACAATATGCCCCTGATTTCCTACTTCATTGAGCCAAAACTCACTTTCTTGAACTTGGCATACAACCGATTTTCTCGAAGAATCAAAACTATCCGTAGGTGCTCGGCATGCTCATTCTCATCTCGGGAATAAACGGTATATGTCGTCAATAAAAACGACTACAAACTTGTCGAGGTATGGTCCAAGATGCGGTTCATTAAGTCCATGAATATCGCAGGAGCATTGGTCAAACCAAAAGGCATGACTAAAAATTCATAATGCCCATACCTTGTTCAAAAAGCGATCTTGGATACATCGACTCCTTTACTCTTAAGCGGTAATACCCCGATCTCAAGTCTATCTTAGAGAACACGGTGGCTCCTTTCAATTGATCGAACAAATCATCGATCCTCGGCAATGGGTACTTGTTCTTTCTTGTCACTTTATTAAGTCGACGGTAATCTATGCACAATCTCATAGTGCTATCCTTCTTTTCACAAATAAAAGCTGGAGCACCCTGGGGAGAACAACTTGACCTCGCAAAGCCTTTGTGCATTAACTCTTGCAATTGTATCTTCAACTCTTTCAACTCCGTTGGAGCCATTCTGTAAGGAGTAATAGATATTGTGCGATCAAGCGGGAGCTAGCTCAATGCTGAACTCAACTTCTCTTATTGGAGGTAATCCCGATAATTCTTCTAGAAAAACATCCATGTTCTCACATACTATCGGTACGTACTCAATCTTTAACTATGTTTCTTTATCATTCATCACAAAGGCCAAATATGCCTCATACCCCTTTCTTATAAATCTCTGTGCCGTCATATGAGAAATCAATACCGGCAATCCACTTTGTTCATCTGATTCTATATGGAGGATATCCCCATTCTCACATCTCATTTCAATGTATTTCTTCCCATAATTAACTATTACATTATGGGCGATTAACTGATCCATACCGAGAATGAGATCAAACTCGTCAAATGGTAACAACATAAGGTTTGCTTTAAAACAATGATCTCTAATCATTAATGGACATTCTCTACATACTTCATTCACTAACACACTCTTGCCTAAAGGATTAGACACTCTAATCACAAATTTCAGTAAACTCCATAGGCATACTCAAATCGGATACCAATTTCATGCAAATGTAAGAGTGTGTAGATCCGGGATCTATTAAAGCAATAACTTTAACATCATGAAGAGAAAAGGTACCGTGATAACATCATGGGAAGATGCCTCTTCGCGAGCGGAATGGCATAAGTCCGCAGCGCGCCCTACCCTCGGGTCTCGCGGCTGCTCTCTAGGGTTACCTCTTCCTCTTGCCCCACTTCCAGGGTTTCTCTGCGGTCTTCTCTCGACCATGCTCCCGGATCTCGGGTTACGAGCTCTCTCTTCTTCCATTGTCTCTGGACAATCCTTTATGTAGTGGTCTTGGGAACCACATCTAAAACATGCATTTACGTGCGCTTGGCATTCTCCAAGATGACGTCTGCCACACTGTGGGTATTTGGGTCTTTCAGATTGAAAGTTCCCCACACTAGCGACTGAAGTAGTCCGTGCTTTATTTCCGAATCATCATTTACTCTTGTCTCTCTTTGAAAACCCAATGGAAGTAGCCGATCGGGTAGGTAAATCTCTTGACTTCTTGGATGAGGATTGGAATGACTTATTCCACTCTGTCTCTTTCTAGAGTCACGAGACTCAATTTCAGACTTTCTCTTCTCTTTTACTAGCTCTTCGGCTTTACAAGCTCTCTTCACTAGCACAATAAATTCTTTCAATTCTAGTACAACAACAAATAGTTTGATGTCCTCATTTAGCCCATCTTCAAATATTTTGCTCATGATGGCCTCGGTGGACACGCATTCTCGAGCGTATTTCTTTGAGTCGCACAAACTCGGAGCTCATAATCTGGCCACCGACATCTTGCCTTACTTTAACTCTAAAAATTCTTTTCTTTTCGATCTACAAATCTTTGGTGATATACTTTTTCTTGAACTCTTCTTGGAAGAATTCCCATGTGATCTTCTCCTTGGTACCATCGATACAACGGTGTTCCACCATTGATTAGCGAGAATCTCTTAAAAGGAGACTACACACTTCATGCTTTCCTTAGGTGTGCATGATAGCTCATGAAATACCCTGATGGTGTTTTCTAACCAAAACTCGCCTTTTTCCGGATCATATTCTCTTTTCGCTCGGAATTCTTCTGCCCCATGTTTCCTGATCCTATCAACTGGAGGTTTGTCTCCTCTTACCACCTCTACTACTTGAGGGCTACTAGAATAGGTTGTGGAGCAATGTGGGGGTGGAGGGGTTGTACATTTGGGTTCATACGAACGAACTCTGAATACCACGTATTCATCATGTGGAGGAAGGCTTCTCTAGCCCCTTCTCCTCCTTCTTGACTCACCGTAGTGGGTCTATTTTCATTCTCATTCGGCACCATCCCTTCAGCGGAAGCCGGCGTATTACCTTCTACGTCATCCACCATATCTCTTTCAGGATCCATTTACTATATATATAAACATAATTTAAGTCGTCAGGAGTCGTCACACTATCATTATAAAAACATTCTTACGTATGGCATGTATAGCTAGACTCGTGCTCATTCTACGTTAGTCCTAAAACTGACTAAACCGTAGCTCTGATACCACTAAATGTAACACCCAATACCCGAGTCCGAGGCTTAGACCGAATACAAGAAGTTACTATGCTTGAACTTGCTTAATCAAGTACTTACGGGCTAAAAAATTTCGTTCTGAATTAAGAACTTATCTTTCTTAATCAACTTGTACTTTTCATGGGCCTACGAGGCCTTAAACTCATGTCCGTAAACTTTCAAAACTCAATCAAAAACTTTTCATTGAAACAGGGGTCACACGCCCATGTGAGTTGGGACACGCCCGTGTAAACCTGAGACACGCTCATGTCTCCTAACCGTGCTTAAAACTCGAGCTTACTTGCCAAAGTTCACATGGCCATGGCACGCCCGTGGTCCTGGCCCGTGTGAAAAACCTTAGCATTCTGACTTATAACACACGATCATGGCACGCCCGTGGACTTAGACCGTGTACTACAACTTGATATTCTGACTTAAGGTGCAATGGTGCAGGGTACACACGGCTTAGACACACGCCCGTATGTCCGACCGTGTGGGCAGTTAGAGGCTATTTACCAAGCCAATTGCCACCCTGAAATCATGAGCAAATTCATACTATCTCAACAACTCAAATCACTACAACTTTAATGAACAATATAACATGCTCCATTGATATCAATAACATACATACTTAGTCAATCTTGGCCAATGATTTAGCCATTTTCAAAAGAATAAAAATAAACTTGATAGCCCATGCTTTTGCCCTTTCTAAGATATATACTCAAAATGAAATGTTTCCTATACATGCCATACTTAATAAAAACAACTTGGCTATACCAAAATAGCAGTTGATAGTGTGATTCGAGCTCCGACTTCAACGATCCACAAGTTAGCTTGGCGGGACTACATAGAAAGAAATAATAAAAGACGTAAGCATTTAGCTTAGTAAGTTTGCATAATGCACATAGCAACATACTTGCTTAATATAAACCATTTGACATAAACAATGGCATCATAAATTTCAGCTATAAAGCTTACTTACTCATACTTGATTCTTACATATCTCATGAAACTTACTAGTCTCATACTTGAGCGGTAGACAAGGTACCTGTATCACTTGATCACATTGATCAGCGTACTTTAACATAATAATCATAATCTCTGATTCATCATTCATAACATGAATAATACTCATTTTCACTTGGTAGTAACTTTACTTACTTAGCTTTCTTGTTATTTCATTTGAGCTTAGCTCGTTTGCCCGATGAATTTATATGAATAACCAAGGATACTAAATCTCATCTAAATTTCGAGGCCATGACTTAACATGGACTTATACGAAGTCTTTCTTGTTCTCACCAATGCCATGCCTTAACTTGGACTTATATGTGATCTCTTTCTCTTGATAACTTTTCAATGCCAAGCTTGCCTTGGTCTTACATGATAACTTGTTCAATGCCAAGCTTGCCTTGGACTTACATGATAACTTGTTCAATGCCAAGCTTGCCTTGGACTTACATGATAATTTACTCAATGCCATGCTTGCCTTGGACTTACATGATAACTTGCTCAATGCCAAGCTTGCCTTGGACTTACATGATAACTCATTCAATGCCAAGCTTGCCTTGGACTTATATGATAGCTTGCTTGCTTGCCGATGCCATGCCTCGGCTTGGTCTTATACGGACTTTCTTGTTTCATGTGGTAGATCGAGTATCCTAAGTTACTCAACTTCAATCGGGGCTTTCTCATGCTTGATCTCATTAATTTCTTTGTTTAACATAACATTGAACATTTTTCATAATAACATTGTACATTATACTAAGCAATTTAATGATATAAATCATAAAGCTTAGGAATCATACAAACTTACCTTAATATACAAAATGTACGTAGATATGCAATTTAGTCCTCGATTTTGTCCTTGCCTCGGTTTCAATCCGGGCTTCATTTTTGTTGATCTATAATCATAAATAGATCATTTAATACTCACATTGACTAAATTGACTCTTAACTCATACTTTGGCAAAATTACTATTTTGCCCCTATAATTTCTCATATTTGCACTTTTGTCCCAAGGCTCGTAAAATAATTTTCATTCAACTTTCTTAGACTACATGCTTAGCTGATTCATTTTCTCTACTATAGCCATTATCAATCCTCATTATTTCTAATAGGTATGACTAATTTCAAAACTTTTACAAACTAGTCCCTATGCTCAGTTTTCATGAAATTCACTTAGAAAAAGATGTTTATCTAACATCAAACTCTCATAAACTTCCATAAAACATCATTTAGAAAGCATGTCATTCATGGGTAGATTTTTGAACATGCATCTTAGCTCATTTTATAGCTAAAAATAGTTAATTCATAATACGAGAACTTCAAAAACACGAAGAATATTAAAATTGGGACTAAGATGAACTTACTAGCAAGCTTGAAAGATGAGCAAACCCTAGCTATGGTTTCTTTGACAATTTCGGCAATGTGGAAGAAGATGATAATGATTTTTGTCATCTTTTTCCTTTATTAATCATTTAATAGGTAAATGACCAAAATGCCATTCTCTTAATAATATCACCATTTACTAACTCATGTCCAATTTTGTCCAAAAATTATGATTTGGGCCAATTGCTATTTAAGGAATTATAATTGCTATTCTAGAGCTATTTCATACAAAATGCTTCTAGAAACTCACATTTTACAACTTTTGCAATTTGGTCCTTTTTGACCATTCAACTTCAATTTAGCAAAATTGCTTCATGAAACTTTCACACTAACATGGAAACATGGCATGAACCTTAAAAACTAATAAATTCACCTCAGATTCGTGGTCTCGCACCACTATTTTGACTAGGCCCTAAATCGGGCTGTTACAATTCTCTCCCCTTAGGGAATTTCATCCCCGAAAATCTTACCAGTGAAAAGGTTTGGGTACTGGTTTCTCATACTCTTTTCTGGTTCCCATGTGGCTTCTTCTATTCCATGTCTTTGCCACAATACTTTCACTAAGGCAATACTTTTCTTTCTTAACTGTTTCACTTCCTGAGCTAATATCTTGACTGGTTCTTCACCATAAGTCATGTCGGGATGAATCTCTACCTCTGACTGGGGAATTACATGCGAAGGGTCTGATCGGTAGCGTCTTAACATTGACACGTGAAATACATCATGTATCTTTTCTAACTCTGATGGCAAAGCCAATCTATAAGCTACAGGCCCAACTTTATCAGTAATCTCATACGGTCTAATAAAACGTGGACTCAACTTGCCTTTTTGGCCAAATCTGAGAACTTTTCTCCAAGGTGACACTTTCAAGAAAACTTTATCTCCAACTTGATACTCTATCTCTTTTCTTTATAAATTCGAGTAGGATTTCTATCTGTCTGAAGTAGCTTTTAAGCACTCTCGTATCACTCTTACTTTATCTTCAGCTTCTCTAACCAAATCAACCTCGTGAATTTGGGTTTTCTTTGAGTTCAGTCCAAAATAAAGGCGTTCTGCATTTACGCCCATATAAAGCCTTATAAGGTGCCATCTTTAAACTCGACTGAAAACTATTATTGTAGGCAAACTCTACTAACGGGAGAAACTTTTCCCAACTACCTCGGAATTTAAGAATACAACATCTGAGAATATCCTCGAGTACTTGAATTAACCTCTCGGATTGACCGTCAGTTTGAGGATGAAAAGCGGTACTAAAGTTCAACTTTGTACGTAGGGCCTCTTGCAACTTCTTCCAAAATCTGGACGTGAATCTCAGATCTCTATCCGATATGATTGACATAGGAACTCCGTGAAGTCTTACTATTTCTGAAACGTACAAGTCTGCCAACTTGTCAAACGAGTAATCAACTCGTACAGATATAAAATGGGCTGATTTCGTGAGTCTATCAACTACAACCCATACGGCATCTTTCTTACTCGGAGGTAGTGGTAAACCCGTTACAAAATCCATAGTAATACGGTCCCACTTCCACTCCAAAACTAAAATGGGTTGAAGCAAACCCGATGGTACTTGGTGTTCCGCCTTTACTTGTTGACAAATCAAGCATTTGGAAACAAAATCTGAAATGTCTTTCTTCATTCTCGGCCACCAATACTGTTGCTTCAAGTCATTATAAATCTTGGTACTACCCGGATGTGCAGATAGACATCCATTTTGGGCCTCATGTAAAATTTTCTGAATAAGCTCTTCTTTTCTCGGTACACAAACTCTGTCTTTGAACATCGAACTTCCATTGGGACTAATTTGGAAGTCAGACTCAACATCTGTCTTGCACTGATCTTTCTGAACTTCCAATTCACTATCCTCTTTTTGAGCTTCAATGATCTCTTGGAGGAAAATTAGTCTAGCTCTCAACTCAGCTAGAATAGAACCATCGTCGGATAAAGTCATAAGTGAATTCATTGCCCTTAATGCAAATAAGGACTTTCTGCTTAAAGCATCGGCGACAACATTCGCCTTTCCTGGATGGTAGTCAATGACTAACTCATAGTCTTTTATCAACTCTAACCATCTCATTTGCCTTAAATTCAACTCTTTCTGCGTCATCAAGTACTTCAGACTTTTGTGATCGGTGAAGATCCGACATCTCTCACCATATAGATGATGTCTCCATATCTTTAATGTGAAGACTATGGCATCTAACTCTAGATCGTGTGTCGGATAATTCTTCTCATGAGGCTTTAACTGTCTTGAGGCATAAGCAATCACTTTGCCTTCTTGCATAAGTACACTGACCTAATCCATTTAAGGATGCATCATTTTGTAAACTATGAACTCTTTCCCCGTCTCAAGTTGTACTAAAACTGGGAGCTTCATCAATAATGCTTTCAATTTTTCAAAACTTTGTTGGCATATTTACGCCCACTCGAACTTCACATTTTTACGTAACAACCGTCATCGGGGTTGCAATCATGGAAAACCCCTTGAAAAATCGTCTATAATAGCCGGCTAGGCCTAGGAAACTTCTAACCTCAGCGATATTCCTCGGTGGTTTCCAATCCATAATAGCCGAGATCTTACTTGGGTCTACTCGAACCCCTTCTCTTGAGACAATATACCCCAGAAATCCTACTTCATTTAGCCAAAACTCGCTTTTACTGAACTTGGCATACAACTGATTTTCTCGAAGAATCTGTAAAACTATCCGTAGGTGCTCAGCATGCTCATTCTCATCTCGGGAATAAACCAGTATGTCGTCAATAAAAACGACTACAAACTTGTCGAGGTATGGTCTGAAGATGCGGTTTAGTAAGTCCATGAATACCATAGGAGCATTGGTCAAACTAAAAGGCATGACTAAAAATTCATAATGCCCGTACCTTGTTCGAAAAGCAGTCTTGGATACATCTGACTCCTTTACTCTTAACTGGTAATACCCTAATATCAAGTCTATCTTAGAGAACACGGTGGCTCATTTCAATTGATCGAACAAATCATCGATCCTCAGAAATGGGTACTTGTTCTTTACTATCACTTTATTAAGCTGACGGTAATCTATGCACAATCTCATAGTGCCATCCTTCTTTTTCACAAATAAAACTGGAGCACTCCAGGGAGAACAACTTGACCTCGCAAAGCCTTTGTGTGTTAACTCTTGCAACTGTATCTTCAACTCTTTCAACTCTATTGGAGCCATTCTGTAAGGAGTAATAGATATTGGTACAGTACCGGGAGCTAGCTCAATGCTGAACTCAACTTCTCTGATTGGAGGAAATCCCGATAATTCTTCTGGAAAAACATCCATGTTCTCACACACTATCGGTACGGACTCAAGATTTAACTCTGTTTCTTTATCATTCATCACAAAGCCCAAATATGCCTCATACCCCTTTCTTATAAATCTCTGTACCGTCATATGAGAAACGTAACATCCTGAATTAATGGGCCTTTGCGTTTAATGTGCTGTGATATTTATGTTATCTCTAATGTGTAATTAGGGTGTTTAAGGGGTTCAGATTGGGCTCAGGAATTGCGCCGAGGCCTTAGTCAAATTTTCTGCTTGGGCACTCTAGGGGAAAGCCAGTTAGAATAGGGGCTTAAAAGATATTATCTGTAAAGTAAGACACAAATGGGCTTGTGGCCAGTGGTCAGTGGCGTTACTTAGGGGCTTTAAGGTGGCGTGATAAGCAATAAGGAGGTCCAAGGTTCGAGTCGCATTACCCACTTATTTTAAATGTTTTTAGCGTCAAAAGAGAGGGAGTTGGATTCAGTTGGAATGCTTAAAAACGGGGAGATTTAATGAGTGGGATAATGTGGATAATATGGCAGATAAAGGAAGGAAGAGGTGGCGTTATCCATGCCACTTGAGGATGAGTGATCAGATGGAGATAAGGGAGAAAATCTAGGAGTTATCTGGTAAGCTGAATGGTGGCCGATTTTCAAACTTTAGGTGGGAAGGGGGAATCGATTTTGTATGGCTAAGGGGTGCCGAAATTTCCTTATTGATAGGATGGGTTTTTAGTTTGCAAAATAGGCATTTTCGACGTTTGTTTGGTAAGAGCCGAAATTCTCTTTAGGGGAGGGGAATACTTCTTTATTTTTGGCATTTGGGTTTTATTCTCTTACTCTCTTCTCTCATTCTCTGCTAAAGCCGAAACCCCTAATTCCATTCTCTCATCTCCACTTTTATGCTAAAGCCGAATGTCCATTATTTTTCTCTACTTTCTCCTACAAACCGAAACCTCATAATCTTCCTCTACATCTTTTTTCTTTTGATTCCTTCATTAAGTCGAACCTCCATAGATTCCTTTGCACCATCTTTCTTTTTGATCTTCTCAAAAGCTGAAATTCTCTAGGAGTTGCCGAATTCTCTGTGTTAAGGTAAGTCTTTGATTTCTTACATTCTTCCTTTCTTTTTGGTTTTGGAGGCCAAAGCCGAAAGGCTAATTGATGTGATAAGATTAACTTTGGAGTAACATTTTGACTGTTCTTGTGTTCTCATCTTGGGGCAACATTTCAGGAATCGAAGTAGATCGAATTATCTAGATCCCAAAAGCCGAAAATCGCTAGTCTCTGAGTCCCATACCTCTTTTCGGGATTTCAAGGTAAGGGGCTCTCTTTAGATTTTCATTAGGCTCGTTTATTGTATTTGTGGTCTTAACCCTGTGTTACGGATTAATAACCATATGTGGGTGGTAGCAACTGATAAGGTCTTTTGATGGAATCAAATGTCGATCAAAGCGAAGGAGGATTGGACCCGTAAATCCAACCCCTAAGTTTAAGAAACGAACGGTGTCAGCAGTTCGGGATTGGCCACCGGGTTGTGGATTGGCTTCAGAACAAAACCAAAGGTAGTTAGCAGTCGTATCGGCTACCGATAATGTTGACATAGAAAGTATCATCTTGACTGTAATCAGGTGTGTAGATCTCTATCACACTAATTAATCTGTACTATATATGCTATGGGCTAAAAGACGAAAAAAGGTTGTATAGATAGTCGTATTACCCGAAAAGGGTAGGCAAGGGATGCCAGGTACGTAATCATAGAAACTTCTCTATGTGTATTGATATATGTGATAGACTGTGATCTTTTAGGTTGTATATTATTTTGCTTCTGCATGGATGTATGCATGGGATGGGGTTGATATGATGAAGGGGAAGAGCATGTTAAAAGGTCACCTAGTGATCGGTGGTTAAACCACGATATGGACACTTTGTCACAATAGTGATCGGTGGCTCTGCCACACTTGATTATAAGGTCACACAGTGATCGGTGGCTCTGCCACAGTGGATTATAAGGTCACATGGTGATCGGCATTATAACTGACAGCATGACTGTCGATATGGTGTGTAGCGGTTGGTGGGTTGATTGTAGAAATCCCCGAGGTGTGATGGCTGGTACGGGCTGGTGTGTAGAGGATGGACTTTTAGGTTGGGTTGGGCCATGCAGCATGTGATTATTTTGTTGCCATTGTGTATGGGCCAAGGCCCATAATGTGTTTGTGGGCCTCAAGCCTTTTATGTGTATTCGGGATTTGCACACTGAGTCTTGGTGACTTACCCCTTTATTTTCCCTGACTTTTCAAATGAGCAGTAGATCATGGACATGGGAGCCGAGGCAGACTCGAGGGGCCATCAAGTCTTATATTTTCATAGACTATTTTCAGCTTTCCTTTAAGTTTTCAATTTTGGGACTATTTATGTAATAAGGCTCCATAGCTTAGGTTTAAATTATACTTGTTAATGTCTTTATTCTATTTTTTTTAAATTTAACTTTATGTTCAAAGACTTATCTATAAGAAGTAATAATAAGGGAATTTCAAACACGTTCAAAGAAAAAGCAAAGGTTTTCTTCATATATCACTTATTTTAGCGAATACTTAAATAAACAAACTGAATTTCCAAAAAAAAACATCCAAGTGAAGTTTTTAATGTTAAACCCCATAGCATACCAGATCTGGTCGTAGCGTTTGGGCCGGGTTTGGGGTATTACATTTTGGTATCAGAGCCCAGTTACAAAACTCGGGCTGTGAAATGGGCCCAGTAGTAGTTTATAAATTGGTAAAATGTGTGGTTGAGATATGGCCTTCGAGTCTACCGGTACATTTTCGATCCACGCAGTAAGTATTCTAACTCTTGATTTGATATGCATGTTGGGTTTGATGGGCTTCATGGACGTAGACTAGTATGATAGGAATTAATGGACTTTAGGCCTCGTTTAAACAATTCTTTAAATTCATAAAACTTAATCTAACTAAACATGTCCATAAACCAGTCGCTGGGTTAGGGTGTGGCAACAGGCATGCGCATGTCTAGGATTGGATTTCGGGAGAGCTTGGTATTTAAGCGGTCCTAGTGACTCACCTCCTCTTCGTTGGAATCCTACCTGGTGCGTAGTGACTGTTCACCTTAGCCGCGAGGACTTGTTGATGGCCAAAGACCATAATTAAAACCCAAAGGGACCAGATACCCTTAGTTTTGTAAATTACCAAAATACCCATGTTTTGAAAATTTACCCAAAAACCCCTAGATTTACAATAGCACCCGGTTTACAAAATTATCAGAATTTGTGAAATTACCAAAATACCCTCGATTTGGAAAAAAAAGAGAAAAATTTAAAACTTTCCAAAATACCCCTACTTTAAAAAAAATATACCAAAATATTTCTATTTCGAAAAAAACACCAAGATACTCTATTCTGGGGAAATTACGAAAATACCCCTATAGGATAAAATTACGGAAAAACCCCTGGGTAGTGAAATGACGAAAATACCCTTATGCGATGAATATGAGTTCATGGATGCTACTTGTATGTTGATGTATGATGGTTGAATGTATGTGGTTCCTAGAACTAGGAGATATAGACTTGAGACTGAAACTCGTGGATATAATTTCAAATTCGAAAGAACTACTCTTGAAACTACTGTCCATAAGATTGATCGTGGTTAATTAGTGAAAAAAATTAATAATTCATAAAATTTCTAATCAGATAAACACGAATCGGTAGAATGAGTACAAGGGGTCGTGGACGTCCTGCGCGTGGCCGTGGTAGGGGTAGGATGGCTGTGTTAGAACCAGTAGGATCTGGCTATGGGTCTGGAAACGAGATACCGGTACCACCCGCTGCGGAGGTGGAATTTTAGGACCAGACGGTCGGAGATGATGTGGTATCTCAGGTGATGTTAAGGGTTTTAGAGAGGGTTGCTGGGGCAGGCATGGGCACAGGAGCCCGGAAATCTGTGTCGGAGCGACTTAGAGACAATGGGGCAGAAATGTTTAAGGGAATTTTTGGTATAGCCCGAGTACAGCTGAGTATTGGTTGGAGGCGGTTCAGGGTATAATGGATGATCTGGATTTCACGGAAGAGGAAAAACTGAAAGGGGTTGTATCTCTCCTGCGAGACGAAGCTTATCAATGGTGGCTTACGGTTAAGGATGGTACGGTGGCTCACCATGTTACCTGGGATCTCTTTAAAAGGGCATTTCAGAGTAAATACATTAGGTCGAGTTATGTGGATGCGCAGCATAGAGCGCTTCTGAATTTGGTTCAGGGAAGTAGGTCGGTGGCTGCGTATGAAGCAGAATTCTTACGCCTTAGCCGTTATGCTCGAGGGATGGTGGCCACAGACCATGAATGTTGTGTTCAATTTGAAGATGGTTTGAGGAACGATCTGCGTGTATTGATAGCACCACAGCGGGAGAGGGAATTTACAGTGCTAGTGGAAAAAGCTAAGATAGCTGAGGAGGTTAAGCGGATGAAAAAATTGAATCGGGATAGAGATAGGAGTGGAAGTAAGAGAAATTTTGGATCATCAGGGGCAGCTGGGCGTATTCAGAAAAGACCCAGGTCAGACGGGCCGAGACGAGATGAGACACCTGCTGCTACTAGTCAGACACAGAAGTTTGCTCGATGTGGTAAATTCCACGTAGGTGAGTGTTGGGCAGGCAGTGGGAAGTGCTTCAGGTGTGGATTTATGGACCACCAAGTTAGAAACTGTCCGCAGCAACGGGGCAGTGAAGGGCCCACGGGTCAAGGGAATGCACATCCGGGAAGAGGTGGTTAGCAGCCACAGAGAGGTCGTGGTCCAGCCAGAGGTGGTAACGGTTCCGGTCGGGGCCGTGGAGCACCAGGCCGAGGGGCAGGAAACACCGAGGTGAGATAGTCGGGGTTAGTTTATGCTGCCAGACGTCGAGAGGAGGCTGACGCACCGGATGTCATAACCGGTACATTCTTAATTTATGGTTTGCCTTATACTGCCTTGATTGATATTGGTTCGACGCACTCTTATGTTGCTAGTGCTATAGCGGGAGCTTTGAACTTAGATTATGAGACTTCTTCTAGGGAGATGACTGTAGTGAGCCCTCTAGGACAAACTGTAGTGGTGAACAAACTGTATAAGGATGTACCCCTGGAAGTTCAAGGGGTAGCTTTTCGGGCTGATCTGATGGAACTGCCGTTTGGGGAGTTCGATTTGATCTTAGGCATGGATTGGTTAGTGAAGTATCAAGCGAATTTGGACTGTGCCGCCAAGCGTATGGTGTTAAAAACTCCCGATGGTGGCGAAGTGTTGGTGATAGGTGAAAGGGGGAACTGTTTGCCAAATGTGGTGTCTGCCTTAAGGGCAGAAAGGATGGTGAGGAAAGGATGCAAGGCAATTCTAATGTTTGTTCGGGCTCTGGAAGCCAAGGAACTAACTATCGGAGATGTCAGGACGGTGAAGGAATTTCCTGATGTTTTCCCAGAAGATCTTCCGGGATTACCCCCGGATCGTGAAGTGGAGTTTGGTATCGATCTTCTTCCGGGAACAGCGTCAGTATCTATTGCTCTATATAGGATGGCGCCGAAGGAGTTGGTGGAATTGAAGGCTCAGATCCAAGAGTTGCTGGATAGAGGGTTTATCCGACCAAGTGTGTCGCCTTAGGGAGCGCCGATGTTATTCGTTAAGAAGAAGGATGGATCAATGCGTATGTGCATTGACTATCGCCAGCTGAATAAGTTGACCATCAAGATTAAATACCCGTTGCCGAGGATCGATGACTTGTTCGATCAACTGAAGGGGGCTTCAGTTTTCTCAAAGATAGATCTGAGATCAGGGTACCATCAGCTTAAGGTCAAGGAGGCGGATATTCATAAGACGGCTTTTAGGACTCGCTACGGTCACTACGAATTCATGGTAATGCCATTTGGGTTGACTAACGCACCAGCAGCATTTATGGATATGATGAACCGAGTATTTCAACCCTACTTGGATCGGTTTGTCGTGGTGTTTATAGATGATATTCTGGTTTATTCAAAATCAGAAGAGGAGCATGATTCACATCTTCGGGTGGTTCTGCAGATTCTGAGGGAGAAGCAGTTGTATGCCAAATTTAGTAAGTGCAAATTTTGGCTAAGGGAAGTTACTTTTCTAGGTCACGTTGTGTCGGCGGAGGGGATTAGGGTTGACCCTCAGAAAATTGAAGCGGTGTTGGATTGGAAGCCGCCTAAGTCGGTAGCAGAAATTCGGAGTTTCCTTAGTTTGGCCGGGTATTACAGAAGGTTTGTTGAAGGATTTTCATTGATTGCAACACCGTTGACTAAGTTGTTACGGAAAGGGGTTCCGTTTGTTTGGTCTAATAAGCAGCAAGAGAGTTTCGAGAAGTTAAAAAGGATTTTAACGGAGGCTCCAGTATTGATTCAGCCGGAGGCTGGGAAGAAGTTCGTGATTTACTGTGATGCTTCACACACGGGACTAGGATGCGTGTTGATGCAAGGTGGAAAGGTTGTTGCATACGCATCTCGGCAGTTAAGACCGCACGAAGCAAGTTATCCCACCCATGATTTGGAATTGGCGGCGGTGGTTTTTGCTTTGAAGATTTGGAGACATTATCTGTACAGGGAGAAATCTGTCATTTATACCGATCATAAGATCTTAAAATACCTGTTGACCTAGAAGGAGTTGAATCTAAGGCAAAGGAGGTGGATCGAGTTGTTAAAAGATTATGACTGCTCGATCGAGTACCATCCGGGTAAAGCCAACATGGTGGCGGATGCTCTAAGTCGTACAGTAATCTCTGACTTGAGAACAATGTTTGCTCACCTTAGTCTATATGATGATGGGAGTTTATTAGCTGAACTTCAAGTGAAACCCTCTTGGGTCGATCGGAGTTAAGGAGAAGCAGCAGATCGACGAGTTGCTAAAGGAGAAGTTTCCGGTAGGATCAAGTGAAGGATCAACAAAATTTAGTGTGAATGAGGAAGGGCTATTATGTTTTCAAGGGAGAGTGTGAATGCCGAAAGATCTTGAGTTGAGGTATAAGATTTTGCAAGAAGCGCATGGTAGTCCATACGCTATGCACCATGGAGGAAGTAAGATGTATCGAGATTTGCGAGATCGATTACGTGGCCGGGTTTAAAGCGAGAGGTGACCGAATTTGTGGGAAGTGTTTAACTGTTAGCGGGTAAAGCGTAACATCGATTACCATCGGGGTTGTTGCGATCGGTGAAGATTCCACAATGGAAGTGGGAAAGGATCGCAATGGACTTTGTTAGTGGGCTACCCTCACGCCTACTAAGAAAGATTCGATGCAGGTGATTGTTGACCGCTTGACGAAGTCCGCTCATTTCATACCCGATGCGTGTCGATTACTCTGCAAAAATTGGCTAAGCTATACATAGCGGAGGTAGTGAGGTTGCATGGGGTACCAGTATCAATCATATCGGACAGGGACCCTAGGTTCACCTCACGATTTTGGAAGGCGTTGCATCAAGCATTGGGTACGAAGTTGGATTTCAGTACGGCATTTCATCCTCAGACCGACGGACAGTCTGAGCGGGTAATTCAGATCTTGGAGGACATGTTGAGAGGATGTGTCATTGACTTCAGGGGTAGTTGGGAAGAGTTCTTACCGTTGGCGGAGTTTGCATACAACAATAGCTACCAGTCAAGTATTCAGATGGCGCCCTATGAAACATTGTACGGGCAGAGGTGTCGTACACCTACCTATTGGACGGAATTATGAGAACGTCAGATTTTGGGTCCAGAATTGGTTACCGAGATAGAGGAGAAGGTAGAGTTAATTCGGGCTCGATTAAAGGAAGTGTCAGACCGACAGAAGTCCTATGCTGACTTGAAGCGTAAGGACATAGAATTTGCAGTGGGTGACAAGGTGTTCTTGAAGGTGTCGCCATGGAAGAAAGTACTAAGGTTCGGACGGAAAGGTAAATAAAGTCCCAGATATATCGGGCCTTATCGGGTGTTGAAACGAGTGGGACCAGTAGCTTATCAGCTAGAGTTACCTTCTGAACTAAGCCAGATTCACAATGTATTCCACGTCTCTATGTTAAGACGTTACCATTCGGATCCATCTCACATGGTGTCGGTGGAAGAAATTGAAGTAAGACCCGATTTATCCTTTGAAGAGGAGCCAGTGGAAATCCTGGATCGTAATGTCAAAGTATTATGGAGAAAGACGGTTCTGTTGGTTAAAGTTCTATGGTGGAATCACGGTTCTGAGGAGGCTACTTGGGAACGGAGGAGGAAGCGATCTGGCAGCAATACCCGCATCTATTACTCGAGGTAATTTCGAGGCCGAAATTTCTTTAAGGGGTAGAACTATAACATCCACGAATTAATGGGCCTTTGCGTTTAATGTCTTTGTGATGTTTATGTTATCTCTAATGTGTAATTAGGGTGTTTAAGGGGGGTTGATTGGGCTCAGAATTGCGCTGAGAGGCCTTAGTCAAATTTTACGCTTGGGCACTCTAGGGAAAGCCGGTTAGAATAGGGGCTTAAAAGATATTATCTGTAAAGTAAGACACAAATGGGCTTGTGGCGGTGGTGATGGCGATACTTAGGGGCTTTGAGGTGGCGTGATAAGCAATAAGGAGGTCCAAGGTTCGAGTCGCATTACCCACTTATTTTAAATGTTTTTAGCGTCAAAAGAGAGGGAGTTGGAGTTGGTTGGAATGCTTAAAAGCAGGGAGATTTAATGAGTGGGATAATGTGGATAATATGGCTGATAATGTGGCAGATAAAGGAAGGAAGAGGTGGCGTTATCCATGCCACTTGAGGATGAGTGATCGAGATGGAGATAAGGGAGAAAATCTAGGAGTTATACGGTAAGGTGAGTGGTGGCCGATTTTCAAACTCTAGGTGGGAAGGGTAATCGGTTTTGTATGGCTAAGGGGTGCCAGAAATTTCCTATTGATAGGATGGGTTTTTAGTTTGCAAAATAGGCATTTTCGGCATTTGTTTGGTAAGAGTGAAATTCTCTTTTAGGGAGGGAATACTTCTTTATTTTTGGCATTTGGGTTTTATTCTCTTACTCTCTTCTCTCATTCTCTGCTAAAGCCGAAACCCCTAATTCCATTCTCTCATCTCCACTTTTATGCTAAAGCCGAATGTCCATTGTTTTTCTCTGCTTTCTCCTACAAACCGAAACTTCATAATCTTCCTCTGCATCTTTTTCTTTTGATTCCTTCATTAATTCGAACCTCCATAGATTCCTTTGCACCATCTTTCTTTTTGATCTTCTCAAAAGCCGAAATTCTCTTGGAGTTGCCGAATTCTCTATGTTAAGGTAAGTGTCGATTTCTTCTGTTCTTCCTTTCTCTTTTGGTTTTTGGAGGCCAAAGCCGAAAGGCTAATTGATGTGATAAGATTAACTTTGGAGTAACGTTTTGACTGTTCTTGTGTTCTCATCTTGGGGAAACATTTCGGGAATCGAAGTAGATCGAATTCTCTGGATCCCAAAAGCCAAAAATCGCTAGTCTCTGAGACCCATACCTCTTTTCAAGATTTCAAGGTAAGGGGTTCTCTTTAGATTTTCGTTAGGCTCGTTTATTGTATTTGTGGTCTTAACTCGTATTTACGGATTAATAACCATATGTGGGTGGTAGCAAGCCGATAAGGTCTTTTGATGGAATCAAATGTCGATCAGGCGAAGGAGGGATTGGACCGTAAATCCAACCCCTAAGTTTAAAAAAGCGAAGCAGTGTCGCGATTCGGGATTGGCCACCGAGTTGTGGACCGGCTTGAGAACAAAACCAAAAGCGATTAGCGATCATGTATCGACTCACCGATAGTGTTGACATAGAAAGTATCATCTTGACTGTAATCAGGTGTGTAGATCTCTATCACACTAATTAATCTGTACTATATATGTTATGGGCTAAAAAGCGGGAAAAAGGTTGTATGGACGGTCGTATTACCGAAAAGGGTAGGCAAGGGATGCAGTGCGTAATCATAGAAACTTCTCTATGTGTATCGATGTATGTGATAGATCGTGATCTTTTAAGTTATATATTATTTTGCTTCGCATGGATGTATGCATGGGATGGGGTTGATATGATGAAGGGAAGAGCATGTTAAAAGGTCACCTAGTGATCGGTGGTTAAACCACGATATGTACACTTAGGTCACAATAGTGATCGGTGGCTCGCCACACTTGATTATAAGGTCACCACGGTGATCGGTGGCTCTGCCACGATTGATTATAAGGTCACATGGTGATCGGCATTATAACCGGCGACATATTTATCGATATGGTGTATAGCGGTTGGTGGGTTGATTGTAGAAATCCCGAGGTGTGATGGCATTTGGTGCGGGTGGTGTGTAGAGGATGGACTTTTAGGTTGGGTTGGGCCATGCGGCATGTGATTATTTTGTTGCCATTGTGTATGGGCCAAGGCCCATAATGTGTTTGTGGGCCTCAAGCCTTTTATGTGTATTCGGGATTTGCACATTGAGTCTTGGTGACTCACCCCTTTATTTTCCCGACTTTTGGATGAGCGGTAGATCGTGGACATGGGAGCCGAGGCGGACTCGAGGGGCCATCAAGTCTTATATTTTCATAGACTATTTTCAACTTTCCTTTAAGTTTTCAATTTTGGGACTATTTATGTAATAAGGCTCCATAGCTTAGGTTTAAATTATACTTGTTAATGTCTTTATTCTATTTTTTTTTAAATTTAACTTTATGTTCAAAGACTTATCTATAAGAAGTAATAATAAGGGAATTTCAAACACGTTCAAAGAAAAAGCAAAGGTTTTCTTCATATATCACTTATTTTAGCGAATACCTAAATAAACAAACTGAATTTCCAAAAAAAACATCCAAGTGAAGTTTTTAACGTTAAACCCCGTAGCATACCAGATCTGGTCGTAGCGTTTGGGCCGGGTTTGGGGTGTTACAAGAAATCAATACCGGTAATCCACTTTGTTCATCTGATTCTATATGGAGGATATCCCCATTCTCACATCTTATTTCAATGTATTTCTTCCCATAATTAACTATTACATTATGGGCGATTAACTGATCCATACCGAGAATGAGATCAAACTCGTCAAATGGTAACAACATAAGGTGTTCTTTAAAACAATGATCTCTAATCATTAATGGACATTCTCTACATACTTCATTCACTAACACACTCTTGCCTAAAGGATTAGACACTCTAACCACAAATTCTGTAAACTCTATAGGCATACTCAAATCGGATACCAATTTCATGCAAATGTAAGAGTGTGTAGATCCGGGATCTATTAAAGCAACAACTTTAACATCATGAAGGGAAAAGGTACCCGTGATAACATCATGGGAAGATGCCTCTTCACGAGCGCAAATGGCATAAGTCTGTGCAGGTGCCCTACCCTCGGGTCTCGGGGCCTGCTCTCTAGGGTTACGTCTTCCTCTTGCCCCACTTCCTGGATTTCTCTTCGGTCTTCCTCTGACCATGCTCCCGGATCTAGGGTTCTGAGCTCTCTCTTCTTTCATTGTCTCTGGACAATCCTTTATGTAGTGGTCTTGGGAACCACATCTAAAACATGCATTTTCGTGCGCTCGGCATTCTCCAAGATGACGTCTGCCACACTGTGGGCATTCGGGTCTTTCAGATTGAAAGTTCCCCACACTAGCGACTGAGGTAGTCTGTGCTTTATTTCCCGAATACTGTTTACTCTTGTCTCTCTTTGAAAACCCAATAGAAGTAGCCGATCGGGTAGGCAAATCTCTTGAATTCTTAGATGAGGATTGGAATGACTTATTCCACTGTCTCTTTCTAGAGTCACGAGACTCAATTTCAGACTTTCTCTTCTCTTTTACTAGCTCTTCGGCTTTACAAGCTCTCTCCACTAGCACAACAAATTCTTTCAATTCTAGTACAGCAACAAACAGTTTGATGTCCTCATTTAGGCCATCTTCAAATCTTTTGCTCATGATGGCCTCGGTGGACACGTATTCTCGAACGTATTTGCTGAGTCGCACAAACTCACGCTCATAATCGGTCACCGACATCTTGCCTTGCTTTAACTCTAAAAATTCTTTTCTTTTTACGATCTACAAATCTTTGGTGATATACTTTTTCTTGAACTCTTCTTGGAAGAATTCCCATGTGATCTTCTCCTTGGTACCATCGATACAAGGGTGTTCCACCATTGATAGCGAGAATCTTTTAAAGGAGACTACACACTTCATGCTTTCCTCGGTGTGCATGATAGCTCATTAAATACCCTGATGGTGTTTTCTAACCAAAACTCGCCTTTTCCGGATTGTCTTCTCTTTTCACCCGAATTCTTACGCCCCATGTTTCTGATCCTATCAAGCTGGAGGTTTGTCTCCTCTTACCACCTCTACTACTTGAGGGCTCTTTGGAATAGGTTGTGGAGCAGGTGGGGGTGGAGGGGGTTGTACATTTGGGTTCATACGAGCAGACTCTCGAATACCACGTATTCATCATGTGGAGGAAGGCTTCTCTAGCCCTTCTCCTCCTTCTTGACTCACCATAGTGGGTCTATTCTCATTCTCGTTTGCACCGTCCCTTGGCGGGAGCCGCGCATTACTTTCTACATCATCCACCATATCTCTTTCGGGATCCATTTACTATATATATAAACATAATTTAAGTAAATCGAGTCGTCACACTATCATTATAAAAACATTATTATGTATGGCATGTATAGCTAGACTCGTGCTCATGCTATGTTAGTCCTAGAACCGACTAAATCGTAGCTCTGATACCACTAAATGTAACACCCCATACCCGAGTCTGAGGCTTAGACCAGATACGAGAAGTTACTATGCTTGAACTTGCTTAATCAAGTACTTACGGGCTATAAAATTTCGTTCCGAATTAAGAACTTATCTTTCTTAATCAACTTGTACTTTTCATGGGCCTACGAGGCCTTAAACTCATGTCCGTAAACTTTTGGAACTCAATCGAAAACTTTTCATTGAAACAGGGGTCACACGCCCATGTGAGTTGGGACACGCCCGTGTAAACCTGAGACACGCTCATGTCTCCTAACCGTGCTTAAAACTCGAGCCATTGCCAAACTTCACACTGACCATGGCATGCCCGTGGTCTGGCCCGTGTGAAAAACCTTAGCATTCTGACTTATAACACACGGCCATGGCACGCTCGTGGACTTAGACCATGTACTACAACTTGATATTCTGACTTAAGGTGCAATGGTGCAGGGTACACACGGCTTAGACACACGCCCGTGTGTCCGACCGTGTGGGCACTTAGAGGCTATTTACCAAGTCAATTACCACCCTGAAATCAAGAGCAAATTCATACTATCTCAACAACTCAAATCACTACAACTTTAATGAACAATATAACATGCTCCATTGATATCAACAACATACATACTTAGTCAATCTTGGCCAATCATTTAGCCATTTACAAAAGAATAATAATAAACTTGATAGCCCATGCTTTTGCCCTTTCTAAGATATATACTCAAAATGAAATGTTTCCTATACATGCCATACTTAATAAAAACAACTTGGCTATACCAAAATAGCAGTTGATAGTCTGATTCGAGCTCCGACTTCAACGATCCACAAGTTAGCTTGGAGGGACTATATAGAAAGAAATAATAAAAGACGTAAGCATTTAGCTTAGTAAGTTTGCATAATGCACATAGCAACATACTTGCTTAATATAAACCATTTGACATAAACAATGGCATCATAAATTTCAGCTATAAAGCTTACTTACTCATACTTGATTCTTACATATCTCATGAAACTTACTAGTCTCATACTTGAGAGGTAAACAAGGTACCTATATCACTTGATCACATTGATCAGCATACTTTAACATAATAATCATAATCTCTGATTCATCATTCATAACATGAATAATACTCATTTTCACTTGGTAATAACTTTACTTACGTAGCTTTCTTGTTATTTCATTTGAGCTTATCTCGTTTGCCCGATAAATTTATATGAATAACCGAGGATACTAAATCTCATCTAAATTTTGAGGCCATGACTTAACATGGACTTATACGAAGTCTTTCTTGTTCTCACCAATGCCATGCCTTAACTTGGACTTATATGTGATCTCTTTCTCTTGATAACTTTTCAATGCCAAGCTTGCCTTGGTCTTACATGATAACTTGTTCAATGCCAGGCTTGCCTTGGACTTACATGATAACTTGTTCAATGCCAAGCTTGCCTTGGACTTACATGATAACTTGTTCAATGCCAAGCTTGCCTTGGACTTACATGATAATTTACTCAATGCCAAGCTTGCCTTGGACTTACATGATAACTTACTCAATGCCAAGCTTGCCTTGGACTTACATGATAACTCATTCAATGCCAAGCTTGCCTTGGACTTATATGATAGCTTGCTTGCTTGCCGATGCCATGCCTCGGCTTGGTCTTTTACGGAATTTCTTGTTTCATGTGGTAGATCGAGTATCCTAAGTTACTCAACTTCAATCGGGGCTTTCTCATGCTTGATCTCATTAATTTCTTTGTGTAACATAACATTGAACATTTTTCATAATAACATTGTACATTATACTAAGAAATTTAATGATATAAATCATAAAGCTTAGGAATCATACAAACTTACCTCAATATACAAAATGTACGTAGATATGCAATTTAGTCCTCGATTTTGTCCTTGCCTCGGTTTTGATCTAGGCTTCATTTTTCTTGATCTATAGTCATAAATTGATCATTTAATACTCACATTGACTAAATTGACTCTTAACTCATACTTTGGCAAAATTACTATTTTGCCCCTATACTTTCTCATATTTGCACTTTTGCCCCAAGGCTCGTAAAATAACTTTCATTCAACTTTCTTAGACTACATGCTTAGCTGATTCATTTTCTCTACTATAGCCATTATCAATTCTCATTAGTTCTAATAGGTATGACTAATTTCAAAACTTTTACAAACTAGTCCCTATGCTCATTTTTCATGAAATTCAATTAGAAAAAGATGTTTATCTAACATCAAACTCTCATAAACTTCCATAAAACATAATTTAGCATGCATGTCATTCATGGGTAGATTTTTGAACATGCATCTTAGCTCATTTTATAGCTAAAATAGCTAATTCATAATACGAGGACTTCAAAAACACGAAGAATATTAAAATCGGGGCTAAGATGAACTTACTAGCAAGCTTGAAAGGTGAGAAAACCCTAGCTATGGTTTCTTTGAAAATTTCGGCAATGAGGAAGAAGATGATAATGATTTTTGTCATCTTTTTCCTTTATTAATCATTTAATAGGTAAATGACCAAAATGCCCTTCTCTTAAAAATATCACCATTTACTAACTCATATCCAATTTTGTCCAAAAATTATGATTTGGGAAAATTGCTATTTAAGGACTTATAATTGCTATTCTAGAGCTATTTCATACAAAATGCTTCTAGAAACTCACATTTTACAACTTTTGCAATTTGGTCCTTTTTGACCATTCAACTTCAATTTAGCAAAATTGCTTCATGAAACTTCACACTAACATGCAAACATGGCATGAACCTTAAAAACTCATAAATTCACCTCGGATTCATAATCTCGCACCACTATTCTGACTAGGCCCTAAATCGGGCTGTTACAAGCCAGATGTGCCGAAAACCACTTTCTAAACTCGATACAGACACTACGAGTTTCTAGTATTGTTGTTTGGGCTTATTAATGCTCCAGCCGCTTTTATGGACTTGACGAACAAAATTTTTCAGCCGTATCTGGATCGATTTGTAGTTGTGTTTATAGAATATATACTGATCTATTCGAAGAATGAAAATGATCACGATCAACATCTGACAACGGTACTATTGGGAAATGTGTCCACATTATAGTAAACATGTAATTATTTTCTATGTATTCGAACGATAAATAAATAAAGTGTAACACTCTTCACATGGTTTGGTCGTTGGATACTACAACAGCTATAGGAACTTATACACATGCGTACTAAGTTTCAATTAAGAGCAATAATTACAAAAATTAATGTTTAAAGAAAAGTTCATGACTAATTTAAACATTTATACGATAGTAGAAATAGTTTTATCTATAATTAATGTTCATTTTTAATAATTTGAAAAAAAAACAACGTAGGTATCTTTACCAATGTAAAAATCGATACTTTTTAGCTCTCTGCCAAATTTTGATTAAAACGTTTTAACGATACCTTGGCAGGGGTATCGGTATTTTTATCACAAGTATCGATACTCGTGTTTGGGTATCAACACCAAAGTTGGATTCTATCAATTTTTAAAACTTCCACACACAAGGTATCGGTAATACTAACCCGAGTATCGGTACTTTTAGTCAAAAGGTGAAAATTTTCACAATTTAAAGTGTTCCTCATGCTCAAAACAATAATTTTACTCAACATACAATTAATGTCTAATTTATCTAAACCTACCAACATCTTTTAACCGTTTAACATGCCACATCCATACATTTACTTCGAGAATACTTAACATGCATTATCAACCTCAAATCTAAATGTCAAAATATCTATAAGCGAAGTCCAAAGGCAAAATCAACATTCCATAAGTCCAATCACAAAATAATAATAATAAAATAATGATCATAGATAATACTGTAAATCTAACCCACACTGTCTCTATTCAAAATGTCCAAAGATTATAAAACCACCTACTCGAAAGTTATTGCCTTGCTAAGATCACTTCTTTGGTCACTCCACTCACATCGAAAGTGCTATTTATCTACAAAATTTTAGTGTGGAGTGTGTGAGCTTAAACAAGCTTAGTGAATGTTCGGAATTACCACAAGCATACAACGTCATATGTAAGCAAGAGCAACTAAAGTACACTCTCAACCATATTCACATCGAGTCAAAATAACATATTCATGCCTCATTAATTCATAAAACCAGCATATACTCTCACATGAAACTACAGACAACTCATATATATTTCATTTAACGATAATTTAGCAACTTGAGAATATGAAACATAAAAGTGGGCTCTATCACCACACATTGGATAAATGAATCTCTATCACACCAATGACTCAAAGAGTCTAACATGTCCCATAAGTGTAGCATAAAGCTAAATACTCTATAACACTCCAACATGTCCTGATGAATGGAGTTTAGCTTGAAATTCCCTTATGTCTCCAATCTTTCCCGGAACCTCAATGCTTGTAACGCCTCTAACCCGTCTTCATTTTTAGATTAGGGTTATATAGTATTACCAAGCAATTCCAAACAATTTATATCAAAATATATCATTAATGTCATTCATTAGTAATTAACGAAATCTTATTAAAAACATATCAAAATATACAATTGGGCTTTAAATCGAACCTTTGAGGCCCTAAAAATAGTTTAGAAACAATTCGAGACTAATTTGAAACAAATCAGAGGTTTTAAGAAAAAGTTGCAAAAATGTGAAAACAATAGTCACACGGCCGTGTGACATAGTCAAGGCCGTGTAACAATCGAACAAGGGACACACGATCGTGTCCTTGCCCCGTGTCCTCACTCATGTAATTCACTGAGTAAGGTCACATGGCTGTGTCGTAGGCTGTGTAACTCTCTGACTTGCCACACACGGCCGTGTGCCAGGCTGTGTGCTAAGCCGTATAACTCTCTAACTTAGAACACTAGGAATTTACAAATGACACACGGTCGTGTAGTCAGGCCATGTATGTCACATGGTCGTGTGACAACCTGTGTACCAGGCCATGTGTACCAAATTTATCCCAAAAACTATGCCATTTTAAGACCAAACCATACCTATTCAATCACTCCAATTATGCACACATTCAGTAGACCTAGGCACCATTCCAACACATCTAAACCTACCAAAACAATCATCTTATTACATCTAACCAATATGCCATTCAAAGGCACCACATATATAATAAATAATTAATCTCAAAAAAATGATCAAAAGACCTCCTTATAAGACATTAAGCAAATAAGCATTACATTATGATTAAAATCACTTCATTCAACAACTAAACATCAAGGTGTTCATCTATGCATTATATATGTATCCTTGTTCCATCAACACAAAATATATCTTAAGCAAAACACAAATCCCATTAGTGAACTACATCTACCAACATTTAAAAACTATATATTTATCTATATATACATGCCAATACCCCAAAAGATACAGAAAATACCAACTTAGATGGATAGTATGAGTCGGTTGGTTGATCCTTTCAATAAGTCGACATCGATTATCTACAAAACAATCCACAAAAACCCGTAAGCTTACATAGCTCAGTAAGGACACAGTATAACATTTAATCAAAATACAATTAGACACGGTTCACAAAGATACCAGAATAAAATCAGGAGCATGTATATATATACCTTCAGAAGTACCGAAGTACAATCAGGGGCATGTATGTGCATTTAGGGGTACCGAAGTACAACAGAGGCACGTATGTGCATTCAAGGCTACCAAAGTACAAACAGGGGCACGTATGTGCATTCAGGGGTACCAAAGTACAAACAGGGGCACGTATGTGCATTCAGGGGTACTGAAGTACAAATAGGGACACGTATGTGCATTCATGGGTACTGAAGTACAAATAGGGGCACGTATGTGCATTCATACAATAATTATCTATAAACACATTAACTAAAGAAAAATAATATAAAATAAAAGTACAATTTTTTTTACGTATTGAAATACTATGAACTTACCTCTAAAGCACTTCCGGTTTAAACATAGGGACTACTCCGCAATTTTTCCTTTCCCTTAGTTATTGTCTTTTTGAATCAAATCTTGATATGCAAGCTATGAATATAACCGAACCTCAAGCGTGATAAAAATGGTGGTTCTCCCTTTAGTTTTCGGTGAAACAATGCACTAAGGAAGATGATAGAATTATTTTATCTATTAATTTGTTAATTTACCTTTTAAGTTTTATTTGTTAATTTACCTTTTTGTCCTTTAATAAGACATTCATTTAAGCTAACTTAATACCCATTATCGTCCATCATAGATAGTGGTGGTCTAATTACAATTTAAGGCCACCAAATTAAATTTCTAAAGTTATTTAACCCAATTTACCAATAGCAACCAATTTTCTCAACTTTTACAATTTAATCCTTTTTACTTAATTAACTATCTAAACGTTAAAATTTCTAAATCAAATTTTAATACGACTCTAATGACTACGTAAATATTCTATAAATAGTATTTACAGGTTGAACGATAGAAATTTGTGGTCCCAAAACCACTGTTCCGTCACTATTGAAAAATGGGTTGTTATAATACCCAAGTCACAAAACATAAAGGTAAGTACTCACAATCCTATGGCATCCCAACTATATCCAACAGTTTCAAGAGATCACACGGCCAAAATATCCATAATTATAATATTTAATTATTGTTTTAATGCACGTAATCTTTGTTCGTATTCACAAACTTGTACACAATGCACGTTTATTGGATTCACATTTAATTGCACTTTAAGTGCCACAACTATGCTCATTGAGCCATCACAAGTCTGACCACAAATGTGTGCATTAAAATCAGTTTATGACATATCACATACAAGTATTCACACTCATTACCTATCATAATAACATCACATTCCACAACTCGACAAACATTAGGCATAATTTCTCAACAAGGCAATAAGTATAAGGAAGGCTTACACTCAAAACTTAGGATAAGGGTTTAGGCTATCCCTAATTTTTCGATTAATGCTACGAATCACACATACTAGTAGCAACTCTAAACACTCAGCTGTTCACGCTTTCACTTATTGATAACTCTTGAAAAGAGTTATATTTTCTGCCTTTCGACTTAGCTAATTGTTTGAACTTAGGTATATTTTGTTGCATTTTAGGTAATTTGATTTAGCATTTGTTATATTGAATTTGGAATTTGACTATGTTGATTTATTTGGTGCTTTTAATTTGTTTTTGTGGAAGTTCTGTGTGGTGGTAGGAAAGGAACATGTTTTCGAAGAAAGGAAATAAATGAGTGAAATTTTGCTGGGGCAAAGTGTAGATGATATGCTAACAAAAGTGTGTGCCGTAACAATGCCAGGAAGACTGAGTCAATCGTTTCACGTGCAATTGTTCCAATTTGAAATTTAAACTCATACTAGATAAATCACCCTAAAAAAGAGGAGAAGATTAACACAACCTGATTGACTAAACTCTATCTATAAAAGGACGATGAAGGGAACTTCAAAATGAACCCTGGAGAGAAGTAAAAGAGTAAGAGATCTCGAGTGGAAGAGGAAGTCATCCTCTCGGTCAACACAGGAATGTGCTGCTGAAGTGTGGACCAGTGGAAGTTATTTTCCCGACGTTCTTCCATTATTTCCTTAGTGCTCTTTTGTGAACTTATTTGGTTGGAAATGATGGTGATGGTTTGGAATTATATTTTCCAACCGATGAGTTAAATCTCATTGGGTTGGGCTTATTTTGATGATACTTAATTGTTTTAAGTTTTCATGGTATAAATTTGATTTTTTTTACTGCCCATTCAATTGTTTAAGTGCAATCCCTAGGAATAGTTGATGGCATATTATTCTTGTTAAGTTGATTTAATGTGGGAAAGGTTAGATTACTTAACTAATATTGGGTGGCATGAGCAACATTCGGGTGATGCTTATGTCTTAAAGAAGGAACTACACTGGTTACTGCAATAAGACACTGTATGAGCAGGGGCGGTGACTTGAGGTTTTGCCCCTAAAAGATACAGGCCACTCTAAGCCTCTTTTACACAGTAAGTTAATCAAGATTTTTCCACCGCATTATTGCCAGTAAGGTTGATTCTGAGTACTCCCAACCTTCCACATAAATATCGTAGACACTATACTTGATTTCTCTGAAATATTTTCCCCTTAGCAATTTTAGTTGATTATTTGTTTATTTATATATTATTCACGCAATAGATCCCATCTTTACATTTTTATTATCACCTTTGTCAGAACAAATCCAGTTATTTACCCATCATCGCATATTTACCTTAGTTTTTGCCATAACATTTCCTTCAATCATTTTACAATAGCATTAAATTGACCAATTTTGTGCCTCAATCTGATCCTCATGGGAACGATACTCACTTACCTCTTCATTACTTGAACCGACGTGTATTCTTGCACAAAAATCGCACACCATTTTACACTTGACAAGTTTTTGACGTAGTTGTCGAGGATCGACAATTTGGTGAAACTTGTTTTGGTTATTTTACTTAGTAGTTTTATTAAGTTAGCTTAATTTAATTTTTACAGGTTTTCCATCAGTGTATGAGAAGAGGCATTCCTGCTAACACAGAATACCTTTTTGATCTAGAGATTGATAGAACTTTGCGAAAAAAGAGAATAGAATTGAGAAAAATGGCTAGAAACAGGAATGATCTCAATGGCAATCCAAATGATCACAATGAGAATCCTCACATGGGGCGTATGGTGGATGATCAAGACAGGCCAATCAGAGAGCATGTTGTCCCGATGCTAGATGACTTGAATCCAGGAATAGTCAGACCGACTATATAAGCTCAGCAATTTGAGTTGAAACAGGTAATGTTCCAGATGTTACAAACTGTATGGCAATTTGGTGGTTTACCCACTAAAGACCCACAACTACATTTAAGACTTTTTCTAGAAGTCTGTGACTCATTAAAACAACAGGGTGTTCCTAAAGATGCTTTGAGACTTAAGCTATTCATGTATTCCTTAAGAGATCGTGCCAGGGCATGGTTAAATGCTTTACTGTCAGGAACAGTGGCATCATGGAATGAACTTTGCCAGAGATTTTTGTTATGGTATAATCCTCCCACTATGAATGCCAAGTTGAGAAATGATATTACATCCTTTCGGCAATTTGAAGATGAAACACTATATGAAGCGTTGGAGTGATTTAAGGAGTTAATTAAGAAATGTTTGATGCACGACTTCCAGCACTAGACTCAAATGGAGATGTTTTACAATGGGCTAAATGCACATACACGAATGGTAGTTGATGCCTCAGCAAATGATACTTTGTTGGATAAGACATATAAAGAAGCATACGAAATTTTGGGAAAATATTGAAAATAATGATTACCAATATCCGACTACACGAGTTGGGATGAGTAAGAGTGCTGCTGGTACCATTGAGCTCAATGCAATCACTTCATGACGGCCCAAGTATCTTCTCTAGCTAATATAATTAAAACCATGAAACTTTCAACTACTATGCAGGAAATAAAAACAGCTGAATCATCATGTGTTTATTGTGGTGAAAGTCACATGTTTGATGAATGTCCATCCAATTCAGTGTCAGTATACTATATAGGGAACTCTAATCAAAACAATAATCCATACTCAAATACCTACAATTTGGGGTGGAGACAACATCCAAATTTCATTTTAAATAATCAAAGTGCAGGAAATTTCAATACTGTTGCAAGGCAGAATGTCAACAATGCACCGCTAGGATACGTTCAACCAATGCCCCAACAAAATAATCAGTATGGTCAGGCGTCATCATCTACTTCTATGGAAGCTTTGTTAAAGGAGTATATGGCCAAGAATGATGTTGTGATCCAGAGTTAGGTTGTATCCCTCCAAGTGTTTGAGAATCAAGTGGGATAGATAGCCAATGCTTTGAACACAAGACTGTAGGGAGCATTACCCAGCGACATCAAAAATTTGAGGACACAACGCAAGGAGCAATGCAAGCCTATTACTCTCAGATGCAGGACTCAGCTAGATGATTTTGTTCAAAATGCCACGGCAAAAGAGGATGACTTAAGACGTGACTAGGTAAAGATCCCAAAGCCATCTGAAAAACATATTGCACTTGAAATGGGTAAGCAGAAGAATGTTGTTGTAACACCCCTTACCCGTATTCAACGCGGTTAGTCGGAATAGTGATCTAGGGACCACTAATCTGAGATTAGAGAAATTTATTTCCATGTTATAATATGAGTCAAAGCATGATAGTATATGTGCATGAGAATTTTGGTGCTTTAATTTTAGCGATTTCATGTTTAATCGCGAAAAAGGACTAAATCGCATAAAGTGCGAAAGTTCCATTCTACAAGCTAAGGGTACCAAATAGCCATAGATTGGAAATTGGAGGTATTTAAAAGGAAATTAGACCCCCAATATTAGCTTGGCCGGCCATAGACTTCATAGGGGACAAGAATTGACCAAGTTGGTCAAAGTTGGTGATGTTTGGTGGACTAAATTGTTAGTTTAATATTAGAATAAAGAAAAGATGATGTCCATATTTTTGCTCATCCTTCTCCACCAAAAATAGCAAGCAAATAGGGGTTTTGAATGCTCAAAATTTTAGCAAGCTCTCATCCATTCAAGTAAGTGTTCTAGTGACCTTTTCTTGAAAATAGTTGTACTTTTGAGACCCCTAAAGCTTAAGCTTTCAAATGAGGGGACTAATGTGCAATATGGTGAAAAGTTTAGAGTTTTTCCATGAGAGCTATTATAGTTATTTTCTGCATTTTTATGGAAGAAATTGAGTCTTAGTTGTTAGATGAACAACTTTTGTGAAAGGTGTTGTCTTGAAAACACCTAATGGGACCTTAATGAAAAGGTTACAAATTTGTAGTAAATATGTGAAATGTTGAGTTTTGATGATAGCTATAAGGGTATTAAATGCTCATCTAGGCTTGTTGAAGGTAGAAATGTGATTAGAATTAATTTTCGAGCCTAAGGGAAAAATGGTCATTTTGCCAAAGTCTAGGGGCAAAATAGTAATTTTTGTCTAAGCATGATTGTTGAGATGCTTTTATTAATGTAGTGATTAAAATGAGCTAATTTGCTATTATAGAGCAAGAAGAATCGAGAATCCGCCTCGATCGGGGAAAGAACAAAGTCTTGGACTAAACCAATGAACTAGCTCATTTTGAAAACGAGGTAAGTTTGTATGTGATTAATGCAATATTTATGTTAGCATAATTGAGAATACTCGGTATCATATTGATGCATGATACTTCATTAAGTTGAGAAATTAATGTTGAATATGATATTGAAGTCCTAGCGAACTATAATGAATATGAGATTGCTATCATCGAGATGAGAAATGGGTAGGGTCCCGTATAAGACCATGTCCGGGACATGGCCTCGGCACCGAGTTAAGATCCCGTATAAGACCATATCTGGGATATCACTTCGGAAGTGAATATGAAAATCGTTTAAGACCATATCCGGGATGTGGCATCGATATTTAATGTGAAAGCCCATATAAGACCATATCAGGGATATGGCATTGGCATTTAGGGGTGACTCCATGTAAGACTACCTCGGGGATGTGGCATTGGCTTTGTACCTACCTCAATGACGATGAATATGCGTCTTTGACCACCCATAGTGATTAATGGGATAAGCAGATGAGTTTAGATGTACAAATGAGAATTGTACTAAAGTCATGTGAATGAGTCACGAAGAAACGATTACGATATATGGTACGGTATGTGCTAAATAAGGGAAATTGTAAGTAGGTATGTCAAGAAGCCTTTGACTCGTGTATGGTTAGTTAATGCCATGGATGGATTATATTATGAGCTTATTATTGCTATTTATTTCCAT
This sequence comes from Gossypium sturtianum, assembly GCA_025698515.1. Classification (NCBI taxonomy): domain Eukaryota; kingdom Viridiplantae; phylum Streptophyta; class Magnoliopsida; order Malvales; family Malvaceae; genus Gossypium; species Gossypium sturtianum. The sequence continues at coordinate 110,363,266 of CM046943.1, read as the reverse complement.
GCAAACTTACTAATCTTTATGCTTACCCCTTTCATTGCCCTTTTTCTTTGTAGTATTGCCAAGATAACTCGATGATCGTGGACGTAGGAGATCGAAAATCACACTATCGACATCACTTTGGTATAACAATTTAGACTTATTTTGAGTATGGCATGTATAGGACTCGAATATTTTGTTAAGTTGTAATTGTTAGCCAAAGTGTTGGCTATGTATGTTACTAAAGTCATTTTGTAAATGGCCTTAAGTTAGGCAAATACTTGGCAAATTCTTTTGCGTAATGAAAGTGATCTTCTTGAAGTGTATGCCCTTGGGTATGGATGTTGAATTGTGTATTTAGATGTGTCTTTGGGTCATGAATTATGTTGAATGGAATTGGTGTATGTATGCGTGCAATGTAGGGTGGCAAAGGGCTTGGTAAATAGCCTTCTAATTGTCCACATGGATAGGCACACGGGCGTGTGTCTAAACCGTGTGGGAGGCACGGCTAGCACATGGGCGTATGCCAAGGTCGTATGAAGTCTGCACCTTGCACTTGGAATTCAAATCGCCAGACGGTTGAAGCACATAGACATGTGTATAGGCCGTGTGGATATGTCAGAATGCCAAGGTTTGGCACACGGGCCAAGGCCACGAGCGTTCCAAGGCCGTGTGAAGTTAGACAGTGTCGACCACGGGTGGAAGACACAGGCATGCCCCAGGGGCACACTGGCGTGCCCCTAGACCCACATGGGCATGTGACCCCTGTTTTGTTGAAAAGTTTCTCGAACTCGTAAAAGTTCCTGGAATAGTTTTGATACCTCTTGGAAGTATGTTTAGGGCCTCCTAGGCCGAGTATGTGCAAGTGATGGGTTTAAATGAAAGTTTATAACTCTATTCGAGATGTTTAAGCAAGATTAGTTAGGTAATGCCTCAAACCCTGTTTCGGCTTGAATACGGGTAAGGGGTGTTACAGTACGAGGCATTACCGGACTTACAACACAAGCAATCATACAATTCTCGAGTCATAAATTTACGTCCAAATTAAAACCATTTGTATAAAATCATAAGTCCCTAATACGAGCCCACGAGGCCCAAAACATGCTTTGGAAGTGGTTCGGGACTAAACTGAGAACTTTAGAAATTTTTACAAAACTTAGAATTTTTTTTGCTATAAGCAGGGCTCACATGCCCGTGTGGTCCAAGGGACACGCCCGTGTGACCCTGGGACACGCCTGTGCTTCAAGCCGTGTTCGATTTAGGTTGCTCTCTGACTTGCGCCACACAGCCATGCCACACGCCCGTGTGCAAAGCCATGTGGTTAATTAATTTAATTCGAATTAGGTTCAGGTTTCACACGGCCAAGACACACGCCCGTGTTCTAGGTCGTGTAGCACACACGGTTGAGACACACGCTCGTGTCTCTTCCCGTGTGCTCAATTCTGGACATTCTGTTTCTCAAAATTAAGGTGCAGGGGACACACGGCCAAAACACGTGCCCATGGGATAGGCCGTGTGTGACACACGGCCTAGATAAATGCCCGTGTGTCTACCCATGTGGACAAAACAAAGGTATTTACCAAGCCCTTTGCCACCGTCATTTGCACACACTTGTACACAACTTCAATGGCATAATTCATAGCACAAACAAGCAACCAATACCATCATAACTAAGGCCTAAACATGTCATTTAAAATCCAACATCTATCATGCTTAAAAAATCATATTTTGCCAACTCAAACATACCACAAGCACATCCACAAGCATTCAATATGATTACTTTCAATATGTATAGTCTAGCCCAATTTCACTAACTTACCATCAAGCCAATTCTCCCCATTTAACACCTAAGTTATTAAGCGACAATCATTCATCCACCAAGCAATTAAAAGGCATATCACAAATAACATTAGCCCATTCATAACTCACATCCAATTTAACCAAGATAGGCCATCTTTCAAGGCCTTATACAAAATAAAACATTTATCAATTACAAGCCAATACTTTTGGCCAAATCATAATGACACATATACCCAAAATGACCAAGTCCCTATAAATGCCATATACTCAAAATGCTAAATTTCATCAATACCCAAAATAATAGTTTTGATAGTGTGAGGCGAATCTCCGATGATCCCCAATCCGAGCTAGCTTGGAGACACTATAAAACATGGAAAATAAACGGAGTAAGCTGTATAGCTTAGTAAGCTCGTATGGAAATAATAAGCAATTCTTACCATACATTTACCATTCAATAATATAATTCAAGATAACATAAATTGCAATAACTCATGAACATAATTCATCCATTCCTAGCTTACCGAGAACTTATCATTTCACACTCTCAACGATTTCAAGCTTAGTGTAAGTACCTGTACCCTTTCAACATGAACTCATACATATCCTTATCTTTGACATACCCGTTGAACCACTTGGAATACTATTGGATACTCGGAAACCTTGCACACAAGGTGCGATATATGTAGCCCATGCTACCTCAATCACATATAAGCTCACTTTTGAGCTGATAACGGGCCTGCTCACACAAGCTGTCAGTCGAGACGTGGCTACACGGTGCTGCTCATACAAGCTGTCAAGTAACGGCAACACATGCCAGTATACTCAACCATTGGTAGGACGTACAGGACCAGCTCCCGAATCACATAATTCACATAATCACATAAATTCCTAGTGACATGTCACTTGTATCCTAACCTATTCCTAAGGTTCAACCGGGATTTCACTTTTGCCGAATCTTTGTCGAACGTGTCCGTAAAGTCATTAATACAATTCATGCAATATTAAAGCATTTAAAATAAAATTACAATAATGCTTATTAACATACGAACTTACCTCGGTTACAAAAACGACTATTAGTTCGATTTAGTCCACAACCTTGTTCTTTCCCCGGTCTAAACTTGACCTTCATTTTTCTTGATCTATAATATCAAATTTAACTTACTTAATCATCACATTCTTCAATTTCAGCCCAAAAACACCTTATGGAAAAAATACATTTTTGCCCCTAACATTTCAACATTTTACAATTTAGTCCCTAGGCTCGTAAAATGAATTCCATTCAATTTCATCACAACCCAAGCCTAGCCGAAACTTATTCATACTCATAACAGCCCACATTTTTCATTTATTCACATTTTAACACACATTTTACAACCTTTTACAAATAGGTCCCTTTTTGACATTTCCATCAAAAATCACTTTGTAAATGTTATTTTCCTAACATCAAACATGCATTTTCTACCATCAAACATCAAAATACATACATATTCTACATGGGTAAAATTTTAGACTTTGACATCTTATCAAATTAGTCCTTGAAATAGCTAGATTAGGTTACAACAGTCACAAAAACGTAAAAAAATCATTAAAAATGGGACAAAGACAGACTTATAATCGAGCTTGGAAGCTTGTCCAAAACCCTAGCTATGGTTTCCCCAAAAATTTCAGCTATATGGACTAAATTGAAGAAGATGGCATCTTTTATTTAGTTTATTTTGGCTTTATTTACTAGATTACCAAAAATGCCCTTCACTTAAACTTTGAAATTTTTCTTACTCCATGTCCATTTTTGTCCATCTTAAGGTATAATTGTCTAATTACCATTTAAGGACCTCCAATTTAGAATTTCATAGCAATTAGACACCTTTAACCTATAGAATTCAAATTTTGCACCTATTGCAATTTAGTCCTTCTAGATAAATTGAGCACTCAATCGATAAAATTTCTTAACGAAATTTTCACACAATTATTCAATCATACTGTAGACCTTAAACAAATAATAAATAAATATTTCTACTTCGAATTTGTGGTCCCGAAACCACTATTCTGATTTGACCCAAAAACGGGTTGTTACAATTGTGGCAGAATTAAATCATTCTGCCAACAAAAATGCCATAGCAAAACAGTATCAACAACCTGAAGGATGACCACTTCTACCATTTCTTCAGCAATTTCATAATTCTAGGCAAGATGCTCAGTTTAAAAGATTTTTATATGTCTTGAAACAACTTCATATCAACATACCGCTAGTCGAAGCATTAGAGCAAATGCCCAACTACGCAAAATTCATTAAGAACATATTGTCGAAGAAATGTAGATTGAAAGAATTTGATACTGTTGCTCTCATTGAAGGGTGCACAGCAATGTTGATGAATATGTTACCTCCGAAGTTAAAAGACCCAAGGAGTTTCACTATCTCATGTTCAATTGGAAATCACTATGTAGGTAAGGCATTATGTGATTTAGGCGCAAGTATAAATCTAATATCTATGCCTATTTTCAGGAAGCTAGGAATTGGGAAGGCAAGACCTACCATAGTGACATTGCAATTAGCTGGCAGATCTTATGCCCATCCAGAAGGTAAAATTGTAGGTGTATTGGTAAGGGTAGATAAATTCATCTTTCCCGCATATTTTCTTATTTTAGAATGTGAAGCTGACCATGATGTCCCAATTATTCTTGGAAGACCATTTCTTGCTATTGCCAAGACTCTAATTGATGTACAGAAAGGTGAGCTAACTATGAGAGTGAATGATTAGGAGGTCACTTTCAATGTGTTTAATACATTGAAATGTGCGGTTGAGAGTGAGGAATGTCACACAGTTAATGTGATGGAAACAACAGTAGACGAATTTGCAAAATTTTGCTACAACAGTGCTGACATCGAAGATTACTTGATGGAGCAAGGTGAATAATTAAGATTTGAAGAGCTTGGTGAATTTAGGGAAGCTCAGCAGATAGTGGACAAGCCAGGGAAGAAGTATGAGACCCTAGATTTATTTAGAAAATCTTTTAAGCCTCCTAAAACTTTTGTAGAGGAATCACCTGTACTGGAGTTAAAGCCTCTGCCACAACATCTGAATATGCATACTTGGGGAATAACAGTACTTTTCCAGTTGTAATTTCTGCAAAGTTAACACCTGAGCAAGAGAACAGGTTTTTGGTAGTGTTACGACGATCTAAAAGGGTATTGGGATGGACCCTTACTGATATAAAAGGAATTATCCCAACATTGTGTATGCACAAGATTTTGTTGGAAGATTGACACAACAATTTCATTAAACAGGAGAGACTATTAAATCTAATTACGAAAGAAGTTGTCAAAAGGGAGATTATCAAGTGGCTTGACGCTGGCATTATTTATCCCATTTTTGAAAACTCATGGGTAAGCCCTGCGTAATGTGTACCCAAGAAAGGAGGTGTCACAGTGGTAAGTAACAACAATTATGAGCTCATACCCACTCGCACCGTTACAAGATGGAGGGTGTGTATAGACTATCGCAAGCTTAACAAGGCAACAAGGAAGGACCATTTCCCTTTGTCGTTGATTGATCAAATGTTGGATAGATTAGCTGGTAAGGAATTTCATTGTCTTCTAGATGGTTATTCTGGTTACAACCAGATTGCCATAGCACCTGAAGACCAAGAGAAGACCACATTCACCTATCCATATGGCACTTTTACGTTTATATGAATGTCGTTTGGGTTATGTAATGCCCCGACAACTTTCCAACATTGCATGATGGCTATATTTTCATACATAGTGGAGAATTTCCTTAAAGTTTTTATGGACGACTTATCCATGTTTGGGAATGATTTTGAGGATTTTTTAAAGAATATAAAGATAGTATTATGCCACTGTTAAGAAACAAATCTTGTGTTTAATTGGGAGAAATGCCACTTCATGGTATGTGAAGGCATTGTCTTGGGACATAAGGTGTCACGGCGAGGAATTGAGGTGGACCGAGCAAAAATAGAAGTGATTGAAAAATTGCCACCTCCCACCAATGTAAAGGGTATTCGAAGTTTCCTAGGACATGCAGGATTTTACAGAAGATTTATCACGGACTTCTTGAAAATCTCTAAAGCCTTATGTACTCTACTTAAAATAAATAAACCTTTAATTTTGATGATCAATGTTTGCAGGCTTTTGAGGTATTCAAGGACCGACTAGTAGCAGCACCAATTGTAGTTGCTCCAAAATGGTCATTGCACTTTGAACTCATGTACAACGCCAATGATTTAGCTGTGGGAGTAGTGTTGGGGCAAAGAAAGGACAAGGTATTACACGCCATATACTATGCCAGTAGGACTTTGACAGAAGCTCAGCTTAATTACACTACAACAAAGAAAGAATTGCTAGTAGTAGTCTTTACGTTCGACAAATTCTGGTCTTACTTAGTGGGGACAAAAGTTATGGTTTACACAGGTCACTCTGCTATCAAGTTTTTAATATGCAAGAAAGATTCCAAGCTGAGATTAATTAGGTGGATATATTTGCTGCAAGAGTTTGATTTGGAAATAAGAGGTAGGAAGGGAACCGAAAATCAAGTGGTTGACCATTTGTCAATGATAGAATCTAGAAATGAAGATGGTCATTCAAAATGCATTAAGAAAGATTTCCCAGACGAATAGTTACTCATTGCCAAGGCACTTCTTTGGTATGCAGATATAGTAAACTTTTTGGTGAGTGGTGTAATGCCACTTAACTTCAATACGCACAAGAAACGAAAATTTCTTCATGATGCAAAACAGTACTATTGGGATGAACTTTTCCTATTTAAGCATTGTGCAGACCAAATAATTTGGAAATGTGTCCCCAACGATGAGATGCTTAGCATTTTACAACATTTCCACTAAGCTCCTTATGGAGAACATTTTGGAGGAATGAAGATAACTGTCAAGGTTCTCCAGTCAGGATTCTATTGGCTGACCCTATTTAAATACGCTCATGAACATGTGATCATTTTCAGAGAACAAGGAATGTCTCAATCAGACAGGAAATATCGTTGCATGGTGTATTAGAGATTGAGTTATTTGATGTATGGGGAATAGACTTTATGGGTCCATTTCCACCATCTGCAAGCAAGCTATACATACTTTTGGCAGTAGACTATGTCTATAAATGGGTAAAAGTAGTAAATCTAGCCTCTAATGATGCTAAATCGGTATTGAAATTTTTACATAAGAACATTTTCACAAGATTTGGAACACCAAGAGCAATCATCAATGATGAAGGATCCCATTTCGATTGCAAATTAATGGCTAATGCTTTGTACATATATGGGGTGAAACACAGAATTGCCACGGCATATCATCTCTAGACCAATGGCCAAGCCGAAATCTCTAATAGAGAAATTAAGAAAATTTTGGAAAAAGTAGTAAATCCTTTCAAGCTTGTTTATGGGAAGCCATGTCATTTGCCTTTTGAACTTGAGCATAAGGCATTTTGGGCAATTAAGAGTCTGAATATGGACTAGGCCGCTGTTGGCAGCAAAAAATTATTAGAGTTGAATGAGATGGAATAATTTCGGGCTCAAGCATATGAAAATGCTCATTTATATAAGGAAAAGAACAAACGATGGCATGATATCAAAATTTTTCCAAGGCAATTTGAACCTGGACAACAGGTGCTGTTGTTTAATTCCAGGCTCAAGTTATTCCCTGGTAAATTAAAATTCCGATGGTTAGGACCTTTTGAAGTAATTCAAATTTTTTTTATGGAGTTGTTACTATCAAAAATTTGGAAACAAGAGCAACATTCAAAGTTAACGGACAACGCCTGAAGCATTATTGGGGTGCTCCTGTTGAACGTGACAAGCAAACCATTAATCTTCGTAACATTTAATTTAACAATTTTTCTTTTAATTTCTGTATTTTAATTAATAATAAAAAATTTCATTATTTTCTTATTATTAATATTTTATTATTTACAGTTTAAATCGAATAAAAATAAAAGGATTTAGATTTGTTAATAAGCGCTTAGCAGAAATGTTGCAGCATTAGAGAGGAGTATGACGCCACAACAAACTGGGTGATAAGGTGTCAAGACTTGATCAATTGGAAAATTCCAAAAGAAAGATTTGTTGGCAAACCCTTTTGGGAAACTCAAATAGAAGCCCCAAATGGAGGGCCCGAATATTTAATTTCCCCTTAAAACTTTTTTTTTATTTTTTCCCCACGTCATAACCCCTTTCCTCACGTTTCCCATTTCTGAAAAATAGCCATCATTATCCCCTTTTAATTCCTTTTTCTTCCAAGTACTCACATCTCTTACCTCTCATAAAGTTTTCATTTTTACACTAATTCCTTCTTTAACTCCTCTATTACTATTTTCACATTCAGGTACTTTTCCGAAACTTCTTTTCAAAATTCCTTTATGGCCCATGCAAAGAGTACTTTAAATACGATAGAATCTTCTCGTGCTGAGGGTTCTCAATCGAAGATAATTTACAATGCTACCGCTGCTACTAAGTACATACCTAAGATTCTCAAACGAACATTTTGCTTTGATTAGGGATTTCTATTGAAAGATGAACCCCATTTTGGATATGATGAATCGGTGGCGTCAGTTATCAAAAAGCACAACTAGAGTAAGTTTTGTTTGCATCCAGGAGATGTTTTGGGGAAAGTGTTGTGAGATTTTTATGCTCATGTTAACTCCCTAGATTCCCCGTTCATCTACGTGAGGGGTAAATCTGTTTTGCTTGATGAAGACCAAATAAATACCCATTTCAGTCTCAGGGAGGTTGAAGATGAACATTCGGAGTTTTTTGACAATATTACACCAGCAGGATTATCACGGGTTTTGAATGACTTGTGTGTTGAAGGAACACAGTGGACTATTTCAAGCCACGACTATTACACCGTTAAGCGCGCTGCATTGAAGCCAGTATGGAAGGTCTGGTATCACTTCCTGAGAAGTAGACTGATGCCATCAACATATAATACGACAGTGTCAAAAGAGAGAATGTTGTTGTTGCATTCTATTATTCAAGGCTGAAGGATAAATATTTGGAGAATTATATTCCAGGAAATTCACAAGTGTGCAGATAAGAATGCTAACAGTTTAAACTTCCCTTCTCTTATCTCAGTCCTGTATGAAGCAGAAAATGTGCCATTAAGTGATGCAGAGGATGTTACCCGCAACAAGGGTGGGATAACACAAGCCATTAAGTGTTTTCCGCGGCATCCCAACACCATCAAGCTTTACCTACCACAAAAATTCCCACAGCAACATCTCCTGACTCTCGTAATTCTCTTAACCAGAAAATCTTACATCCTTTGATGCAACTAGAGTGAAGGCTATCCCTTTTTGAAGTCCAGTAGTACCACCTCGTTGAAGACTTGGGACAACTCAATGCATGCTAGGCTCAGTATTGGGCGTATGTGAAAAATCGGGACTTGGACTTACAAAGATCCCTTCAGAAGAATTTTTCAAAACTCATGCCACCATTTCCTGTGTTTCCATCGACCTTACTGTCATCTGATAACTCTGAGAAGGAGCAAGATCAGCCTGCTACTAGTAGTGATTCCATTAAAGAAGAAGTCACTCGTAAGGAAAAATCTGCTGAGGATAAGATGGGAAAATCTTCATTTAAGGAACTTGGAGAAAAAGGACAGAAAGATGAGCAAGCCACTGCTACTGCCACTGCTGCTGATAAGGGTAAAACTTCTATACCCGTGTCTTCACCGACTTCCGTAACTGAGCAAGACATAGAAATCGATCAATTGATCGATGATCTTATGGAAACTGATAAGGAAGGTGGAGAGAGCACCACTTTGAAACAAAAAAATGAGGTACAAAGTCAAACCTGCAGGACCGTGAGATGACTTGAATGATGGACCTACAGACCAATCTCAGTTCGATAAGTTTTTTTCTTTCCTTATTTCTTTTCTTAATACATTGCATAATATTTTTGTCAATATCCATGCATATACTTATGTTTGTGTTGTTTCATGAATTGGGGAAAATGCATCCCTTAGGTTTAGGGGTGTATTTGGCCTCTAGGTTGCATTTTGTATTTAGGATATATCCATATTGTTGCATATAGGAGTATTTTGCCATGGCATTGTGACTATCGGTATATTGTTTGTCTATAAGAACTACAGTTTTTTTTTTCATGATGTTTGATGATGATTATAAATATTATTTATCGATTTACCTGAATTTGTAAAAATGGATTTGGTAAGTTTTGTTGAGGCTAGATTGCTTGGACATTGATTTTTTAAAATAAGATGTCTTATACTCTACACTTTTGTTTTTCAAATTATAGTAAGTATCTTTTAATGCCTTAGGGATTCTAAAACCTAGTATTATTAACAATGCTATGGCATACTACTGAAATAAAGGAGAGTAGACACTCCAATGCTTCAGCAATGCTAAATAGGTCAGCACAACTTTGTTTGCTCCATTGTGCTGTTGATTAGAAAGGTGGGTCTAAGTATAAGTGTGTAATAAAAATTGTTAGGGACATTCCACTGTAGCTAAGGATTAAGTAGCTAAGGAGGTAGTTGTATGCTCCATCCATCTTTTTAGTCAGAGGCCCTAGCTTCATGAATGTTTTCTTGTTTAAATTATGACATATGTAATGCCTTGGTAATTCGGTGTATGCTCCACTATTCGAAGAATGAAAATGATCATGACCAACATCTGACAATGGTACTATTGGGAAATGTGTCCATATTATAGTAAAAATGTAATTAATTTCTATGTATTTGAACGATGAATAAATAAAGTATAACACCCTTCACTTGGTTCGGTCGTCGGATACTACAATAGCTATCAGAACTTATACACAAGCGTACACAGTTTCAATTAAGATCAATAGTTACTAAAATTAACGTTTAAAGAAAAGTTCATGACTAATTTAAATATCTATACAACAATAGAAATAGTTTTATCTGTAATTAAGGTTCATTTTTAATAATTTGAAAGAAAAAAAAGCAACGTAGGTATCGATACCAATGTAAAAATCGATACCTTTTTAGCTCTCTGCCAAATTTTGATTAAAACGTTTTATCGATACATTGGCAGGGGTATCATTATTTTTATCACAAGTATCGATACTAGTGTTTGGGTATCAATAACAATGTTGGATTTTGTCAATTTTTAAAAATTCCACACGCAAGTCATCGGTAATACTAACCCGAGTATCAGTACTTTTAGTCAGAATGTGAAAAATTTCACAATTTAAAGTGTTCTTCATACTCAAAACAATATTCTTACTCAACATACAATTCATGTCTACTTTATCTAAACCTACCAACATCTTTTAACCGTTTAACATGCCACATCCATACATTTACTTTGAGAATACTTTACATGCATTATCAACCTCAAATCTAAATGTCAAAATATCCATAAACGAAGTCCAAAGGCAAAATCAACATTCCATAAGTCCAATCACAAAATAATAACAATAAAATAATGACAATAAATAATACTGTGACTCTAACCCACACTATCTTTATTCAAAATGTCCAAAGATTATAAAACCACCTACTTGAAAATTATTGCCTTGCTAAGATCACTTCCTTAGCCGCTCCACTCACATCGAAAGTGCTATTTATCTGCAAAATTTTGGTGTGGAGTGTGTGAGCTTAAACAAGCTCAGTGAATGATCAGAATTACCACAAGCATACACAACATCATATGTTAAGCAAGAGCAACTATAATACACTCTCAACCATATTCCTATCGAGTCAAAATAACATATTCATGCCTCATTAATTCATAAAACCAGCATATATTCTCACATGAAACTACACACAGCTCATATATATATTTCATTTAATGATAATTTGGCAACTTGAGAATATGAAACATAAAAGTGAGCTCTATCACCACACATTGGATAAATGAATCTCCATCACACCAATAACTCAAAGAGTCTAACATGTCCCATAAGTGTAGCATAAAGCTAAACACTCTCCAAGACACCTACATGTCCTGATGAATGGAGCTTAGCTTGAAATTCCCTTATCTCTCTAATATGTCCTGGGGCCTCAATGCCCAAATCACAAAACACAAATGTGAGTACTCACAATCCTATGACATCCCAACTATATCCAACGGTTTCAAGGAATCACAAGGCCAAAATATCTACAATTACACATATTTAATTATTGTTTTAATGCACGTAATATTTGTTCATATTCATCACTTACATCACAAACTTGTACACAATGCATGCTTATCGAATTCACATTTAATTTTACTTTAAGTGTCACAAGTATGTTCATTGAGCCATCACAAGTCTGTTCACAAATGTGTGAATTAAATCAGTTTATGACATATCACATACAAGTATTCACACTCATTACCTATCATAATAACATCACAATCCACAACTCGACATGCATTAGGCATAATTTCTCAACAATGAAATAAGTATAAGGAAGGCTTACACTCAAAACTTCGGATAGGGGTTTAGGTTATTCCTAATTTGTCGATTAAAGCTACGAATCGCACATACTAGCAGCAACTCTTAACACTCACCATTCACGCTTCCGCTTATTGATAACTCTTGTAAAGAGTTATATTTTCTACCTTTTGACCTAGCTAATTGTTTGTACTTAGGTATATTTTGTTGTGTTTTAGGGCATTTTAATTAACATTTGTTATATTGCATTCAAATTTGGACTATGTTGAGTTTTTTGGTGCTTTTAATTGGTTTTGTGGAAGTTTTGTATGGTGGTAGGAAATGAACATGTTTTCGAAGAAAGGAAATAAAGGAGTGAAGTTTTGCTGTGAAAAAGTGTAGATGATATGCCAACAAGAGCGCCACAGCAATGCTGGGAAGACTGAGTTAAACATTTCACGCACAGTTGTTTCAGTTTGAAATTTAAACTCGTACCAAATAAATTGCCCTAGAAAAGAGGACAATATTAACACAAATTGATTGGTTGAACTCTATCTATAAAATGAAGATGAAGGGAACCTCAAAAGGCACCCCAGAGAGAAGTAGAAGAGTAAGAGATCTCGAGTGGAAAAGGAAGTCATCCTTTCAGTCAACATAGGACTGTGCTACTGAAGTGTGGACAAGCAAAAGCTATGTTCCTGACGTTCTTCCGATATTTCCTTAGTGCTCTCTTGTGAACTTATTTGGTTGTAAATTATGGTGATGGTTTTGGAATTATATTTTCCATCTGATGAATTAAATCTCATCAGGTATTGGTTATTTTAATGATACTTAACTGTTTTAGGTTTTTATGGTATAAATTTGATTATTTTATTGCCTATTCGATTGTTTAAGTGCAATCCATAGGAATAGTCAATGGTAAATTATTCTTGTTAAGCTGATTTAATACGGAAAAGTTTAGATTACTTAACTAATATTGGATGGCATGAGCAACATTCGAATGATGCATGCGTCATAAAGAAGGAATTACACAGGTTACAACAATAAGACCTTGTATGAACAGGGACAATGACTTGAGGTTTTGCCCCTGAAAGAGACAGGCATTCTAGGACTCTTTTGCACAGTAAGTTAATCAAGATTTTGCAACGACATTATTGCCAGGAAGGTTGATTCTGAGTAATCCCAACCTTCCACATAAATATCGTAGACACTATACTTGATTCTCTGCCGAAATATCTTCACCTTAGTATTATTAGTTATATATTATTCACACAATATTTCTCATATTTACATTTCTATTATCACCTTTGCCATAGCAATTCTAGTTATTTACCCATCATCGCATATTTACCTTAGTTTTTGCCATAACATTTCCTGCAATCATTTTACTATAGAATTAACTTGACCCTATTAAGATAACTTGACAAATTTTGTGCCTCAATCCGATCCTCTTGGGAACGATACTCACTTACCTATTTATTACTTGAACCGATGTGTATACTTGCATAAAAATTGCACACCATTTTACACGCGAAACTCATTAGCCAAAAGCTCAAACTAGCTTTTCCTAGCCTTTTGATTTCCTCGAAGGGGCTCTCACTTGATTCGAAACTTGCACACACAATAAAAACATTGCAAATTCATCAAAAATAGCCTTGAACACAACAAAAATAGCAAAGACAACACAATTCAAGCATCTCTTTTCTCACTACCGAAAACTAGCTAGTTTTGTCGAAATTAAGTTTTCTACATCCTATTCTCATTCTTAATCCTCAGTTTCGATTTCAAACATCCTAAATACCATTTAATTTCAAATCTAAGCCATTAATTTCACCTAAATTCGTGGTCTTAAAATTTCCATAAAAATTAAAGCTTTCAAGAACATGAAAAAGGGAAAAATGCTTGATTCTTAGAAATTCAGTTATGAACTATCAAATTGAAGTGAAATACCTTCTAATTAGGTTAGAATGAATCAAAAATCACTTTAAAAACACAAGTTTACACAAGATTTCAAGATCTACCATTTTTTAATCCAAACATACTTTAAAAATATCAAATCTCAATATAATTGTTTAAAACTCAATTTGAATTAATAGCACTGTTCATTTAACCTTAGAAAGTTAGAATATTACCTTAATTTGTTGAAAACAATAATATATAACTATAATTTAGGATTTGAACTCAAGAAAAATAATGACGAATTTGGGGAAGGAAATGTGGTTTCCGATTAAATTGAGGGTTGTGTTGGTGTTTGGGAAGTTAATAAATCTGAAAGAATGAATTGATTTTGAAAGAAATCTCTAATTTTAGATTTTGAGAAAATTTTGAATGATTTGGGGTTTTGAAAGAAGAGGAAGCGTGAGTGGCTGCAAGTAGAAAACCAATTTACAAAAATTTGGCAATTTGCCCTTTTGGTCACTCCTAATTCTTCCATTTTTCCAATTAGGTCCTAAATCAATTAAAAATCATTTTTTTCCAAATTAGACCTTAAAATTGAATTTTTTAGCTAAATAATAAAATGAAAAACCTAATTATAATACTCACTTACAACCCTATTTTTTGCTATCTATCTTAACCCCCCATTTAAAAGACCTAACTCTACTAACCCAATTTTTGGGGTGTGATATAAAGTTAATTTTACATTTCCCTATTATGTCTTTTGAGTTTTTCCTTCATGTTTTTCATGCATAGCGAAATTGTGACATGCAAATATTAACTTATTGATTGTCTAAGTTCAAACTGATGATGAGTGGCATTGTAAGAACATTTAAATTGTGAGAAAGATAACTTACATCTGTAGATAATCTAAACGAGTCTGTAATCCTATAAAAGAATCAAAGTGAGCATTTGACTCAAATACTTAGAAGGATTATTATGTCATCTACAATTCCAATTGGGGTGATGACTAGTCTTGGATATCGGAGCAATTAACTCCACGGGTAGAGACATAGATTTACTAATTGGAAGGTTGATACATTGGACTGGACCCAAGTTGAATTAATTCACTTGTGACGTTCATGGTGTGATTTACCTAAATCCTGGGTTAGTCACTGACCATGCGTATGTAACTCATGTGATTTGATAAAAATGGAGGCTTATACTCTAAAGATGATCGAGCCCATAATCGGTATGTTAGGTACATGACTTGTGTATGACATGGTTTTACTAGTAACAATGGAATTCATAGCTCGATTAAAGAGTTAATGATATCATCTCATTAACATTGTGTGGATTTATAAATATGTAACATGGCCATGGGTTGCTGATTCTCGAACGAGCATTTTATCACAGTCATTTGTTGACAGTGGTCATATTAATCATTAAGAGACACAATGGCGACAATGAGATAAAATAGAATTGTATTGAGTGAATGGATTTAACTCACAGGAATGAAGGATATCATATGAGGGTAACACATACATGATGAGGTCATTGGACAAAGCAGATGGATTAATTACTTTCGTAAAGAGTATATAATAATGAGTTTTCAATCATGGTACTTCTTGTAAATTGACTCCATGATTAAGTAATTATGAATTACCAGAACAATGCTTTTAGACATAATTGCAATAACTCAAGTCTAATTGTATTTGTCTGATTGGTCCCTCCGATAGCTCAACAAAAGCTTGATCGGACTGCATTTGAATCAAAATAAAATTCTACGAGTTTGAAAATAATTTAATTGAGTCAATTTATTTGATGTGGAATTAAATTAGGCAGTCGTGAGGATTATTCAACTAGAAAATTTAATTAAATAATTTTCTTGAAAAATTAATTTGGAAAATCTAAGTGATTTTTGAGAAAATTAATTTTGATCAAGTAAAATTAAATTAATCAAATTATTTAAAACTAGCATGATATTTTTGGAAATTAATTTTCAAGTCAGACAAAGAACTTGAAAATTAGACCTGAGATAAAAAAATTGGGCCCGAGAACCCAAAATCGAGACGAGACCCAAAAATTGGTTGAATCGGGTCTGGTATGTGAAATCGGGCCGACGATCCAACCGGTGGCTAGATCGGACCGGTCGGGTCATCACTAGGCCCAGACTAAATCGACAACAGCCGAATCGGCTCAGGGGTGATGTTAGGGTGTCGCACTTGTAACACCCCTTACCTGTATTCGACGCCGGAACCAGGTACGAGGCATTACCGGAATTAACATACTTAATCATAAAAAATCGGGCCATAAATTTTCATTCCAACTTAAAACTTTTCATTCGTATTCATAACATCCCTATTATGGGCCTACAAGACCCGAATCATACATATAAGGTGGTGCGGGACTGAATCGAAAGCTTACGAACACTTAGAAAATTTTTGCCCTTGTGTCCCTCACACGGTCATGAAACGCCCGTGTCTTAGCCCTTGTGTGAAAACCTTGACATTCTGTTTATTACATTAGCAGATATTTAGGGTCACACGGCCAAGTCACACGCCCGTGTGTTAGGCCGTGTGGCGAATTTAATTCTCGCAATTAATGTGGAGACTTCACATGGCTTGGGCACACACCCATGTCCTGAGGCAGTGTCATTCACACGGCTGAGACACACGGCCGTGTCTCTGCCCGTGTGTTTACTACTGGGCATTCTATTTTGCTAAATTTGGATGCAGGGGACACACGGCCTATCAACACGCCCACGGGGCTGACCGTGTGTCACACACGACCTAGACACACGCCCGTGTGTCTACCCGTGTAGACAAATGTAAGGCTATTAACCAAGTCATTTGCCAACCTGAAAAGCAACCATACCTATATCCTTTCCAGCAACACATAGCATAACAATAATGCGCCTCTAATATCCAAAATCAAAACATCCCCACCTTAATTTCACACTGCGTTCATCATGCATATACTCCACACATTACTCATTCAATTGCGCAAGCTTGCACTTCATGAATTTCATCATCATTGAATAGATATAACTTAACTAGTATTGGCCAATTTTAATGGCCATTTACAAAATGAAATAAGTAACATTATTAGCCAACACATCGGCTAACCACTATGACATATAACAAAATGACCAAGTTCCTATACATGCCATACCCAAAATAATCAAACTTTACTATACCCAAAAGAATAGCTTGATAGTGTGAATCGAGCTCCGATGTCCTTCGATCCTCGAGCTAGCTTGGCGATACTACAAGAAAAGGGAAAAGTGACGGAGTAAGCATAAAGCTTAGTAAGTTTGCATGTAATAGATAACAACATAAAATCTTGTAATAACATCCACATATTACATTATGAATTAACACAAAATTCTCAATGCAGCATTGACATGGCTTACTCATACTCACTTTTACTGACCATATATCACATACCGGACTCATTTCTCGTGAGTTTCGCATATGTACCTGTATCACTCCATCACAAAATTTTAGCCCCTTTTTCCATCTTTAACATAAACTTTAATTCTTTACCCCGTTGAACCACTTGGAATATCAAAGGATACTCGAAAATTGTCATACACGTAGTAAGATGCCAATGCCATATCCCAGATATGGTCTTATACGGGATCTCATTTCGATGTCGACGCCATATCCCAGATATGGTCTTACACAAGATTGTATGTTGATGCCATGTCCCAGACATGGTCTTACACGAGATTGTATGTCGATGCCACGTCCCAGACATGGTCTTACACGATTTCATACCGAAGCCAGGTCCCAGACGTGGTCTTACACGGAATCACTATTCGATGCCGATGCCATATCCCAGATATGGTCTTACACGGGATCTCAATTCGGTGTCGAGGTCATATCCCAGATACGGTCTTATACAGGACCTCATTAATCTAATGTCATGACAAGGGTATCCTTTCTATTCCTAAGGTTCAACCGGGACTTCGATATAGTAAAACTTCATCATTTTTTTTCTTCGTCAAGACCTCATTAACCAATTTTCATAAAAAGAATATACATTTCATGAATATCAAGCATTTAAATACATAATAACATAATGTTGATTTATTAAACACAAACTTACCTCGGTATCAAAATATAGATAGTTGTTCAATTTAGTCCACCACATTGTTCTTTCCTCGGTTTAGGTCCGGACTTCGTGTTTCTTGATCTATAATGACAAATTTCACTTATTTTGTAACACCCCAAACCTGGCCTAGAAGTTAGGCCCGAATCCAGAATGTCACATTAAAGGCATAATTCAAAACGATTTTACCATTTAACAATTTAAGGCCCAAAAGCCCAAAACAAAGATTATTTCAAAAACCATATTAACACTTTAATAACTTTATGAAATTTCTTAAGTGGGCAGTTGAAACAATAATAATAATAAACCCAAAATTCAAAGTCAAATAGGAGTTACATGGCCTTATTACAATCCAATGAAAAAACAAAGTATTTAAACAGAATCATTTGAATAAATTAAAACATTTGAACAACTTGTAGTGTGGCCATCTCCGAGTCCTCTCCCTTGTCGAGCGCCTATTCAGGATTACTCAAACATTTAAAATTAAGGGTGTGAGTTTCAAACTCAGTGTGTACAACCCTTGGCAATCAAATCACATACAAATATTCACATTGGGCCTAAGCCCTAACAAAAATCGGTGGTCTTGGGCCTTAGCCCACAATGACTTCATATCATATCATATCGTATCATTTATAAACAGATAATGCAAAACCCACCCCAAAAATCCATCCGCTAAACACACCATTTCCTTCCAACCTTATGACTCGTGGGGAATTCTAGCTCGACCCACCCTCCGCTACACACCAAGTGGTAGCTCGGTTTCGAGACTATCAACGTTGCAAACAAAGTCGCTAATCATATGTTGGGCTTAAAGCCTTCTGTGGATCCATACCATACGGCCATGCGATCCTGGATCTATACCATACGGCCATGCGATCCTCAAATATTAACACAGAGTCATCAATATATATATGTTAGGCACATAGCCACGGTAAATATGATTGGCACAAAGCTATAATAACAGCACAAAGCCTTCGATATTGGCACAAAGCCCATAATTACGGCACAAAGCCTTCGGTATTGGCACAAAGCCCATAATTACGGCACGAAGCCCATATTAATGGCACACAGCCCTCGGTAACATTATCGGTGTAGCATAGCTGCTCAGTGGCTAAAAAGCCTGTGGTGGATCCATACCATACGGCTATGCGATCCCGGATCCATACCATATGGCCATGCGATCCTCAAATCTTCCTCCGTACCATAATTCCCACCCATATGCATCCTAAAGCGAATATCATATGAATGCATCAAACACAAAAGTAACATCCACAAACCCATATTCATCACATAGGGTATTTTTCGTCATTTCACTACCTGTGGGTATTTTCGTAATTCTACCCTATAGGGGTATTTTGGTAATTTGGCAAATTAGGGGTATCTTGGTAATTTTAAAAACAGGGGTATTTTGGTAATTTATAAATCTAGGGTATTTCGGTAATTTTACACATAAGGCATTTTAGTAATTTACAACCTAAAGGTATTTTAGTAATTTTACAATATAAGGGTATTTTAGTAATTTTCCAACATAAGGGTATTTTAGTAATTTTCCAATATAAGGGTATTTTAGTCCCTCTCGGGTTTTAGTTATAAACTTTGGCCCATAAACAAGTCCTCGCGGTTAAAGTGAACAAACACTATGCACCAGGTAGGATCTCAGAAAAGAGGAGGTGGGTCACTCGGACCGCTTAAATACCAAGCTCTCACTAGATCCAATCCTAGACATGCATATGTCGGTTACCACACTCTAACTAATCGACTTGTTCACAAACATGTTTAATTAGATTAAGTCTTATGAAATTGAAGAGTTGTTCAAACTAGGCCTAAGTCCATAAACCCTAGCATATTTGTCTACATTCCCATAAAGCCCATCAAACCCAAATTCCAACCTTACGGCCCATTAGGCCCAAAGCTTATCATATGGCCTATTAGGCCCAAAACAAGTCCAAATCGTGTATCATGCGTGACTAACTCAATATGTTTAACAAGCCAAACCATTTAATCAAACTTAGCCTCAGGGCCCACCGGGCCCGTTTAGCCACTTTCGGCTTTTCGGCTTTTTGGCATTGCCGATATCGTGTGTGTAGTGTTTGTACACTCATACTTAATCAAAAATATTTACTCAAAAGCCGAAACCTTACCGTAACCTTACCGTGTGCCCCCGGGTTCTAATGGCCCTTCCTTAGCTACTAATCACAAGTGTACCCTAGATCCCTGCTAACGATCCTACCACGCTAGTAGTGATCTCTCGAACCTTACCCTTGTTAATACAAGATCCACGACAATGAGAAATTAGATCGCCCTCTGGCTTTCAACAAAAAGCGTACTAAGGGAGTTAACAGAATACTTACCGAATCCAACCTTAGATCCTGCGGCCTACCAAACGAGATTCACTTTTAACCTTGATCGAGAGTAGATACCAACCGATTTGTGATAGAGAAAAACAACAAAGATTCGGCACTAATGGGGGATTCGGCAAGAGAAGATGATGGTAATTCAGAAATAGAAAAGTTTGGCTAAGAGAGAATTTGGCAAAAAGGAATGATGGTTTTTCAAAGAATGGAAGAATTAAACAATGTAAGAACATAATGAGGGGAGAAAAGAAAAGATCAAATGTGCTTGTGTGAGGGTAACTACAGGATATTCAGTAAAGAAAAGAAAGACTAACTTATTTGCAAAACTCTCCAAATGCCGAAAGCCACAATGAAAATTCGTAATACCCCCTAAAAGACCCAAAAACGGCACTCATTTACCCTTCTAAGCCGAATTTATATACTTCCCACTTCCCACAACGGCACCAACTCTTCACACTTCTCAGCTCCTAACTTTTCTCCCTGATAACTCCTCAATCTCATCCTAAATTTTCTCTAAGATAAGCTCCTTTATCCCTTCCTTAATTTTCTCTCATGAACACTTCCTTTAGAGTTCACATCCAACGCCACTACTAACCATCTAGAAGGCAAAAATTAAATCCCCAACAAAATACCATGCCACTACTCGAACCTTGGACTCCCTTGCCTGCTAATGACGCCATGTCCCTGCTCCCTAAGTAGCGCCACTTTGCCACTACACCACAAGCTCTTTTTGTGTCATTTTTCTTCTTCATTTATTTAAAAGGCCTACTAACTGAAGTCACAGTTCCCTTGGGCTAAAACTAAAATTTTTCCTATACCCTTACTTGATCCCAGAACATCTCTAACACCCCTAGACACTCAAAATTCATTAACCCTCAAAGCCCACATGCCAAATTGTCATTTTCTCGCTCACTTAAAAATTTTCTAAGATCTAAAGCCCAAAGGCCAATTCTTCTAGGCCCAAATTCGGGGTGTTACATATTTAGTTATCACATTGACTAAAACAGCCCATGAATCATACTTTGGCAAAAATTATAATTTTTCCCCTAAACTTTCACATATTTGCAAAATGGTCCTTAGGCTCGTATGATGAAATGTACTCATTTTCTTGGTTACCCAAGCCTAGCCGAACCTATCTTAAGCTTATAATAGCTCACATTTTCCTTAAAAATTTATTTTTTCTACACATTTTATCACATTCAAAAATAGGTCCTTTTTAGGTGTTTCCATGAAAAATCACATTCAAAAAACGAGATTCAGCTTTTAACCTTGACTGAGAGTAGATACCAACTGATTTGTGATAGAGAAAAACAACAAAGATTCGGCACTAATGGGGGATTTCGGCAAGAGAAGATGATGGTAATTCGGAAATAGAAAAGTTTGGCTAAGAGAGAATTTGGCAAAAAGGAATGATGGTTTTTCAGCAATGGAAGAATTCGGCAACAGAAGAACATAATGAGGGGGAGAAAAGAAAAGATCAAATGTGCTTGTGTGAGGGTAACTACAGGATATTCGGTAAAGAAAAGAAAGACTAACTTATTTGCAAAACTCTCCAAATGCCGAAAGCCACAATGAAAATTCGTAATACCCCCTAAAAGACCCAAAAACGACACTCATTTACCCTTCTAAGCCGAATTTATATACTTCCCACTTCCCACAACGGCACCAACTCTTCACACTTCTCAGCTCCTAACTTTTCTCCCTGATAACTCCTCAATCTCATCCTAAATTTTCTCTAAGATAAGCTCCTTTATCCCTTCCTTAATTTTCTCTCATGAACACTTCCTTTAGAGTTCACATCCAACGCCACTACTAACCATCTAGAAGGCAAAAATTAAATCCCCAACAAAATACCATGCCACTACTCGAACCTTGGACTCCCTTGCCTGCTAATGACGCCATGTCCCTGCTCCCTAAGTAGCGCCACTTTGCCACTACACCACAAGCTCTTTTTGTGTCATTTTTCTTCTTCATTTATTTAAAAGGCCTACTAACTGAAGTCACAGTTCCCTTGGGCTAAAACTAAAATTTTTCCTATACCCTTACTTGATCCCGAACATCTCTAACACCCTAGACACTCAAAATTCATTAACCCTCAAAGCCCACATGCCAAATTGTCATTTTCTCGCTCACTTAAAAATTTTCTAAGATCTAAAGCCCAAAGGCCAATTCTTCTAGGCCCAAATTCGGAGTGTTACATATTTAGTTATCACATTGACTAAAACAGCCCATGAATCATACTTTGGCAAAAATTATAATTTTTCCCCTAAACTTTCACATATTTGCAAAATGGTCCTTAGGCTCGTATGATGAAATGTACTCATTTTCTTGGTTACCCAAGCCTAGCCGAACCTATCTTAAGCTTATAATAGCTCACATTTTCCTTAAAAATTTATTTTTTCTACACATTTTATCACATTCAAAAATAGGTCCTTTTTAGGTGTTTCCATGAAAAATCACATTCAAAAAACGAGATTCAGCTTTTAACCTTGACTGAGAGTAGATACCAACTGATTTGTGATAGAGAAAAACAACAAAGATTCGGCACTAATGGGGGATTTTGGCAAGAGAAGATGATGGTAATTCGGAAATAGAAAAGTTTGGCTAAGAGAGAATTTGGCAAAAAGGAATGATGGTTTTTCAAAGAATGGAAGAATTAAGCAATGAGAAGAACATAATGAGGGGGAGAAAAGAAAAGATCAAATGTGCTTGTGTGAGGGTAACTACAGGATATTCGGTAAAGAAAAGAAAGACTAACTTATTTGCAAAACTCTCCAAATGCCGAAAGCCACAATGAAAATTCGTAATACCCCTAAAAGACCCAAAACGACACTCATTTACCCTTCTAAGCCGAATTTATATACTTCCCACTTCCCACAACGGCACCAACTCTTCACACTTCTCGGCTCCTAACTTTTCTCCCACGATAACTCCTCAATCTCATCCTAAATTTTCTCTAAGATAAGCTCCTTTATCCCTTCCTTAATTTTCTCTCATGAACACTTCCTTTAGAGTTCACATCCAACGCCACTACTAACCATCTAGAAGGCAAAAATTAAATCCCCAACAAAATACCATGCCACTACTCGAACCTTGGACTCCCTTGCCCGCTAATGACGCCATGTCCCTGCTCCCTAAGTAGCGCCACTTTGCCACTACACCACAAGCTCTTTTTGTGTCATTTTTCTTCTTCATTTATTTAAAAGGCCTACTAACTGAAGTCACAGTTCCCTTGGGCTAAAACTAAAATTTTTCCTATACCCTTACTTGATCCCTGAACATCTCTAACACCCTAGACACTCAAAATTCATTAACCCTCAAAGCCCACATGCCAAATTGTCATTTTCTCGCTCACTTAAAAATTTTCTAAGATCTAAAGCCCAAAGGCCAATTCTTCTAGGCCCAAATTCGGGGTGTTACATATTTAGTTATCACATTGACTAAAAAACAGCCCATGAATCATACTTTGGCAAAAATTATAATTTTTCCCCTAAACTTTCACATATTTGCAAAATGGTCCTTAGGCTCGTATGATGAAATGTACTCATTTTCTTGGTTACCCAAGCCTAGCCGAACCTATCTTAAGCTTATAATAGCTCACATTTTCCTTAAAAATTTATTTTTTCTACACATTTTATCACATTCAAAAATAGGTCCTTTTTAGGTGTTTCCATGAAAAATCACTTAGAGAAAGATGTTCATCACACCTCAAACTTCCATATTCCTCCATTAAACATTAAAATACATGCATGACATACATGGGTAAGTTTTTGAACATGAACTCTAGCTTAAAATATGGTTAGAAATAGCTAAATCGAGCTACGAGGATCTCAAAAATGTAAAAAACTTTAAAAACGGGGCTAGGATGCACTTACTTTGAGCTTGAAAATGAACAAAACCCTAGCTATGGCTTCTCTTCAATTTTTGGCACTTAGGGAAGAAGATGGACACCAATTTTGACTTCTTTTTCCCTTTTGATTAATTTATTAACTAAATGACCAAAATGCCCTTAAGGCCCTTCCTTGAGATTTTTCCCTTCCATGTCTAATTTTTGTCCATCATGAGATATAATGGTCTAATTACTAAATAAGGACCTCTAATAAATTTTCAAATTCTATCTCATACTTAAAACTTCTAGAATCTCATATTTTTTCAATTTTTGCAATTTAGTCCTAAAAGATAAATTGATCACTAAATCATAAAATTTTTTCATGAAATTTTCACACATCCATGCAAACATGTCATAGACCTCATAATGTAACATCCTGAAAAGGGCCTATGCATTTTTGGTTTAATTGTATGAAGTGACATGTTTTAAGTATTATGAATAAATTTTGAATATTTTTGGAAACCCGAAATGAGTGAAAATAAGTTAGAAATGAACATTTTTGAAACTGAAAATGTATGGAAATGTTAAGTTTAAAAATGGAAGGTGAACATTTTTGGAAACTAGGAAATGTAAGGAAAATGGAAAGTGAACATTTTTGGAAACTTGGAAATGTAAGGAAATGTCAAGTTTACAGAGCCGATCGAAAATTTTTGAAAACTTAGAAATGACCTAGAAATGACGAGTTTTAAGGTTTAAAAGGGGAAATTAAGGCAAGGTGGCCTTAAAAGAAAAAGTTTGTGAAATTTGACACCCAAACAGGCTTAGAAAAGTGGCCTGAAGATGGCACTTAGGGCCTATGGAAATGACGCCATATGCAAGAGGAATGGACCTAAGTTCGAGTCACATGGGAAGCAAATAAAAGAAATTTTATTTTGCTACAAGGAGCAGAGAGGTGGACGGCACATGGCTATAAATTAGGAGCTTTTATTATTTTATAAATAGTGGATAAATAAGGGATTTATTTATCATTATTTTCAAGAGATAATTGTTGGATTAAATTCTTTTAATTTGAATAAAGAGATAAAGAGGAAAATAAGGGAGAAGTGATGGCCAAGTAAGGGACTTTGAGTTTAATAATTTTCGGCTAAGTAAGGATAGTTGCTTTGAATTATCTTTTAGTGATAATTAAAGAGATAAAGCTATTAAAATAGAAGAGTGATGGCCAAGTAAGGGACTCCTTAGATGATAATTTCGGCTATAAAAGGAAAAGAGAGGCCATTCTGCATTATTATCTGTTCTTTGAAAGCCTCTGCGCATTCTCTTCACCAAATCTTCTTCTTCTTTTATTTTTGCCAAGCCAAAATACCTTGTGTTCTAGCTTGAATCCTCCATCTTTATTCTTCCTTCTCTTTTCTTTCTAAATCCCTCCAAAAGCCGAAATTTGTGAGATCATCATCTAGCCATAGCCGAATCTCTGAAGGTTGAAGTGAAGGTGCAATCGATTTCTTCAAGTAAGGGTAAGATCTCATTCGGTTTCATCCTTTTTTCTTAAGATTTTCCGAAATCTAGGACTAACCCCATTAATATCTTGTTGCAAAAACTTTAAAGAGATCTTTGGGATTTACTAAGTGTCGACTACAAGGAAGGAGAAGTTCTTTTCCGAAGGTACACCATAGGCCACGTGTTCCCTAGTTATTCGGTGAGTTTTGGATTTAAAATCCACAAGGTAAGTGTCTATAGCATTCGCCAAGGCCATGTTTGGTAAATATATGTGTTCATTAATTATTCAAAAGTCGAAAACTAACCAACTTAATTGATTCAATGCTTGGCCGAATGCAAGAAGAGTATAGCAGAGATTTCAAGACTTGATTCTTAAGTCAAGCGGCAACAAGGTAAGTTTAAGTATACTAATCCTACTAGGATTTGGATTTATGGCCAAATGGCTTTTTATTAAAGTAGTAGGTGATTAATCAAATGTAGGGATTAAGGATCTAAGCATTAGATCAAACTTTTCGGGATTTCAAGACCCTTTCGGTAAGTATGATAAGTTGTGGATATTTGGTTAAGAATTCAGTATATTGATGATTAAATCGATTGTTCGATTAAGTGTATTGATGGAGGCGAATACCATTCAAGAAGGGAAAGGGAAGGTCCCTATCCGAAGTTTAAGAAGAGATCTGTCTCGGCGGTTAGGGATTGGCCACCGGGGTGTGGACCAGCGTCGGAACAAGAAAGTAGGCAAATAGCCGTAGTATCGCCTAGTGATAGCATCAGTATCGAAAGCATAGTTCTCCAAGTGATTAGGTGTGTGATTAACCCACTATTTTCCGGGTTTATGGTATATTGTATGTGTTGTGTAAATGCTAATATGTGCGTCATGCGATTGTGAATGGTTACCCTTAAGGGGTATATCGGAAATCAGGTCAGTGTTAATTATTAAGAATGTGAATATGCCAATGAGAATATGTTTGTATGCCGAATAACATGTGCATGCATTATTTTACTATGTTATGACATTATCATATGTTGCATGTGCATGGGATGGGATATGAATGTGACTATCGAAGGAAAGGGTGTACTTTATGTACGTGGTCTAATGTTAGCCTTGTGTTACGTTAGCGCTTGATGTTAGCTATGTGCTTCATCAAGGAGGTGTTGGCTGGTGCCCACCTCGGCGGTTGATAGTCGTGTGCATCACCGTGGATGAATGATATGTGGGATCACTTAGGTGATCGGTGGCTCGACCACGGCCTTGGCGACAAGTCCGCCAAGGTAAGATATGTGGGATCACTTAGGTGATCGGTGGCTCTGGCCGACGGCCTTGAGCAGCAAGTCCGCCAAGGTAAGATATGTGGGATCACTTAGTTGATCGGTGGATTAGCCACGGCCTTGGGCGAGGAGTGCGCTAAGGTAGGAGTAACGGATGGACCCTAGGTTGGGATGGGTGCACTTTGCATAAACTCATTATCTGTCATATGGGTTGATGATGAAATGGGCCAAGCCAAGTATGTGGAAATAATGTGATAACATGTGAATTTGATAATTGATATGTGATATATGGGTTAATATGTGGTTAATATGTTAACATGGGTGTGGAATTCGGTGGATTAATTACACACACCGAGTCCGTATGACTCACCCAATTTTTATTAAACATCGCAGATGATTCGTGGTGATTGGACCGGGTTGGAGTGGATACGAGGTGGCCCATGTAGAAGACATCTTCTTTATTTTATTGAGTTTATTACTAAGAACTTTTGTTTAATTATTTGTTGTAATAAGGCCCGATTAAAGTATTTAAGTATTTCTATTTGAGCATTTTTATTATGTTTAAGCTAGACGACCATTAAATTATTATTTGGAAGTGCTTTTAATTTGGATATTTTGTCAAGCTTATATTATTTAGAATTTTTAATTGGACATGGTTTTCAAATGACAAAATTTTTAATGTTTTTCCCAAAAGTGAAATCAGTCTTCAAACGTTTTTCATGATGGCATACCGGATCCGTGCAGGCTTGTGGGCCGGGTTTGGGGTGTTACACATAAAAACCATAAAACATATATTTCTACTTCGAATTTGTGGTCTTGCAACCACTATTCTGACTAGGCCCTTAATCGGGCTGTTACAGCACTTGTGAGGTAGCACCGAACACGATGATGCCGGCGGAGGCAATGACATTCTAGTGGCCGGTGGGTGGTCCTTCAGCGGTTGAGAAATAGAGGAATCACACTTCTACTGGGACTCCAGCGGATAATTTGATTTCAGATAAACTATTCCAAAAACAATATTTTTTAATAGATTTAATATTATATTTAATTTAATATTTATCTAATAGATAAATATTCTATTAATGTAATAGATTTAATATTAAATTTAATCTAATATTTATTTTGATAAGTATTATAGTAATTTAATATTAAAGTGATTAAGTTTAATCATAGTCGAACTCTCTAAACTCTCCTTATTTAAAAACAATCTTAGGTCATTATTTCACGCACACTTGAGTAAAAAAAAGCTAATTATGATTAAGTTGTAGAGAAGTGCCAACAGAGCTTTTAACAGAAGCTTCAATTTTGACTCAACCTGAATATAGGAAAGAATTTATTGTTTCCAGTGATGCCTCACAGAATGGTGTGGATTGTGTATTGATGCAAGACAGAAAAGTAAATGTTTATTCTTCTTGGCAACTTAAGCCACACGAGAAGAATTATCCTACACATGATCTAGAATTGGTTGCATTTGTATTTACTCTGAAGATTTGGAGACATTATTTGTACAGGGAGAAATGTCATATCTTTACAAACCACAAAAGCCTGAAATACTTGTTGACGCAAAAAGAGTTCAATTTGAGACAACAGAGAATGCTTGAATTACTTAAAGACTACAATCTGATTATTGATTGTCATCCAGGTAAAGCTAACATTGTAGCTGCCGCCTTGAGTCAGAAATCTTTGTTTGCTTTGAAAGCAATGAATGCCCATTTGATTATCGAATGTGATGGTTTTATTTTAGCCAAGTTGATAGCTAAACTTGTTTTCCTTTATAGAATCTAGAGTTGCAGAATAATGATCCTAAGTTGCAAGCGAAACGGGAATTGGTTGACGATAAATAGACCACTGAGTTCAGTATTGGTGACAATGATAGCTTATACTTTCGGAATCGGTTGTGTGTATTGAAGGATTCAGAGTTAAAACGAGATATTCTGTATGAAGCTCACAATAGTGTTTATACGATACATCTGGGCAGCAATAAGATGTATAACGACTTGAAACCATTGTACTGGTGGCCAGGAATGAAAGAGAGATCTCCGAATATGTGGCAAGATGTCTGGTATGTCAGTAGGTCAAAGCTGAACATTAAATCTCATCTGGACTTTTACAGCCTATAATGATTCTAGAACAGGAATGGGATTGAGTCACTATGGATTTCATATTGGGTTTGCCTTTGTCACCGAAAAGGAAATATGCAATTTGGGTAATAGTTGACAGATTGACTAAATCAGCACAATTCATTTCTATTAGAACAAACTATTTGCTCGAAAAACTATCTGACATTTACATATACGATATTGTGAGATTACACGACGTACCATTGTCTGTCATTTCAAACTGAGATTGAGATTTACCTCCAAATTTTGGAATAAGTTACATGAATCCCTGGACACAAAATTGAAATTCGATACAATGTTTCATCTTCAAACTAACGGAAATCAAAACGAGTGATTCAGATACTCGAAGATATGTTACGTTGTTGTATAATTGAATTTGAAGGAAACTAGGAAAGATTTTTACCGTTAGTTGAGTTTGCTTACAACGAAAGCTATCAGTCAAGTATTAAAATGGAACCTTATGAAGCTTTATACATTCGTAAATGTCGATCTCCTTTGTGCTGGTTAGAATTAAGTGAAAGAAAACTGGTATGAACAGATCTGATACGTGAGACAGAAGAAAAAGTTTGGGTTATTCGGGATTGTTTGAAAGCAGTCTCAAACAAAAAAAAAATCCTATGTTGACTTGAAAAGAAAATACTTTGAATTTTATATTGGCGATAAGGTATTTTTGAAAGTTTCTTCCTAGAAGAAAGTTCTACAGTTCGGCAGAAAAGGGAAGCTTAGTCCAAGATTTATGGGGTTGTATGAGATTCTCAAAAGACCTGGACATGTAGCCTACTGCTGTTTAGCTCTGCCTAAAGAACTTGAAAATATCCACAGTGTCTTTCATGTGTCGATGATATGATGATAAAGATCTGACCCTTCTCACGTGATATCTCCCGACGAAATAGAGTTACAACCTGACTTGACGTACGAAGACCGGTAAAGATTTTGGCTCAAGAAGTAAAAGAATAGAGAAAGAAACAGGTGGCACTAGTGAAAATATTATGGCATCATCACGGTACAGAATAAGCTACGTAAGAGCCGGAAGAAACTATAAAGTCCCAATACTCACATCTTTTCTGTAACATCCTGAAAAGGGCCTATGCATTTTTGGTTTAATTGTACGAAATGACATATCTTAAGTGTTATGAATATATTTTGAACACTTTTGGAAACACGAAATGTATGGAAATGTTAAGTTTAAAAGAGGAAAGTGAACATTTTTAGAACCTTGGAAATGTAAGGAAATGTCTTGTAAGGAAATGTCATGGAAATGTAAGGAAATGTCTTGGAAATGTAAGGAAATGTCTTGTAAGGAAATGTCATGGAAATGTAAGGAAATGTCAAGTTTCTGAGCCGATCGAAAATTTTTGGAAACTTAGAAATGACCTAGAAATGACGAGTTTTAAGGTTTAAAAGGGAAATTAAGGCAAGGTGGCCTTAAAAGAAAAAGTTTGTGGAATTTGACACACAAACACTTGGAAAAGTGGTGCCAAGATGCCACTTAGGGCCTATGGAAATGGCGCCATATGCAAGAGGAATGGGCACGAGTTCGAGTCACTTGGGAAGCAAATAAAGGAGGTTTTTTTTTGCTTCCGAAAGACCGAGGTGGATGGCACATGGCTATAAATTAGGAGCTTTTATTATTTTATAAATAGTGGATAAATAAGGGATTTATTTATCATTATTTTCAAGAGATAATTGTTGGATTAAATTCTTTTAATTTGAATAAAGAAATAAAGAGGAAAATAAGGGAGAAGTGATGGCCAAGTAAGGGACTTTGAGTTTAATAATTTCGGCTAAGTAAGGATAGTTCTTTGAATTATCTTTTATTTTAAGTGATAATTAAAGGATAAAGTTATCGGATAGAGGAGTGGTGGCCAAGTAAGGGACTCCTTAGATGATAATTTCGGCTATAAAAGGAAGGAAGGAGGGCTACTCATTAATTTGTGCTTCCTCCTTTCTCTGCTTAGAATTCTTAGTGCTCTCTTCTCTTCTTTTCTTTCTTTTATTTTTGCCAAGCCCGAAATACCTTGTGTTCTAGCCGAATCCTCCATCTTTATTCTTCCTTCTCTTTTCTTTCTAATCCCTCCAAAAGCCGAAAGTTGTGAGATCATCATCTAGCCATAGCCAAATCTCTGAAGGTTGAAGTGAAGGTGCAATCGATTTCTTCAAGTAAGGAGATCTTTGGGATTTACTAAGTGTCGACTACAAGGAAGGAGAAGTTCTTTTCAGAAGGTACACCATAGGCCACGTGTTCCCTAGTTATTCGGTGAGTTTTGGATTTAAAATCCACAAGGTAAGTTTAAGTATACTAATCCTACTAGGATTTGGATTTATGGCCGAATGGCTTTTTATTAAAGTAGTAGGTGATTAATCAAATGTAGGGATTAAGGATCCAAGCATTAGATCAAGCTTTTCGGGATCTCAAGGAAATTTTAAGCGAATGGTGTGTACCCCACACTAACTTTTAATAAGATTGATGGTAATATGTAAAATATGCATGTTTATAAGAATGTGGCTAAGGTACCATAATATGGTACAAAGTACTCAGGTACGTTTCCTATTTCCACTAGGATTATGAAATATGTTATTTATAACATGTGAAAATTTATAAGAATGTGAATTTAAGTAGGATATGCATGATATGAATAATATGGGTCATTCGGGATATATGAAAAGGGGAAGTGAATGTGATGACTACGGTCTCACTATATCGAATGTGGTGACTTCGGTCACATTATCCGAATGTGGTAACTTCGGTTACATTATCTCGAATGTGGTGTCTCATGACACAATTATCAGTGGCTATGCCACAAAATTTTATATGGGCGATGAGCACGTCGATTGCAGCGGCGCTTCGATGGTGTGTAGCGGATGGAGGGTTGACTTAGTAGTCCCCACGGTGTGGTGGCAGTGCGGGGTGTGTAGCGGATGGACAACTAGGTTTGGGTTTGGGAATGCATCATAACCTTTGTATTCTATGTTTTGAATGTGTAATATGTGATATGCCTGATTCTATTACGATTTAGTGTCGTGTACACATTGAGTCTGTTTGACTCACCCGTTGGGGAACATTTTTCAGTGATGAGCAAAGTGATGGACCAGGGACAGCAGAACTTGTGGTGGCCATGCTCAACATGAAGTTTATATTTTTGAGGACTCTTGAATTTATTTTAGTACTTTGAATTATTTTGGGAATTATTTGATGTAATAAGGCCATAAGGCCATAGTTGAATTACTTTACACTTATTTTTATTTATTATGATTATGAATTTTATCTATTAAAATTTAATTAAAATTTCTTTTAAACTAAACCCTAAATATTTTGTCACTTAAGATAAAAGGGATTTCAATATAAAAGCGAACTGTTTTCAACACAAGCCCAACCCAAAACAATATTTTTCTTAAAATCACACAAGTTTTCCTAAGAACAAAAAAATTTTGAACCGGTTTACTTGAGGAACATACCAAATCTGGTCAAAGCTCGTGGGCCGGGTTTGGGGTGTTTTAGTTTGGTATCAGAGCCCAGTTTTAAACTCTCGGCTTGTGGG
The DNA here is from genome assembly GCA_025698515.1 of Gossypium sturtianum. Lineage (NCBI taxonomy): Eukaryota > Viridiplantae > Streptophyta > Magnoliopsida > Malvales > Malvaceae > Gossypium > Gossypium sturtianum. The sequence continues at coordinate 110,330,524 of CM046943.1, read as the reverse complement.
CTAAGGCCCAAAACGTTTTCAAATCGAGCCCAAATGAGTTTTATGAAAGTATTTGTAATATCCCGGGTTAGGGCCTATTTTTGTTTTGACTTTGTTTGCATGTGTCTGGTGTGCTATGTTACTGTTTTGATGTTTTAGGGGCTTAGTTGTAAGCTAGAAGTAAGCCTGAGTAGATGGAAAAAATTTTAATTCTAGGCTTAGGGGAGAGGAGCTGAAGGAGCTGAGGCTTATATATTTTTATTGGTGAGGTATAGCACGAAGGAGGAGCTGGTGGAGTGGCAAAGTATGCGCCACTTGGAGCTTGTGTTTGGCGTCAATTGCAGGGGGGAGAGGTCTTGAGTTCAAGCTGCGAAAATCCCCCATTTTGGCTTTCATTTTTGTGGCATGGAAGGGAGGAGTTGTAGGCGGTTCAAACTCGCCTAAGACCAAGTCAAATGCTCAAATGATGGGTGGAGAGTGAATTTAGGAAGGAGACTTGTTCAAAGTGTTTTGAATGAGTGGTTGTGAGTGTATGGTGGAAGTGGCCGGTTGTGGGAGAGTTTTGGGGGAGTGGGCGGCTTGGCTTGTGGGGAGTGGGAATGCCGAAATTGAATAGGCAATTTTGTGCATTTTTCGGCCAAAAGCAATAGGTAAGCTAAACTTCTTCTTTTGTCAAGCAAAACTCTCTCTTTTGTCCACTTTGAAACCAGAAAGTCTAAGCATTTAGTTGCCGAATTTTGCTTTGTTTTTCTTTCAATTTTCTTGGTAGCCGAATGTTCTCTTCTCTCGTTCTTTCTTTTGTTTGGTTGTGTTGAGCGAAACTCTAGCCTCCAAAACACTTTCATCAATTCTTTTCTTTCAAAACCGTAAGTACTCTCTCTATCCATCTTTTATTCTCTTCCCGCTTCAAAACTCTTTAGCCGTTTTCTTCAATTGTTCTTCCCATTCTTGTTGTGCCGAAACTCTATTCCCATTTCACATCATCTTCTTTTTCCCACTCAAAGCCGAACCCAAGGGTGTTAAACACCTAAAGCCGAATTCCCTTTTCTTTCTTTTGAAGTTTTGGCCGAATCTCTTTCTCTTCTAGTGGTGTTCTTGTGGTCGAATTTTGGTGTGGTGTTGTTCTAGTCTTGGTTCCAATCGGGTTCTGGGAAGGTAAGCATAGGGCCGAATGGCTATTTCTTTTCTCCTGTGCTCTTGTCGATTTTGATTTGGTTAAGAACCGATTGTGGTGATTGGTGAAAGGAGTTAACCTTTTGGCATTGAACCGATTTCTTTAGGGGCATCCGGGATTGGGAGGCAGTCAAGTGGAGCTTTCTTTCCTTGTTAACCGCTTGGTAAGTGGTGGTAAGAACGAGTTCTTTTAGTATATTCTTTTAGTTTTCATTAAGTCAAGTTGTTAAAAGATTAACCGTTGTCATTTGTTAGAGGGTGGCCGATTGGTAAGAGGAACCATTGTTGGTTCGGGTTTGGTAGGAAACCAAACCAGTTGCAAGGTAATGGCTCAATATTAACCCCTTTGGTTTGATAGCTTTGGCCGAATGGTCTAGATTGCTAATCCCTTGGTTGACCAGATTTTAGGAGAGAGTTATCGAGGGATTTAGACCAGGTTCTTTGGAGCTAAGGCTTTCGTGTTAGCGGGTGTGTAAACTAAACACTACATTTAGTAATATGATTAATAACCTAATTACTTATTAAAGTGAAACAATATGATTGATGGATTTGGTACCCGATGGGGTATAAGCACGGATACGGGTAAGTCCGTTTCATTACGAGATCTGTAGTGATATATGTGATAACATGTTTTATGATGTAAATACCATGAGATGTCATTTGAGCATGTTAGCATGATTGCATGTTTTATATCATTTGCATTAGTATGACATGTGTGGGTGATATGAGAGGAGGGGGAATATGATATCCGTGTCTTTGGGACACTGTGTCTTTGGGACACCAGAGGTTTGGCACCTCCGGTGGTTTGGTACCACGATTGATTTTGTGACTTGGTCACCGGTGATTTGGTATCACATTTGTGTCTTTGGGACACAGAGGTTTGGCACCTCATGGCGCCTCGCCCCAGTGGCTTAGCACCACAAAGGTTGGCCCCACGATTGATTATACTGGGATTGGCGCCGGTGATTTGGTATCACACGATGGGTTGGCCCCATCATCGGATTTGTGATGCGGTCACCAGTGATTTGGTATCACACTGTGTCTTTGGGACACCAGAGGTTTGGCACCTCATTGCGACTCGTCCCCGGTGGTTAACACCACCGTGGGTTGGCCCCACTTTGAGATTTGGATCGTCTGCTAGTGATTTGGTATCACGCGATGGGTTGGCCCCATCAATGGATTATTCGTGGCTTTGGGTCACCAAAGTGGTTTGGCACCACACTTATGGATATCGTGACTTTGGGTCACAGTGGTTTGGCACCACCGGTGGTTTGGTACCACACGGGGTAGAAAGGTGATATGGATGGTTAGGATCGGGGTGCATTGATTATGTTGCTATGATATGATGTGTGCTAGCATGTTGTATTATCGGGAGTGGGATTTATGCACTGAGTCTTGCGACTCACCCTCTCCTTTGACATTTCAGGTGACACTTAGGCGCGGACATGGAGCCGGGATGGACTCGAGGTGCTCATGCCATGCTTTAATAAAGATTTGCTCAGACTTTACAAAATTTGGTACTTTAGTTTATTTATTACTATTTGGTTTTATTTTGGGTTGTAAATGGCCTTTAAATTAGGTTTTACTATGTTTATGCTTAAAGTAGCTTTCTAATATGCTTTAACAAATTAATTGAGTTAAAATTGCTAAAAACTTGGAAGGTCAACGGTTTCAAAACTATAACGCAATGTGTTTTAAACTTTACCATCGGGTATCACTCTAAAACATTAAAATATGACAAGGAGTTTTTCATCGAATCTTTAACTAGAAACCTAACCCTGCAAACGCGATTTTCCCCGTAACATGCCAGATTCGGTCGTGGTGTATTGACCGGGTTTGGGGTGTTACAGTATTTTTGAAAATGAGCAGGTTTTCTGGCATGGCACCTAAGTCTCCGAACCATGATCCACCAGGTAAGTACCCTAACCATTTGTGTGATTATGTGGTTTATGTTATGAATTATGGAAGGGTAGAAGAGGAATGGAACGTAGAATAGCATGATAGAAACTTGAACCCTAGGACTAGTTTACTCAAACACATGCACAAGACTTAAGGACTATTAAACAAACCTGTGAAGTAAGTCGCCGAGCTAGGTGTGGCAAATTAGCTGTTGTGCGCATGTCTAGGAGTGGATTTCAGAAGAGCTTGGTATTTAAGCAGTCCTAGTGACTCACCTCCTCTTTACTCGAATCCTACCGGTGCAGTGCGTAACTGTTCACCCTAACCAAGAGGACTTATTCACGGGCTAAACCAATCATTAAAACCCGAAAGGGACTAGCCATGCGTTTTATAAAATTCCTAGTTTAAAATCCCTAAATTACCCTTTTAATTGTAGTAAAAGATTATTGTGAAATTTTTTCCAAAATATCTCGATTTACAAAATTACAAAAATGCCCCTGTATTGTAAATTACTAAAATACCCTTAGTTCTTAAGATTTTCAAAAATACCCTCGATGTTTGCTACAATATTTCTACTTTACAAAGATATCAAAAACTTATGTTTTACAAATAACAAGATACCCTGATTTGGAAAATTTACTGAATCGCTTCTGACTTCCAAAATTACCGAAATAACCTCGATTTCTGAAATTTTTGCAACACCTCTGATTTGGAAAACAAAATAACACAGAGATTTTGTAAATTCTGAAATACCTCTAATTTGAAAAATATTTTCAAATTGACCCCGATTTATTACCAAAATACCCCTGTAGGGAAAATGACGAAATTACCCCTGGGTAGGGAAATGGATGGAATGGCCATAAAAGTGTAGTGAATGATGTTGTGAATGAATGTGACTTCATGTGTCTCTGCTTATGAATTTGAATGTGACTCCCTGAGTTAGAGTAGTGAACTTGAACTAGAAACTTTGGTTGATCGAAAGAACTACTTCAACATCTCTTTTCATAAAGTCATTCGCGAATAATCGTGGAACAAAATTTCGATGCATAAAACTTTTTAATCAGATTAAATCGCGACGTTAGAAATGAGTTCTAGGGACGTGAACTTAGAGATCGTGCCTAGAAAGTATGATGGTTCTATTAAGATCAGAGTGCGCAGCATAAGCGTAGTGCGGTGAGTTAAGATGTACGATTATTCGTTAATAAGTAATTTCGAGGACGAAATTATTTTTAAGGAGGGTAGAAGCTGTAACATCCGAAAAGGGCCTATGCATTTTTGGTTTAATTGTACGAAATGACATATCTTATGTGTTATGAATATATTTTGAACACTTTTGGAAACACGAAATGTATGGAAATGTTAAGTTTAAAAGAGGAAAGTGAACATTTTTAGAACCTTGGATATGTAAGGAAATGTCTTGTAAGGAAATGTCATGGAAATGTAAGGAAATGTCTTGGAAATGTAAGGAAATGTCTTGTAAGGAAATGTCTTGGAAATGTAAGGAAATGTCAAGTTTCTGAGCCGATCGAAAATTTTTGGAAACTTAGAAATGACCTAGAAATGACGAGTTTTAAGGTTTAAAAGGGGAAATTAAGGCAAGGTGGCCTTAAAAGAAAAAGTTTGTGGAATTTGACACACAAACAGGCTTGGAAAAGTGGTCTGAAGATGCCACTTAGGGCCTATGGAAATGGCGCCATATGCAAGAGGAATGGGCCTGAGTTCGAGTCACTTGGGAAGCAAATAAAGGAGGTTTTATTTTTGCTTCAATAAGACTGAGGTGGACGGCACATGGCTATAAATTAGGAGCTTTTATTATTTTATAAATAGTGGATGAATAAGGGATTTATTTATCATTATTTTCAAGAGATAATTGTTGGATTAAATTCTTTTAATTTGAATAAAGAAATAAAGAGGAAAATAAGGGAGAAGTGATGGCCAAGTAAGGGACTTTGAGTTTAATAATTTCGGCTAAGTAAGGATAGTTGCTGAATTATCTTTTATTTTAAGTGATAATTAAAGGATAAAGTTATCAGATAGAGGAGTGGTGGCCAAGTAAGGGACTCCTTAGATGATAATTTCGGCTATAAAAGGAAGGAAGGAGGGCTACTCATTAATTTGTGCTTCCTCCTTTCTCTGCCGAATTCTAAGTGCTCTCTTCTCTTCTTTTCTTTCTTTTATTTTTGCCAAGCCGAAATACCTTGTGTTCTAGCCGAATCCTCCATCTTTATTCTTCCTTCTCTTTTCTTTCTAATCCCTCCAAAAGCCGAAAGTTGTGAGATCATCATCTAGCCATAGCCGAATCTCTGAAGGTTGAAGTGAAGGTGCAATTGATTTCTTCAAGTAAGGAGATCTTTTGGGATTTACTAAGTGTCGACTACAAGGAAGGAGAAGTTCTTTTCCGAAGGTACACCATAGGCCACGTGTTCCCTAGTTATTCGGTGAGTTTGGGATTTAAAATCCACAAGGTAAGTTTAAGTATACTAATCCTACTAGGATTTGGATTTATGGCGAATGGCTTTTTATTAAAGTAGTAGGTGATTAATCAAATGTAGGGATTAAGGATCCAAGCATTAGATCAAGCTTTTCGGGATCTCAAGGAAATTTTAAGCGAATCAGTGTGTACCCACACTAACTTTTAATAAGATTGATGGTAATATGTAAAATATGCATGTTTATAAGAATTTGGCTAAGGTACTATAATATGGTACAAAGTACTCAGCACGTTTCCTATTTCCACTAGGATTATGAAATATGTTATTTATAACATGTGAAAATTTATAAGAATGTGAATTTAAGTAGGATATGCATGATATGAATAATATGGGTCATTCGGGATATATGAAAAAGGGAAGTGAATGTGATGACTACGGTCTCACTATCCGAATATGGTGACTTCGGTCACATTATCCGAATGTGGTAACCGGTTACATTATCTCGAATGTGGTGTCTCATGACACAATTATCGAGTGGCTATGCCACAAAATTTTATATGGGCGATGAGCACGTCGATCGCAAATGACGCGCTTTGATGGTGTGTAGCGGATGGAGGGTTGACTTAGTAGTCCCACGGTGTGTTGGCAGTGCACGGGGTGTGTAGCGGATGGACAACTAGGTTTGGGTTTGGGAATGCATCATAACCTGTATTCTATGTTTTGAATGTGTAATATGTGATATGCCTGATTCTATTACGATTTAGTGTCGTGTACACATTGAGTCTGTTTGACTCACCCGTTGGGGAACATTTTTCGTGTGATGAGCAAGTGATGGACCGGGACAGCGAGAACTTGTGGTGGCCATGCTCAACATGAAGTTTATATTTTGAGGACTCTTGAATTTATTTTAGTACTTTGAATTATTTTGGGAATTATTTGATGTAATAAGGCCATAAGGCCATAGTTGAATTACTTTACACTTATTTTTATTTATTATGATTATGAATTTTATCTATTAAAATTTAATTAAAATTTCTTTTAAACTAAACCCTAAATATTTTGTCACTTAAGATAAAAGGGATTTCAATATAAAACGAACCTGTTTTCAACACAAGCCCAACCCAAAACAATATTTTTCTTAAAATCACACAAGTTTTCCTAAGAACAAAAGAATTTTGAACCGGTTTACTTGAGGAACATACCAAATCTGGTCAAAGCTCGTGGGCCGGGTTTGGGGTGTTTCATTTTCTCAAGTAAATTTCGAGAACGAAATTTCTTAAGGGTGGGACTTTTAACAACTTAATTTTTAGTGGTGTCAGAAATAGAGGTTTCAGAACCCCATTTCAATAATATAAGTCTGTAAATATTAATATTTAATATTTACGAGGCTAGTATAAAATTTTATTAAAGTTTGGTTGTAACATCCCAAAATTGGGCCTAATAGAATTGGACCTATTGGGCCCATTGGACCTTGAGCGTAGAAGTATTTTAAAATTTATGGGAATTTGAGAACGGCATTATTTCAAGTTGGACTTATTAGGAAGGTGATTTTGGAAAGTTCTGAGGCTTCTAGGAGGTTAGGGTTCAAGTTAGGCTATAGGTAAATTTTATGTTTTAGCACTTTAAGGAGATATAGTAAGTGACCTCAATGTTTATGGAATTAAATGAGTAATGTGCTAGCATAATTGAGCATATGGCAAAGAGGTTATGGCATTAAGTGAAGAGTATGGAGGGAAGAGGTTCAAATCCCATAATGTGCAAATTTTGACTATTATTTTTGTATTCTTTCCCTAAGTGTCGGCCAAGCTAGTATATAAGGCAAGTTGGACTTTTTAATTTTGGCAAGGTGGCTAAGGATATTAGGAAAGGATGAAGGTAGGGAAAGAAATCAAAAGAAAAGGCAAGTATAGGGAACATGTTGGCCCAAAGAGAGGAAAATGTTTTGGAATGTTTTTGATGGCCAAAATGTTTGACCTTTTTGGTTTGGTATACACGGTTTTGTTAGGGGGGAAAGGAAGAGCCGAATTTCTCTTTTCTCTTTAGATCATTTTGTTAGTTTTTGGGTGCATGAGAGGTACACTTTTCTCTTTGAACATTTGTGTCTTCTTTTCAAATCCATCTTCCTCTTAGCTTTGGCCGAAATCTCCCAACACATTTGTGCATTCTTTCTTTTGTTTGGCCGAAACACTCTCCTTGCTCACCTCCCCTTTTATAGCCAAAATTACCAAAGCACTTTTCTCCATTCATTTTTCTCTTTTGACCATTTCATCAACCTTTTCTTCTTCTTTAATCGACATCACTTTGTGATCACATTTCCTGTTTGATTTTCTCTATAGTCGAACCCCTTATCATCCTATTTCTTCATCATTTCGCTCCCCATCGTGTAGGAAAATCTCTCCTTAATCGAATCGGTAAGTGATCTTATATCCCTCTTTCTATTTTTATGTTCTTTTTCTTCCTAATCGAATATGAATGTTCATCGTTATTCCGTTAGTCAACTTTGTTTCTTATCAAAACGTCACTCTCTCCATCATTCTCATGTTGTGATCAATACTCTTTCGTAGCGATCTTAGTGGGTGGCCGAATATCATTCTAGCCATAAGTCAAGTGGTGGAAATCCCAACAAGGTAAGGAATTCTTTATGGATTATTTGATATCGTTCATTATTCGATTGGTTGCTAAATGGATTAATAGTTTAGACTAATCGGTCACTATAGGAACCAAATCGCCCGATCACCTATCCCTCGTAATAAGAGACTCGGATTGTTGGTAAGTGATATAGATTGTTAATCAATCGCAATACTTGGTTGAAGTTGAAAATTTGGGCTGTGGACTAATTGTTAACCGATTGTACCTTTAGGTGTCGCGGAGAGTATCGTGTTACGAATTTCGAATAAGGTGTGTAATCCCGTACCCTACCGAATACATGTTTGAAATGGTGGTAATCTCATATCTCTCTGAAAGTTTGCATGAAATGTTCTGTTATTTGGTCGAAATACCGAAGGAAATCGGAAACCGACATCCGTGATCACTCGGGCGTACGTATATTAGTAGTGGTAACCATATTTTGCAATGAAACAGTTTGGTCAGCAGCAGTGATGTGATTTTGAAAAATCACGAAAAATAGGATAAAGGGAGTTAGAAAGTGAAAAAGATATCAAAATAAAGCTTGCTGTGTCTATTTTTATATGAAAGAAACGAAGGAGGAAGAGGAATTGTATATTCTATGATATCTTAATTTTAGTGAGACTGGTTTTGATTGACTTCGTGGTTCCCTGTTCTGTCTTGGAAAAATCGTTTAAAATTGTACAAAGTGAATTATGAGTTATAAGTTATATGTATAGATTCGTTAGTGATCCTATTTTCAATAGAAACAAGTGGGAGCAACATATGAAAACCGTACAGTGAGATATTTGAATTTTGGGTAAGAGAGGTCAGAACCGTTGGACAGTGTAACAAGGGAATCTTTAAGGAATAAACTGTACTAAACGGCTAAGCCAAAAATTTTGGAAAAACTTTAGTAAGGATATATATGAGTCTAGTTTCATGTAAAATTTACGGATCTAAATTTCAGTGTTTCCTAACTCGAGTTATAGTCAATTTAGTCAGTATGACGCAGATGGACAGTTTCAATTTTTATGCCTCACATTAGTAGTTAAGTCTAGGTTACAGAATTACCAAAATACCCTTGGAGGGTAAATTACCGAAATACCCTTGGGTTGAGAGATTACCGAATTACCCTTAGTGGGTAAAATTATCGAATTACGAACTGTCCCTATGGACCGATTTACCGAAATGTCCCTATGGACCGATTTACCGAAATGCCCCTATGGGCCGAATTGATAGAATGCCTTAGTGGGCTGAATTACAAAGCTCAATAATGGGCCGATTCATCGTATTAAATTACTAGACTAATGGTTGTTATACATGTGGATATTTTATGTTGTTATGTGTATTGCATCATCACATATTGCATGGGATGGGAAACTTGAATGAAGAGAAGTATAGACCGGTGGCATTGCCACAAATTCTGATATGGGCTATGTGCCAATTTAAATATGGCTTTGTGCCATCATGATTAAGGATGTGTGCCGATTATATTACCCTATATGATCCGGTGGCTCGCCACAAATTACGATATGGGCTATGTGCCAATTTAAATATGGCTTTGTGCCATCGTGATTAAGGCGTGTGCCGATTATATTACCGTGATATGATACTCTGGTGGTTAAGCCACAAAATTATTATAAATGGCAAACTTTGTCCGCAAATTGAAGAGCTGGCGGGGTGGGTTGACTTGATCCCCACAGGAGAGCGGTTGAGTACGGGGAGAGACCGGTTGGATGGGTTGGGTTGCATACATTTGCTTCATATATATATATATATATATATATATATGTTCTGTTATGATAGTGGGCTCCGCCCAAGATGTTGCTATATGGGTTGAGGCCCAGTGGATGACAGTGAAGGGGTTTCACTGCGAGTTCTTGTAACTCACCCCCTTTTCTTAACCCTCGTAGGTAATGCTCTGTAATGAGGACTTGGGCCCATGGATGACTCGATGGAGGCCATACTTGAAATTGTGTTATTGAACTTTAAATTTCTATTTCGGTTTATTTTATTATTTTGCTATTTTGGTTTAAGTTGTAATAAGGCCTCTGGGATATGTTTTAAATTGCTTTATGTTTAGTCGTACTTATTATATTGCTTGAATTATTTTAACGAGGATTTTCTAAAATCATAAATAATGGTTTTCCAAAAATTGATTAATAAATAGATTTTATAACAAACTTTTACAAATATTTTAACTCGAAAATTTTCTCTCGAATTATCAACAATATTTTCAAAAGCCACGGTTTTAAAGCTCACTACCTCGATTTTCAACTCATCAAACGATCTCTCAAAAATACTTGTATTTTATCTACGTTTCCGCAACGATTTCAAAATACTTCTACAGCTCTTTTTCTAAACATCACATTTTTTAAATTGTTTATTTCAAAAATGCTTTCGCCACCAAAAAGGTTTTAAAAAAATAATTACGTTTTCAAGTAGTTAACAATTGCTTAAGTGTTTTGGGTTTTAACAAAGAGGCTGTAATTCTCAAACAAGTTATTCCATGTGACACGCCAGATTCGGGCCTAACTTCTATGCCGGGTTTGGGGTGTTACATTTTATGGTATCAGAGCCCGGTTGCAAAACTCAGCTGTGGTTTGGGTTCAAAAGCGTTTTCCAAAACTATTTAAAATTTTAATTTATAAATGTATGTTCTAAAGGAAGTATGGCACCACGGGTATCCGGCACCAAGTCAAGTAAGTATGTGTTTTTATGATTATTGTGTTAGTACTGTGGTAAGAAAATTCCACAAAATAGAATACTCTAGAACTTTTAGTTTTAGGAGCTGAAACTATAGAGATTGAGACTTTAGGATGCGTATTGCGAAAACAACTTTACTTCCTATACTCCATAAAATATTGTTTAATAAACACTGAAATAGTATACTAATTCATAAAACTCGTAATAAGATTAAGTCGACATTAGTGAACATGAACGCTAGAAGACGTGGACGCGGTAGACGTGGACGTGGTAGAGGCCGAGGTGCTAGGGCTAGATCTTCAGCATCGGGGCATGTTTCCGAAAGGGAGGTGTTGGCATTGCCGATGGTGAGACGAGTCTTATGACCGAAAGCTGGAATTGATGAGTGACTCAACTAGTTAGGAGCTTGTGGAGGAGGTTAGAGAAATTGGTCGAACACTTCTAGTTGGGCGCGTGGACTGTAAGAAGAAAAGAGATCGCGGTTCTTTTGGGTCACTGTCTCGTTCTGTGAAGCATGTTAAGGCACGTCCAAACTTTTCGGCTTGCGAATATTGCAAAAAGCGTCATCCGGGTGAATGTTGGAGAAAGTCTGGAGCATGCTTGAGATGCGGGTCTAAGGAGCATAAGGCTCGGGATTGTTTCATCACCATCAAGTCAGGTATGTTTTGGTTGGACATGATGATTGAATGTAGAAAATTTTAGGTATAAGTGGTAGATAACTGTTTGCTTCTGTGGTTAGATGTTTGGTTGCGTGAAAGCGGATTCAAGATTATGTTAAAAGTACATTGGTGTTATTAAGATCAGAGTGCGCAGCGAAAGCATAGTGGTGTGATTTGAGCGATGCGTTTAGTAGTTGGTTGGAAATTTCGAGGACGAAATTTCTTTAAGGGGGTAGAATTGTATCATCCCAAAATTGGGCCTAGTAGAATTGGACCTATTGGGCCCATTGGACCTTGAGCGTAGAAGCATTTTAAAATTTATGGGAATTTGAGAACGGGATTATTTCAAGTTGGACTTATTAGGAAGGTAATTTTGGAAAGTTACGAGGCTTCTAGGAAGTTTCGGGTTCAAGTTAGGCTATAGGTAAATTTTGTGTTTTAGCACTTTAAGGAGATATAGTAAGTGATCTCAATGTTTATGGAATTAAATGAGTAATGTGCTAGCATAATTGAGCATATGGCAAAGAGGTTATGGCATTAAGTGAAGAGTATGGAGGGAAGAGGTTCAAATCCCATAATGTGCCAATTTTGACTATTATTTTTTTTATTCTTTCCCTAAGTGTCGGCCAAGCTAGTAAATAAGGCAAGTTGGACTTTTTAATTTTGGCAAGGTGGCTAAGGATAATAGGAAAGGATGAAGGTAAAGAAAGAAATCAAAAGAAAAGGCAAGTATAGGGAACATGTTGGCCCAAAGAGAGGAAAATGTTTTGGAATTTTTTTGATGGCCAAAATGTTTGACCTTTTTGGTTTGGTATACACGGTTTTGTTAGGGGGGAAAGGAAGAGCCGAATTTCTCTTTTCTCTTTAGATCATTTTGTTAGTTTCTGGGTGCATGAGAGGTACACTTTTCCCTTTGAACATTTGTGTCTTCTTTTCAAATCCATCTTCCTCTTAGCTTTGGCCGAAATCTCCCAAAACATTTGTGCATTCTTTTCTTTTGTTTGGCCGAAACACTCTCCTTGCTCACCTCCCATTTGATAGCCGAAATTACCAAAGCAATTTTCTCCATTCATTTTTCTCTTTTGACCATTTCATCAACCTTTTCTTCTTCTTTAATCGACATCACTTTGTGATCACATTTCCTGTTCGATTTTCTCTATAGCCGAACCCCTTATCATCCTATTTCTTCATCATTTCGTTCCCCATCGTGTAGGAAAATCTCTTCTTAATTGAATCGGTAAGTGATCTTATATCCCTCTTTCTATTTTTATGTTCTTTTTCTTCCTAATCAAATATGAATGTTCATCGTTATTCCGTTAGTCAACTTTGTTTCTTATCAAAACGTCACTCTCTCCATCATTCTCATGTTGTGATCAATACTCTTTCGTAGCGATCTTAGTGGGTGGCCGAATATCATTCTAGCCATAAGTCAAGTGGTGGAAATCGCAACAAGGTAAGGAATTCTTTATGGATTATTTGATATCGTTCATTATTCGATTGGTTGCTAAATGGATTAATAGTTTGGACTAATCGGTCACTATAGGAACCAAATTGCCCGATCACCTATCCCTCATAATAAGAGACTCGGATTGTTGGTAAGTGATATAGATTGCTAATCAATCGCAATACTTGGTTGAAGTTGAAAATTTGGGATGTGGACTAATTGTTAACCGATTGTACCTTTAGGTGTCGCGGAGAGTATCGTGTTACGAATTCTGAATAAGGTGTGTAATCCCGTACCCTACCGAATACATGTTTGAAATGGTGGTAATCTCATATCTCTCTGAAAGTTTGCATGAAATGTTCTGTGATTTGGTCGAAATACCGAAGGAAATCGGAAACCGGCATCTGTGATCACTCGGGCGTACGTATATTAGTAGTGGTAACCATATTTTGCAATGAAACAGTTTGGTCAGCAGCAGTGACGTGATTTTGAAAAATCACGAAAAATAGGATAAAGGGAGTTAGAAAGTGAAAAAGATATCGAAATAAAGCTTACTGTGTCTATTTTTATATGAAAGAAATAGAGGAGGAAGAGGAATTGTATATTCTGTGATATCTTAATTTTAGTGAGACTGGTTCTGATTGACTTCGTGGTTCCCTGTTCTATCTTGGAAAAATTGTTTAAAATTGTACAAAGTGAATTATGAGTTATAAGTTATATGTATAGATTCGTTAGTGAGCCTATTTTCAATAAAAACAAGTGGGAGCAACATATGAAAACCGTACAGTGAGATATTTGAATTTTGGGTAAGAGAGGTCAGAGCCATTGGACAGTGTAACAAGGGAATCTTTAAGGAATAAACTGTACTAAACGGCTAAGCCAAAAATTCTGGAAAACTTTTAGTAAGGATATATACGAGTCTTGTTTCAAGGAAAATTTACGGATCTAAATTTCGAGTTTCCTAACTCGAGTTATAGTCAATTTAGTCAGTATGACGCAGATGGATAGTTTCAATTTTTATGCCTCACATTAGTAGTTAAGTCTAGGTTACGAAATTACCAAAATATCCTTGGAGGGTAAATTACCGAAATACCCCTGGGTTGCGAGATTACCGAATTACCCTTAGGGGTAAAATTACCGAATTACGAAATGTACCTATGGACCGATTTACCGAATGTCCCTATGGACCGATTTACCGAAATGCCCCTATGGGCCGAATTGATAGAATGCCTTAGTGGGCTGAATTACAAAGCTCAATAATGGGTCGATTCATCGTATTAAATTACTAGACTAATGGTTGTTATACATGTGGATATTTTATGTTGTTATGTGTATTGCATCATCACATATTGCATGGGATGGGAAACTTGAATGAAGAGAAGTATAGACCGGTGGCATTGCCACAAATTCTGATATGGGCTATGTGCCAATTTAAATATGGCTTTGTGCCATCGTGATTAAGGCTGTGTGCCGATTATATTACCGTATATGATTCTGGTGGCTCTGCCACAAATTCTGATATGGGCTATGTGCCAATTTAAATATGGCTTTGTGCCATCGTGATTAAGGCTGTGTGCCGATTATATTACCGTATATGATACTCTGGTGGTTAAACCACAAAATTATTATAAATGGTAGCTTGTCTTCAAATTGGAGAGACTGGCGGGGTGGGTTGACTTGATCCCCACAGGAGAGACTGGTTGGTACGGGGGAGAGACTGGTTGGATGGGTTGGGTTGCATACATTTGCTTCATATATATATGTTATGTTATGATAGTGGGCTCCGGCCCAAGATGTTGCTATATGGGTTCAGGCCCAGTGGATGACGGTAAGGGGTTTCACACTGAGTTCTTGTATCTCACCCCTCCTTTTTCTTAACCCTCATAGGTAATGCTCCGTAATGAGGACTTAGGCCCATGGATGACTCGGTGGAGGCCATACTTCAGAAATGGTGTTATTGAACTTTAAATTTCTATTTCGGTTTATTTTATTATTTTGCTATTTTGGTTTAAGTTGTAATAAGGCCTCTGGGATATGTTTTAAATTGCTTTATGTTTAGTCGTACTTATTATATTGCTTGAATTATTTTAACGGGGATTTTCTAAAACCATAAATAATGGTTTTCCAAAAATTGATTAATAAATGGATTTTATAACAAACTTTTACAAATATTTTAACTCGAAAATTTTCTCTCGAATTATCAACAATATTTTCAAAAGCCACGGTTTTAAAGCTCACTACCTCGATTTTCAACTCATCAAACGATCTCTCAAAAATACTTGTATTTTATCTACGTTTCCGCAAAGATTTCAAAATACTTCTGCAGCTCTTTTTCTAAACATCACATTTTTGTAAATTGTTTATTTCAAAAATGCTTTCGCCACCAAAAAGGTTTTAAAAAAATAATTACGTTTTCAAGTAGTTAACAATTGCTTAAGTGTTTTGGGTTTTAACAAAGAGGCTGTAATTCTCAAACAAGTTATTCCATGTGACACGCCAGATTCGGGCCTAACTTCTAGGCCGGGCTTGGGGTGTTACATTGGTCTAATAATTTTGTCAAATCGTTAGTTAATTAAGGTACAGGGACTAAATTATAAAAATGTTATCGCTATAGATTTTTAAATAACTAAAGGACCAATTGAGCAATTAGACCATTTTTAAATGGTCAAACGGTGGTGGATGGTATTCAGTATCCACTAACCTTGTTAATTATCATTGATTTTTAATTAAATAAAGTTTAATTCAAATAAATGTTTATTACTTAAGTTAATATAAGTATAAAAGAAAAAAAGGGTTTCATCTTTTCTTTCTTTCTTCTTCATCGAATGTTCATCAAAGAAAGTCATTTTAAGCTTCAACACTTTTGGACCCTCAAATTGGTAAGATTTCAAGTCCTTTTCTTGTAATTTTTATGTTTTTGAGGTCATAGGAGCTTGATTTAGCTAGCCCATGTACTAATTTGTAAAACTGTTAAAGGTTTTGAAAGTTTCCATTATTGATTGATTGAATAAATTGGTGTTAAATTGTTAGATTTTAAGGTTGGATGTGAAAAAAGACTAGATTGTAATGTTAAATTGTTAGTTTTTGAACTTAAAAACTAAAGTGTATAAATAACAAAACTGGTGTGAAATTTCTATAATAATAGCTAATAGAAGGTCCTAGAAGGATGATATTAAATCAGTTTCAAAATTGAAGCTCAAAATTAAATGATATTGCTATTTCGGGACTAAATTGAATAAAATAAAAAACTTCAGGGGTATTCAAAAAATGAAATTAAATTGGTTCATGCATATTATTGGCTGATGTTAAAATGTTTGGTATTGATAAATTGAATTGAATTATTGTTTAGATCAAGAATTAAATCAAACTGGGGATAATCGGGGAAAATGCAAAATTGTTTATTAGTCCTTGAAGATATGGTTGTTTATTGTTTTGCCAGGTAAGTTCATATGGTATGACAATATTTAAATTGTTATGTATTTGAATTATGAATATGTGTATGATTGGTTGTAATTTGAATTATTCACGATTTGGTACAAAAGGTGAGACATGGACTAAATTGTAAATAAATGACTATATGTGTTAAAGATGCCTGAGTGAACGTAGTAAAGGATAGGATATGGTCGGCATGCCAATAGGGTTATATGCGAATTTGTACGGGATATGTGATTGCATGGGATAATTGATTGTACGGATATGTTCAGAATAATCAAATTTTTTTTTGTCTTTACGGAGACCTTAGTGTAATGGAGGGAAGTTTTGTTATACGATTATATGAATGACTGCCTCTGGGCTTTGCACTTCGGTGCCCTGGTGTGGTGTAGTTACTGCTTGGATGAGCAACCTAGTGTGGTCTAGTTACCCGTGTATCCAAATCTATTCACTAGAGTTACTCAGGCTGAAAAGGTTAATGAAAAGTGAAAATTACAATGGGATGGTATGAGTTAGATATGTAATTTATTAAATTTTGATTTGATTATGAGAATGGTATTTAATTGAATGTTAAATGTTTGAATTACTATATGATATGGTTATATATATCGAACTCACCTTGTTGATATGTGATTTGTCATGTTTAGGCAAACATTCCCATGTTAAGTAGCTTATTGTGTTTAAACAAAAGATGAGCTAAGTTTATGTTTAATGCCTATAAACTTACTAAGCATTCAATATGCTTACTTGTTGCCTCCATTTCCTTGTATATTGCCACTTTACGAAGTGTGTCAAGCGGATTGTCCGGAAGCTCACACTATCTCATTTTAGAATCGGTAGCTTTTCAAACGTTTTAAGTTCAGTTTTGTGGCATGTACATAGGTATTTTGTATATATTAACTTGAAATGTTAGTTTTAGCTTGAAACCTTTGTCGAAACCATTTTAAAGGTTTTAGAAAATGGGGTTGAATTTAAAAAAAAAATGGGAATCGCCACCAATCCTTTTTTACTTAGGTGTGATTGGATCACCTTATAAAATGTTTCGTTTCAAAATATTGATTTTGGTCCACGAAAAATAAGAAAAATGGGTTCGGGAGTCGGTTACGTATGAGGAAGGATTAGCACCCTCATAACGCCCAAAAATTGGTACCTAATATATAAAATCATGTCCTAATGTTGAAAATTTGAAAAATTTTAGAAAATGGTCCTTTTATTTGAAGAGGGAAAAAAAAACTAGACTTACCTATCCCAAAGAAATAAGACACCATACCCAGTAAGTTAGGATATAGCATCTCATGACTTCGAAATTAGGCATGTCTTTATTTTAAAAAATCCCTATCTCGAGACACAAAATATCATATCCAGTAAGTTAGGACACAACGTATTGAATTCCCAAGAATAGGTTTTTTTTATTTAAAACTTGAGATTTCTTTGTTCCGAAAGAATATAAACATCACATCCAGCACGTTAGGACACGATATTTTTAATTCCCGAGAAACTAAAACATCTCATAATTTATGAAATTTTATTAAAAGGGTATTTAGTTATTTAGTCAAACGGGAAATCGCAACCCAGCACGATAGGGCACTATTTCCCGAATTTCTAAACACAAAACATTGCCTTTATTTTAAAAACTTTTGATAAAATTCAGTAATTTTGTAAAAATGTATTTTTACTTTAAACAATAATCTATGTGACAGTATTGTATTTATTATCTAATATTAAAAGCAATTATAATATACTAACATTTAAGATAGGCAATAAAGAAATAATACAAAATATGACAAATAATAATTCCTACACTAAAGCAATTGTAAAAACAAATACAATAAACAAAATAAATATGAACATATTTCATGCAAATTGAAAGTATTCATGCAATGATGTATAAAAAATGTACATATATATTAAGAAAATAACCAATTTATGACTTTAAATAGAAATATATTCATGATAATCTAATACATATGTTTTTTAAATAAATAATATATTATTTAATATAAATAATTTTTAATAAAATAGAACTTCTTTTAACAAAATAACATAGGATATAATACTATATAATATACACTATTTTAAAATATGTGATATGGTAACTAATATATAAGTTAAAAATAATATGTAATAAAATAATCAAATCAAATAATACATAATAATAATTTTAAAATATATAAAGATAATATATAATAATAATAATATACAAGTTTAATTAATTTATTCATAATAAGAGTAATATAATATTTTAACATGATAAATAAATTTAAAAAAACATTATTAAAATAAAATAAAATAATAAATAAATAAAGAAAGTAAAGTTAAATAATAAATAAACATAAAAGGATTAAATTGAATCGCGCATTAAACCCCAGGGACTTATTGGACAATTATGACCTTTTTCAAAACGGCGTCGTAGTGATTTTGGCCTTTAAAGCAATTTAAGGGACTTAAATAAACAAAATAAAAATTTAGGGCCAATTTTTAAAAAAATGAAATTTCCGATTGGGCTGAATTGAGTCAAATAAAACTGCGGAAGGGCTGAAATTGTAAGATCCTGATCGTCGGTCTTCTGGAGGATACCGTCCTACGCGCGCCACGCGCCTCCGTGGCCAGTGGCCGGAGGCCAAAAACCTCACTTCCTTGGTGCGAATCAAAAAGGTATAGTTCCTTTTCTCCGTTTTTTATATTTTTTTTAAAAAAATATGTATACATGAATATATAAAAACAAAAGAGTGCGTAAAATAAAAAAAAATCACCTTGGTATTGCAAAAATCTATTTTTTATTTCTGTATTTTTCTTTGCGTGTATTTGTTTTTGTGTCTCCCCCCTTTACAGGTTTATAACAGGCTTTTTATAGCCTAAAAAGAATAAAAAGAAAAAAAAGAAAACTTTTTTGTTGTCATTTTTGCTACTGTTTTTCTTTCCTTTCTGTTGCAGGTGAACGAAAATCTTGGCGACGATGGCGCGATTTGGGCGCAGATCGTGGTGCGACCGAAGGCTTGGCGCGGGTGCGAGGAGTTGACTGCGGCGCGACTGTTGGAGTGCTACCTGCGGCGCCTAGGGTTTCCCAGAAACCCTAGGCTACTAAATCTGCTGAAGTTTTGGGCTCTTTTGGGCCGCCTAAATTTTGGGTCAGGGTCTGTTTAGGGGGTTTGTCTGTTTGGGTGTAATGGGTAGTTTGGGTTTTTGTAAAAGGGTTGTATAAATGGACTGTTTAAAGACATTTTTTTATTTTTTTTATTTTCTGGTTTATTCAGATGGGCCCGGGCAAAATTAGGTACTTACAGCTGCCCCTCTTTGCTCATTGTCGTGTAACGAGAATAGAGCAAAGACTATAAAAGGACCAATTTTGCCCGGTCTTGGCCGAGCCCCGACTTCTTGATCCTCGTCTTCTTCAAATGGCTCTAACTCCACTGCAACTTGAACGGTATTGGAACTTCAATAAGTCTGATAGCTTCAATCTGTTTCACTGCAACTTCATGAAGGTAGTTTCCGCTATCTTTTGATCTGCTCCACTTTGCTCAGGGAGACAAGATCTGATGTTTTCGATCTACTTCTTGCAACTTCAAGAATGCCAGATCTGCTATTTTAATCTGCTCCCTGCAATTTCAGGGATTTCCAGACTAATATCCTTGATCTTCTTTCTGCAACCTCAAGAATTGCCAAATCTGCTATCTTCAATCTGCTCCCTGCAAACTCAGGGATTGCAAGACTAATGTCATTGATCTGCTTCCTGCAACCTCAGGAATTGCCAAATCTGCTATCTTCAATCTGCTCCCTACAAACTCAGGGATTGCCAGACTAATGTCCTTGATCTGCTTCCTGCAACCTCAGGATTTTTCAAATCTGCTATCTTCAATCTGCTCCCCGCAAACTCAAGGATTGCCGGTGGTGTCTTCGATCCGCTTCCCGCAAACTCGGGAATTGCGGACACTGCTATCTTCAATCTGCTCCCGCAAAACTCGGGATCGCCAGATGATGTCTTCGACCGCTTCGCAAACTCGGGAATTGTCGACACTGCTATTTTCAATCTACTCCTCGCAAACTCGTGGATCGCCAGATCGATGTCTTCGATCGCTTCCTCGCAAACTCGGGAATTGCCGGACTGCTATTTTCAATCGCTGCCTCGCAAACTCGGGGATCGCCAGATCGATGTCTTCGATCTACTTCCGCAAACTCAGGAATTGCCGGACTGCTATTTTCAATCTGCTCCCTGCAAACTCAGGGATCGCCAGATCGATGTCTTTGATCCGCCTCGCAAACTCGGGAATTGCCGGACCCGCTATCTTCAATCTGCTCCCTGCAAACTCAGGGATCGCCAGACTGATGTCTTCGATCTGCTTCCTGCAAACTCAGGAATTGCTAGACCTGCTATCTTCAATCTGCTCCCTGCAAACTCAGGGATTACCAGACTGATGTCTTCTACTTTGCTACATAACCTGTAGAATGGGTATATGCTTATGTCTAATAATTAGGATGCCTTGATCGAAATGTATCAAATGCTCCTAATTAGATATGCAATGCAAAATGTTATGAGAATGCTTCCTATTTAAAGTGTCACCACTCATTTATCTGCTAAAGTTTTTTCTTCATTCCTTACGAAGTATCAATCATATTCTGCTCAAATAATTTGCCCCATGGTAATTTCGAGTCCTCTCCACTTGAACCTTGGGACATTAGGTTGGTACTTCCCACTGTAACTTCAAGGGAATAAGATTTGGTTTCTTCATCCTTCTGTTACCACTCAGAGGTACAGAACTTGTATCACTTTCAATCAATTTGATCTGTTACACCATTCCCTGGGTGTAATGACCAAATGTATGTGTCTGAATGAATGCAGGGTATCCTGGAAATGATCCCCTTTTATACTTGGATTGACCTTGTTCGTCATTTGTCGATATGGTGTTACCAATAAAATTGTCTTATAAGAATTTGAAGAGATAATCATTTTTCAATGTTTCGAACGCTTAGGCTTGGTGAGTTCTGAACAATGGTCATGTTTCAAATTCCTCATATTATTTAGAAGCTTCTAGAGTAATATGCGAAACTCCTCTTATGAAAGTATTATTAGTCCATTAATCTTTATTTCAATATAAAATGCTTGAAAAAGATTAATAATGGACAAGAAAGAAATTAATCAAGAGCATAGCTCGAAACGAATAAGTTAATCAAAGATAACCAAGGCCATAAAAGAAAATTTGATCAAGGTGTATCTTGAAAAGGAAAAAATAATCAAAGATAACCAAGGCCATAAAAGAAAATTTGATCAAGGTGTATCTTGAAAAGAATAAAGTAATCAAAGATAACAAATTCAATAAATGAGTAAGATAGAAGCTAGGTGTCCCAGATATCGCAGCTTGAGCTTCTCTGTTCAAACTTCTTGAGGACCATTTTAAGTTCGATATGTGTTTAGGGGATCCGAATTACTTTGTCAATGCCCCAAGACGTAACATACTTCCTCATTGTTAATTTAGACGTAGTAAGACTACTGTATGCTCCGCTTTTGGTCAAAATTTGAGCCACCCTTTTCGGGTTTTCAACTCAAATCCCCTTTGGTCACAAAGTGCCCTTTTCGGGTTTTCGCCTTGGCCTCTTTTTTTTTCAAGGCGCCCTTTACGGGTTTTCACCTTGGTCTTTCCTCTTTCAGGTAAAATACCTCTTGACTAAACCTGAATTCACCGGATTGGGAAAATCTTCACCATTCGTCTCGGTCAATATCATTGCTCCTCTAGAACAGGTCCTACATAAGTCCTTCCCAGTTTGGTATATGCTTTCCTCTGAAATCATTTTGTAGAAGAAAATCTTTTTCAACATCAAGTTTCTTCGTAGAATTCCCTAAGATGAACTTATTTAACGTAAGGTCGCATCATCTGGCCGTGACAGATAGCTTTTAACCTTTTTCTTTAATTAGGTTCAATTGATGAAAACTCTTCCAATCTGTAAACCAATGTGTAAGATGTTGTCCCGGCAAAGGTCCTGGCCAACGTTCGATAATCATAGAGAGTAGTAATAGCTTCTTATGCCAATCTTTACAAGTCTTAGCCACTTTTTTTTGGCAACTTTTGTTGCACTGTGATATGCTACCTGATCTTTAGACAAACTGAAAACTTTGACTTTGTACAGTTATTTAAACGCGATCCTTTATGGCATTCTGCTAGCATCTGATCTCTTCTTCTTTTTCTTCTTCTTCTTCTTCTTTTTTTTTTTTGAATTTAATGACTTCGACCTTGTAACATTGACATAAGCAGCTACTTCCACCCTCTTAGTGAAGTAAATGATGACCATGACGATGAATCAATATTAGCTAAGAACTTCTGACAAGATTGGCCCCATCACTTCCATGCCCCACATATGGAAAATTTGCGAAGAACTGGAGAAGGCATATGAATCCTGTCTCCTTAAATACGGCACAGCTGATACCATCCCTTTCTATGTAAATCAGCAGTACTCGATCCTTATGTTAAGCCCGCGTCTTAGTAGCTCAGGCATGTCTTGATATGATCGTGCAAAAAATATCTTTGAATTCTCGAAAATAACTCAATGATGTCTCGCATTATATCTATGGTGAGCTGGGCTTCAATCTTCACCCCTTTTCTAAGCTCATAATATCTGCTGACCCTTTGTTAAGTAAGGTCTATTTTTCATCTTGCTGATCCACTCTTAACAAATCAGAAGGTATGTTACAATCTCTATCATCTTCAAAGTCTTGAGATCCCCTAGACCCATATCTTGTTCAAAAAGGGAGTCAGTAACAACGTCGCTCATATCATTGATATCTGGGGACCTAGTATAGGTTTGAAAGAATATTTCACAAGAATAAATGATTCAAAGAACAGTTATTTGTATGGTATGAATGAATAAAAGAATATTTGAAAGAAAATCCAAAAATAAAAGAATCTATACATGGAAAGAATAAAAAGATATTTGTTCAAAAAGATGCATTTTATTGAAATAAGAATTTAAGACAAAAGCCTATTTCACAAAAGGGTTCTTATTGCCTCTAGGCTTAAAGCAACAAGCGTGTTTTGGATATTACTCCAGATTAGCTCTAAAAATACAGGGATCTCTTCCACAGTCCCATTATTCAAAACACTCCCAAGTACACAAGGTTTGGAATTCTTGCATTTGTTCCCGCATTTGTTGAATCTTGGTTAATTGCCCCTACATCTGTATTTGGATTTGCTCTATTCTCTCCAATCTTTGTTCCATGTTTTCTAGGTTAACTGAGATAATTTTACCTAATTAAAGTCTAATGCAAATGATGTAATGCAAATGCATGAATGCAAAGAGGCATCGATTCTGATTCAACTTCATTTTAGAAAACTTTATTAGAAAACAAAATCCTTTACATAAAACGGACTACAAGTATGCTTTCGCCATATGTCCTAAGGTCTTGATTTTCCCAAGCAATGAAGTTAGCTCTTGATTACGGGTCGACTGTGTAGCTCATACTTTATGCTCAACATATCAGCCTGTGATGCCAAAGTCTGTAGATGATCAGCTACCTCTCGAATCTGAACTATTGCTTCACCCATGAGGTAATCTCGACTCCTAACTTGATTATGAGAATGGCGAAGCTCTTCTTTCCAATGCTCCTCTCTTGTTTCAAGAAGCTCGATCCGAAGTTCACAACTGTGTAATGCTGATTCTAACTCTTCAATCCTACCCTTCATTTCCTCAATCTTGTTCAGACTTGATTTCAACTTGATTGCAGAATTACGGCTTCGATGGTGGTGTAGAGACCGTCCCAGTTCAGCGACTCTAGCCTTTAGTCCATATTTCTCTTCTTGGCTTTCTGCCAAACTCTTTTCTAGTGCCTTATTTCGCATCTGCATCTCTAGGAACTTTCTCTCCCAATGGTCAGCTTTGACTTTTTGCGTTCGTATCTCTTGTTGCCACTGTTGCGAAGTCTTCCCTAATCTGGCATTTTTCATTGATAGACGCAGCTTTTTATACTCCATCTTTAAGTCATTCAAATCTTCTTCGACTCTTCTCTTCCCTTTTCTTACTTTTTCGGCCTCTGATTTTTGCACGTCCACATCTAGCCTCAAGTACATCTTTTCTTCTTCCAGCTTCTCTATCCTCTTTCCAAGCTCTGAACTCTTCTTTTCAAAATCTTGCTTCACAATTTCTAACTCTGATGGGACCACTTGCAAGCATTCATCTCTCGATCAGGCGTCTTCTGGATTCAGTTCAGGGATGTTATCATTAACCCTTCTAATCCTCCATCCAATGTATTCTGGGGTCGTCATTGGACCTGCGGATAACCTCTTCATCCTACGAGTCTGATTCCAAGCACCAGAAATCTCTTTAACTCTCTTTTTATAATTGTCCCCTCTATAAGAGAACTTACATTGAGCCAGCCCGTGTGTTGCAGGTACGAACTATCTCGATCCATACTGTCTTAGTACAAGTAGAGGAGCGTACCTAATAGCTCCCCAAATTCCTAGTAAAGGAACCCAGTCAAAACTCCCACATCGATAAAGAATTTCATCAGGAATCATCCAAGGGGCTCTCCACTAACGTCTTTCTCTCGGAAATTTTGAAGGACCGCCATTCAGTTCTCCTCAGACACGTCATCTCTCCTCGGGGTAGCTACTATCTCTTTCAACGGAGAGTAACTCTCAGAAAAAATCCGATAAGACACTTTCTCCACCTTCCAGAAATAACTGTGGAACCAAGCCAACAACAACTGTGCGCACCCAATGAACCTGCCTTCGCCTTTTCTCCGACATGCATTCAAAGATCTAAACGTCTCGGCTAAGATTGCAGGTACAGGTGTGACTCCTTTGCCTAGTCGATCGAATAAATCGGTAACTACTTCATCTACATGTCCTAGAGCTTTAGGGAAGATTATCAAACCGTAAATACACAAGGCGAAGACGTCAATTTTCTTCTTTTCATCTGGATGTATTAGGACCAGATCCCTCAAACTCCCCCAAGGAATGCATTTACCTTCACATTTCTCTTGAATTCTGGCTGTAACCCACTGTTCACTCATCCCCATGATATTCATTAACTTCTTCACAAAAGTTGGGACATTAGCAGCCCTAGAATAAATTTTGTCGACTTGGATTCTCGAACAACGAAGCAAGGTCGTATATTCCTCTACTGTAGATACTAAGTCTACTTTCCCGAAAGTGAAACAACTATAAGCAGAATTCCAAAACTGAGTCATAGCACGGAATAAATACTTATCTACTTTGACGTCAAGCAAGTAAGGTAGATCACCATAATTACGATAGAACAGCTGCTTTGCCTCATCGTCCCACTGGGTCCATATTCCCTTCAACTCCTAAAGCTCATTTTGCGTGACACTAATACGAGCAAAATCTCGTAGTTCCAACATATGCCCCTTAGCTAAGCTATCCCCTTTTTCTAATTGCCTTTGCTCTGACCATGTACGGACGACTGCATTGTCCTCCATTTTATCAAGGAATTCATTCTCCATAACCAGCTTTCTAACTTTAGAAACTGACCGTGAATCGATACCTCTTTAAATATGAAATGACATGCACAAAAGAATAAAACATAACAAGTTAGTACCGCAAAATATAAAGCAAGCAAAGTAAAAAAACTTCTACCTGGGTAGCTACTAAGGTTCGACATAATTCTACTTAGGGTGGGCTCTTAGGGTTCACTATATGCGGTTTAGTTCTAAAGTTGAGGTACCTGAACCAACAGATTCCTCGATCCTCACCCATTATAGGCTCATATGGACCGAGTTTGGTTCAGGGGAATACATTTCCCTATGGCTATGCGGAGGTGAAAACCTCAGGAAGACATAGGTATGGATGTATCCCGAAAGCAGTCCACTAGCCCCTGCGGAGGTGAAAACCTCACGAAAGCATAGTTTCTCACTCCCACTTAAGGGTGCGACCACGACGGTCATGCAGTGCAATGCAAAGAGATATATCTAGAACCACATGCAATAAAAGGATCATGTTTTTTTTTGAAAAACCAGAATTTTAAATTCAGACAAAAGGACATGAAATTATCAATTTAACGGCTTGACTCTCTTATTGTCCCCAGTGGAGTTGCCAAGCTGTCGAAACCATTTTAAAGGTTTTAGAAAACGGGGTCGACTTTTAAAAACAAAAATGGGAGTCGCCACCAATCCTTTTTTACTTAGGTATGATTGGATCACCTTATAAGATGTTTCGTTTCAAAATATTGATTTTGGTCCACGAAAAATAAGAAAAATGGGTTCGGGAGTCGGTTACGTATGAGGAAGGATTAGCACCCTCATAACGCCCAAAAATTGGTACCTAATCGATAAAATCATGTCCTAATGTTGAAAATTTGAAAAAATTTAGAAAATGGTCCTTTTATTTGAAGAGGGAAAAAAAACTAGACTTACCTATCCCAAAGAAATAAGACACCATACCTAGTAAGTTAGGATATAGCATCTTATGACTTCAAAATTAGGCATGTCTTTATTTTAGAAAATCCCTATCTCGAGACACAAAACATCATATCCAGTAAGTTAGGACACAACGTTTTGAATTCCCAAGAATAGGTTTTTTTTAAAAACTTGAAGATTTCTTTGTTCCAAAAGAATATAAACATCACATCCAAAGACGTTAGGACACGATATTTTTAATTCGAGAAACTAAAACATCTCATAATTTATGAAATTTTATTAAAAGGGTATTTAGTTATTTAGTCAAACGGAAATCGCAACTCAAAGACGATAGAGCACTATTTCCCGAATTTCTAAACACAAAACATTGCCTTTATTTTAAAAACCTTTTGATAAAATTCAGTAATTTTGTAAAAATGTATTTTTACTTTAAACAATAATCTATGTGACAGTATTGTATTTATTATCTAATATTAAAAGCAATTATAATATACTAACATTTAAGATAGGCAATAAAGAAATAATACAAAATATGACAAATAATAATTCCTACACTACAGCAATTGTAAAAGCAAATACAATAAACAAAATAAATATGAACATATTTCATGCAAATTGAAAGTATTCATGCAATGACGTATAAAAAATGTACATATATATTAAGAAAATAACTAATTTATGACTTTAAATAGAAATATATTCATA
This sequence comes from Gossypium sturtianum, assembly GCA_025698515.1. Lineage (NCBI taxonomy): Eukaryota > Viridiplantae > Streptophyta > Magnoliopsida > Malvales > Malvaceae > Gossypium > Gossypium sturtianum. The sequence continues at coordinate 110,303,128 of CM046943.1, read as the reverse complement.
ATAATCTAATACATATGTTTTTTAAATAAATAATATATTATTTAATATAAATAATTTTTAATAAAATAGAACTTCTTTTAACAAAATAACATAGGATATAATACTATATAATATACACTATTTTAAAATATGTGATATGGTAACTAATATATAAGTTAAAAATAATATGTAATAAAATAATCAAATCAAATAATACATAATAATAATTTTAAAATATATAAAGATAATATATAATAATAAAAATATACAAGTTTAATTAATTTATGCATAATAAGAGTAATATAATATTTTAACATGATAAATAAATTTAAAAAAAATATTATTAAAATAAAATAAAATAAAAAATAAAGAAAGAAAGTAAAGTTAAATAATAAATAAACATAAAAGGATTAAATTGAATCATGCATTAAACCCCGGGGACTTATTGGACAATTATGACCTTTTTCAAAACGGCGTCGTAGTGATTTTGGCCTTTAAAGCAATTTAAGGGACTTAATTAAAACAAAATAAAAATTTAGGGCCAATTTTAAAAAAAAATGAAATTTCCGATTGGGCTGAATTGAGTCAAATAAAACTGCGGAAGGGCTGAAATTGTAAATTCCCCTTATTAATGAAACACGCGGATCCTTGTCGGGTCCTCGGGTCGGTGCGCGGATCTTGTTGCCCCAAACGACGTCGTTTTGCGCTTATTAGGTTAAGCGAAAACGGCGCCATTTCCTATATGCTATATAAGTAAAAAAAATGGGTTTAAAATCATTTTAAAACAGTTTTAAAAAAAAAACAAACTTAAAAGAAACCCTCTGAAAATTCCCCTCCTCTGATGAAGTCTGATCGTCGGTCTTCTAGAGGATACCGTCCTACGCGTGCCACGCGCCTCCGTGGCTAGTGGTCGGAGGCCAGAAACCTCACTTCCTTGGTGCGAATCAAAAAGGTATAGTTCCTTTTCTCCGTTTTTTATATATATTTTTTAAAAAATATGTATACATGAATATATAAAAACAAAAGAGTGCCTAAAATAAAAAAAATCACATTGGTATTGCAAAAATCTGTTTTTTGTTTCTGTATTTTTCTTTGCGTGTATTTGTTTTTGTGCCTCCCCCCTTTACAGGTTTATAACAGGCTTTTTATAGCCTAAAAAGAGTAAAAAGTAAAAAAGTAAACTTTGCTGTTGCCATTTTTGCTACAGTTTTTCTTTCCTTTCTTTTACAGGTGAACGAAAATCTTGGCGACGATGGCGCGATTCGGGCGTAGATCGTGGTGCGACCGAAGGCTTAGCGCGGGTGCGAGGAGTTGACTGCGGCGCGACTATTGGCCTGGGCTCGAGGCTTGCGGCGCGACTGTTGGAGTGCTGCCTGCTGCACCTAGGGTTTCCTAGAAACCCTAGGCTACTGAATCTGCTGAAGTTTTGGGCTCTTTTGGGCCGCCTAAATTTTGGGTCAGGGTCTGTTTAGGGGGTTTGTCTGTTTGGGTGTAATGGGTAGTTTGGGTTTTTGTAAAAGGGTTGTATAAATGGACTGTTTAAAGACATTTTTTTTATTTTTTTATTTTCTGGGTTATTCAGATGGGCCCGGGCAAAATTGGGTACTTACAACCTTTATAATGTATGATTTTGGCATTGCTAATGTCTATTGGAAATGGTATGTTATGGAAAATTGTGGTTGAATTATGTATGGAACTTATAATAGCATGTTTGCACAAAGATTAGTATGGATGAGAAGTTGATGTTTGAATGGCTAAACGATGTTATAAATAATTTATAATTGAATAAGTTAAAATGGTATGTTTTGTGCTAAAATGGAGTTATATTGAATTGGTTAATTGAAAATGATTCAATGGTTTGTTTTGACATGTTTTGGTATGGTTTTATATAAGTAATGTTGGAATAAATATGGGTCGAAAACAATGTTTTTGCATTGCGAAAAATAAAAATTTTAAAATTCGACTCAGTTTGTGATATTTATAGCAATAAACCCTAGACCGAATTTGTACCTGTGTTTTCGAACAAAGGGATCCTTATCATTCTTGGCTTTCGACCAAACGATCTTCTTTGCTATTCTCATACCACAAATTCCCTCGAGTTTAGGCTCAATCAAATCGAATTAAACACGGAAATTAGAAATAGTTTTCTTTCCAGGGTGAAAACTAAAATTCTCTTCTCAAATAGAAACCGGAAGAATCATTATTCTGGAAAATATATATTATTCTTAGAGAATAAAAGTCTCTTTATTTTTGGACAGGATAACGATATGTTTAAAATGTGTAAATAGCCTTACTGGTGCCATCTATTTAAAGGGAGAGAATGTAGAACCCTTGTTGAATTAGAAAAGTTTATTTCAAATAGAAAAACACTCCCTACTTAGAGAAGGATTAGGGTGGGCAGCACACTCCTAGTATTCCTATTAGGGTTGCCGTCCCTTCATATTCCAAGAGGGGATTTTGGGCCTCTCTCACATTGAGTCTAATTACAAGTACTTCTCGGACTTTTCGACCCAGTACTTTGTAATCTGATCTAACCCGATTCTATTTTTCTATTTCCCAAAATAAACTTCAATATTTATATTCAATAAAATAATTTTCTCATCCCAATTTTACACCCGGTAAAATTATGACGATTTTACCTTTGATAAAGTTTCCAATAAAATATATTTAATATTTCACCATTCAACTTTTTCATTATGATCGTATGGCTTATTTTCATTTTTCGGCTTTAAAATAGCTCAAAAATATAAACTAAATCTTTCGATCATTTTTTAGAATTCCTTGTTCATTTCTAAATGAATTCATTTCTCATTTTCATTTCCATTTTGAGAAAACAACATTTATTTCCAAATGATTCCATTTTCTCCATTTTCATTTTCATATCGGAGAAAACCATAATCATTCTTGAATGTTTCTCATTTATTCTCTTCTATTCATTCCATTCATTTTTATTCAAACACGTAATTCATTTCTGATTTTAATGAGCTAGCGAAGGGACTGATTGGACATATGCAATTGAGGCTCAAATAATTTATAATTAAGTTCTAGCTTTTTGCCTATTAATTACAAACTCATTTAGTCACGAAAGTCATTCCACTATAGTATCATGACTGAGCTTTTCCCAGCGACATATCATTACAAAAGCAACTCATAGGATATCCTTAATCTCTTTTGGATAATATCCGTTCTCCCAATATGATCCTAATTTATCTCATGGTAATCATTACATATTCCTTCACGAAAAGTTAATTACTATCAAATAGTAATCAAGTCCTTCATCAAAAAGACAAATGACCCGTGGCCACATTTACTTTTCATCAACCATGTAATGCCAATAAGAGGATATCATTTACCAATGTCTCGGGCTATGAATTCTATTATTGTGAATGATGTTACATATTACAGAAGTCGTACACTCGACGCACCAGCTTTCGGTTTCTTATCTATTTGAACTCAGGCTTTTACTTACATCAAAGTGTACAAGTCACACATACATAGTCCGTCATCCACTTAGGATTTAGGTATGCCACACTATGAACGTCACAAGTGAATAAATCTATAACAAATTCAGGATTTATTCTTATTGGGTCTTGTTCGATGTACTGCCAGTCCAGTAAGTTACATCTATGTCTCTATCTTCTAGGAGTCATCTGCTCTGATACCCAAGACAAAACATCTCCATAATTGGACTTGATAGACAACATATTAGCCTTTCAATAGGTTTGCTCGTTTCCGATTAGACTAAAGACATGTTTAGCTTCATCTACTAATACAAGTTGTCTTTTCGTATTACGGTCTAACCACATAATATCGTTTAGTATTAGTTTAAATGTTAGACAACCAATAAGCAACATTTGCTTCCATTTTACTTTGTGTGCAAAAGTCATATGAGGACAATTATACAATGTATATTTATGTAATCCATGAATTCGTTTTAGTATTTAATATGTTCAAAAAAATTACAAGTTTACAAACGAATATACTACACTCAGGGCACCGGATCCGATAGATAGATGTCTCTCTCATGTGCAGGTGTAGCATAGAATCTTCTCAGTATCTAATAGGCTAATTAATTTCTTGTTGTTTCCTCCCTTTCTACCCATTCTATCATCTCCATTTGTATTGTTTCCTCATAAAGATAAAGGAGTGAATTGAAAGTTCGGCCAAATATTCTAGTTTCTACAAGATACCCTTCATAAAATCTCTTGTTACATTTCCTTCCATTTTAATTACTTATGCATCCATAATTACCTATTTTACTTAGCTTTATATCGCATATTAGGAAAACAAATTCTAGTATTTAATTTTCGATGTCCTAATATTTAATTGCTGACCCTATTTGGTACTCTATGATGAACAGAAGCAAAATGAATATACATTTGAGTAAGGCAAGAAATAATAAATATTTAATTACCAACCCCATTTGATACTTGACAATGAACATAAGCAAAATGAATATACATTTAAGTAAGGCAAATAATAATACATTTGAAATAATAACCATGTTTATACCAAGTATTTGAAGATAGGAATATGGTTATAGTCTAATTTATAACAACAATTAAATATGAAAATTTTAGATTTCATTATTCATAATTAAAAATCTAGTGTGTAAAAGATTTTCAGGAATAAGAACTTAATGAACTTTGATATACTTTTTATACATATTGAACACTTTATTTTATTTTTAAATAGGATACTTGTAAGACACTTGGTAAGCCTATAACTAGACACTTAGTAAGTCCATAGATATCCAATACATTTTTTTAATAGAATACTTGTAAGACATTTGGTAAGTCTATAGATAGACACTTAGTAATTCTATAGATATCCAATAAATTTAAGTCAAACTTAATGATACCAAATGATATAGGGGCAATGAAAAGGATCGAGATTCAAGTTGTTTTAGGCAAGGGACCAAATGTAGAAGAAGACTCATCAATAGGCTCTATGTCATATTTACGTTACTCAGCTTGCAAGGACTGTAGGGATACTAGGATGAAAACAATTTAAGAGAGGAAGGGTGAGAAATCCAAGGATGTTTTCTTAAATGAATATGTTGAACATTCAGAGTCCTTATGATCATCCGCATTACACCACATGCACTTGCTTTGACGTTATCTTTGCTCCTCCAAAAGTCGTTCAAGTTTGTGTCTCTCTCAATGGCCATTATCCCAATGTATTTCTCGGCAAACCCATGAACAATAGAAGATTTTTCGACATTGGAAACATGTTCATTTGGGTTTGGAACACATTTCACATTTACACTTCATCATTGAACCCATTAAGAGAATATGAAAGCATAAACACTCAAACAAGAAAATTGATCAAGTAAAATCAAGCATCACCGTTAAGCACTCGTAATAAGAACAACTCTTAGAGGCAAAGAAAATAATTTAAGAATCTCTCTTTTGTAAAATTTAAAGAGTAATCAAAACATAGTAATATTGAAGAAAGCATGGGGATCACTCTCTAACAAGACTGACTTCGGGCTTTAAGAAGCCAACGAAAAGCTCGACTCCAACAAAAAATTGAGTTACGCGGAGGAAGGAGAACCAACCCATTTCATACCTACTAACACAAGAAACAAAAATGTATTAGAATGCATAATCGAACAGAAATCAGCTAAAATAATGAAAAACCTAAGGCTAGAGTCAATAAAAATTAAACTATCCAGCAAAAACCGTAATAATGGAAAAACAACGTGAATTTTTTGTTCAAGGTGTTCCCGATATAATAAATTCACAAAATTAAATCAGAAGCCTCCTTATATGATGAAAAACAGAACTGAAAATTTTTAGCACGAAATTCAACCCACAAATTATTTTTATATTTTTTTCCACTTTTTGGAATTTTGTGTTTTTTTTTCCGATTTCTTTCCTGTGGAAATATTTTTTTTCCACTGTATGTGTAACAGCCTAATTTTTAGTGGTAATAGAAATGGTGATTCAAGGTCACCAATTCCAATGATTAAGCTCGTAAATTTTATTATTTAGTATTTACGAGTCAAATGTAGTTTTAGGAAGATTTTGAATTATCAATTTGTGTTATAAGGATTTATTAGGTTAAATAGTTAAGAAAACGAGGTATTGAGACCTCGATTCTATAAACCAAGCTGTAAATATTTTTATAAATATTTACGGAATGTCATTAAGGTAGTATTAAAGTTTCGTTAGAAAATTTTAACGTTTTATAGTTAATTAATTAAAAAGGACTAAATTGAAAAATGTGCAAAACTTGCTAGTTAAGGAAATAATAATTAAATAGCCTAAATGTTAAATAATGGAGGACTAAAAGGCAATAAGACATACATGAGAAGGCTGAGGCTGCATAAGCAGAAAAAAAACAATGAAATTAGGTGATTAAGGGGTAAAATTGGAAATGAAATAAAATTAAAATAGCTAAAAATGGGAATTAATAGTTTCTAGGCAATTCTTCATCAATCTTCAACCTAAAAACACCATTGAAGAACCCTTAAGAAGCTGATTTTCATATTTTGCTACAAGTGAGTTCAATTCTTGTCTTTTTCTTGAAATTTTTATGTTTTTGAGACTTTTACAATTAAGTACAACTACCTATTTCATTAGTTTTTGATTTTATTGGAAATTTTGAAAGTTACCATTGATGAATGTTGGATGTTTTTGATAAATTAAAATGGATTTAGAGCTTTAATTTTGTTATATGATGATTTTATTAACTGATTTTGATAGATATTGATTTTAGGACTAAATTGTAAAAAGGGCTAAATATTAAGGTTTAGTATTAAAAAAAATTCAAGTGTTGTATGATAGCTTAGAAAATTTAGATAAATTGTCAATTGAAAAAAATTAATTCATTTGATAGACTAATTTAGTGATGGACTAAATTGCAAAAGTTGTAAAAGTTGGGGCAAAATGTGTAATTTCAAAAATTGAGGGGTATTAATTGTTAAGCGAATTGAAACTTAAATATATGCTAATGAATGGATAATTTTATATTTTAGATCAAGAGCCCGTAGATAATCGTGAAAAGGGGAAATTAGCATATTAGTCCCTGAACTACTACAAATTTTACAATTTAATCCAGGTAAGTTCGTATGGTTAAAGTTTAATAATTATATTAAATTGAGAAATGATATTATGTATTTATTTACATATATATTTTTGAAAATAGAATATTGTTAAATTATGAATTGAAATGAATATCCGGTTAAAGTGGAACGTGGGATTGAGTACGATCGTTGTTTGGCAAAGGAAGAACTGACGGCAAATTATCCAAGTAAACCGAGGTTCAGCATTTGTTGTGAACTTTTGTGTTTACTTTTTGTTTAGCTCTCATGAGCTTCTGTTAACTTATATGAGTTTCCGTTCAACCCTAATGGGTTTCCGTTCAGCTCTTTTGAGCTTCAGTTTAACCCTTATGGGTTTCCGTTCAGCTCTTATGAGCTTCCGTTTAACCCTTTCGGGTTTTTTTTTAGCATTTATGTGCTTCTTGTGACACCCCTTACCCGTATTCGACACTAGAATAGGGTACGAGGCGTTACCAGACTTATACGCAAGCAATCATACAAAACCGAGACATAACTTTCCACTCAAATTTAAAACTTTTCATAAACCTTCATATCACCCCTCAAACAAGCCTATGAGGCTCAAAACACACTTTAGGAACAGTTCGGAATCAAACCAAATTCTTTAGAAGATATCTGGGAAAAACTTAGAAAATTCTCATCAAACAGTCCACACGCCCGTGTGAAGAAGGGACACGCCTGTGTGGCATATCACATGCCCGTGTTCTACACCATTGTAGATTTATTTCTCAATCTGAACCTACAGGGGTTTTCACACGGTCTAACACACGCCCGTGTTCATGGCCCGTGTCCCTCACACGGCCATGACACGCCCGTGTCTTATCCCGTGTGCAAAAACCTTGACATTCTGTTTTTGACGTCATCATCCCAATAAGGTCACACGGTCAAGGCAGACGCCTGTGTCCTTAGACCGTGTGGCGAATTAAATTCCTAAATTCAGGTGCAGACTTCACACGGCCTGGGCACACGCCCATGTTCTATGGTCGTGTCTTCCACACGGTCGAGACACACGGCCGTGTCTCAGCCCGTGTGATTACTACAGGGCATTCTGTTTTGCCAACTTAGAATGCAGGGGGACACACGGCCAAACCACACGCCCATGGGGCAGACCATGTATCTCACACGGCCTAGACACACGTCCGTGTGTCTACCCGTGTGGACAAGAACAAGGCTATTTACCAAGCCCTTTCTGTCACCCCTACTTGTACCAACATAAACCACATCAAGCAACCAACTCATTCATGCATAAATGTACCAATTAATCAACCATGCAACTTGCACATTCATGAATAACATCACCATTTCATAGATTAATAAGAAAGAGCCATCAACTATGACCTTATACAAAAGAATTCATCTTCAAATAAGCCAACACATTTGGCCAAAACAATATGACATTCAATCAAAGACTAAATCCCTATACATGCCATACTCAAAATGCTAAATCTAACTATACCAAAAGGTGTGGATAGTGTGGGTGATCCTCCGATGGTCTCCGTATTCCGAGCTTACTCTTCGACACTATAAAACAAGGGAAAAGAGAAGGGAGTAAGCTTTAAGCTTAATAAGTCCATATGTAAACAATGAACATCATACCACCTACTTATCAATCAAGAACATTACACACTAATCAAGAACAATTCAGATCCTCATAATTATACTTACTCATTTCGAATCTTAACACATCCCAAACACATACCATAAAACATTGCTCCCATTTATATGCACTTATCACCACAAAGCCACATGTAATTTCACTTAGACATAGTTTCTCGATGAACACTTCAGAATAATACCGGATACTCAGTGGTTTCGCACACAGCCCACCATTGATAAATAACACGGTGGTATCGCACACAGCCCACCAATAATAATGGATAATAATAATATTCATTCACCATTCACACAATGCATTAATATGTAAAAACATAAGTAAAAAGGATGTATCGTTTACATATAAACTTACCTCGATACAAAATATGTCAATTTGAGGTTTAGTCTGAAACCTTGCCTTTTCCTCGGTCAATGTTGATTCCACGTTCTTCTTGATCTATAATGACATATTTAGCTCATTAAATAACCACATTAATCAAATTACTCCAAAATTCCTATTTTGGCAAAATTATCGTTTTGCCCCTAGACTTTTACAAAATTATGATTTTGCCCCTAGGCTCGTAAAATGAAATATGTTCATTTTTCACAACCCAAGCCTAACCGATTCATATTCCCTCTTATAGAAACTCACAATTCCAATTATTACACACATTTATCGCCTATTTTACAACCTTTACAAAAAGGTCATTTTTGGTGTATTCATGGAAACACCCTTCACAAAATTTGTGTATTTAACAACCAAGATTCATTTTCTCCCATAAAATTTCAGCAAACACATGAATACTCTCATTGAAAAACCCCTAGACTCTCAACCATTTTGCAAAATAGTTCCCTCATTAGCTAGATAATGCTACAAGGGTCCCAAAAGTACAAAAATTATCAAAAATAACCATAAAAAAACACTTACTAGCAAAGGTTGAAGTTTCTGAAAATTTTCAAGATTCCAAACCCCTGTTCTTGTTGATATTTTTGGTGGAAGAAGAAGAAATATGGGAAAGATGATAGCTTTTCTTTATTTTATGATTAAAAATCAATTAAGTCACCAAATGCTTTACCTAACCTTGACTATGTCATTTCTTTGTCCATATGGCCGGCCATCACCCTAAATAAGGCCTAATTGCACATTAAGGACCTCCAATTTAATATTCAATAGCTATTTTACCCTTTAGCTTGTAAATCAAAACTTTCACACTTTATGCGATTTAGTCCTTTTTCAAAATTAAGCATGCAATCACTACAATTAATTCACCAAAATTTTCATGCACTCATATAATCATGATATAACACATAAAATAATATTAAAATAATTTTCTTTGACCTCAAATTAGTGGTTTCGAAACCACTGTTCCAACTAGCCCCAAAATCGGGCTGTTACACTTCTGTTTAGCCTTCGGGCTTCTGAAAACAATGTACTCATATCCGTAAGCCATTCTCTGACTCGGTAAGATCTGGTAAGTGACTTATGTGATTGAGATTGAAGTATATTGTTTATCATTGATATTGAAGTGACAAAAGGGTATTCATCGATTTATGTTGATATTGCAGGAAAAGTGAATGAATAAGTTACATATTAATTGGTTATTTTAAGTTCGGTAAGATTTATGTTTAACCTATCAAACTTACTAAGCTTCCTTAAGCTTATTTGTATTGTTTAATATCCTTGTAGATTAACGTGAGGTTGGGAGATCGGATCAACACATCAAGACACACTATCCAACTTAATCTGGCAGCTTTTGCAATGAATACTTTGGTTTATATGGCATGTATAGGGTGAATTTGGAAATGAAATAATTTGAAATGTGGTTGTGAATGATATATGCTTGTATGTATGTAATTAGTAGTAGATTTTGATAAATTAATGAGATGGATTAAATAGGTAAGTTTAAGTAATTGAGTATTTGTGATGTTATGTTCTGCTTAAACATGATTTTGGCTTATGTTGATTGCTTGTTTGGGATGTATAGATGTATTAAAATGTTGTGTATAGGTTAATATCAAAATGGGTGAGAAAAGTGGCCTTAAAAATGCCCTATTTTCATCCACACGGGCAGAGACACGGGCGTGTGTCTCAGCCGTATGTGACACACATCCTAGCACGTAGGCGTGTGGTCCGGTCGTGTGTCCCCTGCATCTTAAAATTTAGAAATAGAATCCTTAGGTTTTTGCACACGGCCTAGCACACGAGCATGTGACTTGGCCGTGTGACCTAAGTCAGAGAGTTACACGGGTATAGACATGGGCTGGGACACGACCGTGTGCCTCACATCGATTGCCCACACGGCCTAAGATACGGGCATGTCTCTTGGCCGTGTGAGCCACACGGCCTGGCCACATGGGAGTGTGTCCCCTGCATGTAACATCCCAAAATTGGGCCTAGTAGAATTGGACCTATTGGGCCCATTGGGCCTTGAGCGTAGAAGCGTTTTAAAATTCATGGGAATTTGAGAACGACATTATTTCAAGTTGGACTTATTAGAAAGGTGATTTTGGAGAGTTACGAGGTTTCTAGGAAGTTCCGGGTTCAAGTTAAGTTATAGGAAGAATTTTGTGTTTAAGCACTTTAAGGAGAGATAGAAAGTGACCTCAATGTTTATGGAAATAAATGAGTAAATTGCTAGCATAATTGAGCATATGGTAAAGAGGTTATGGCGCCACATGAAGGACTTTGAGGGAGGAGGTTCAAATCCCATTGTATGCAAATTTTGACTATTATTTTTGCATTCTTTCCCTAAGTGTCGGCCAAGTATGTAAATAAGGCAAGGTGGACTTTTTATTTTTGGCAAGATGGCTAAGGAAAATAGGAAAGGATGAAGGTGAGGAAAGAAATCAAGAGAAAGGGGAAAGTAAGGGGAACATGTGGCCTTTATCAAGGGAAATGTTATGGAAAGTATGGTTGGCAAATTCTTGACCATTATGGTCATGTATGTGGACGGTTTTGTGTGTTAGGGGGGGATAGCCGAATTTTCCTTGGTGTTTTGGTAAAGTTTTAGTGCTTGTTTTAGTCAAATTCTTTTAGCATCAAGTGTGCCATTTTCTCCAAACTACCATTCTCTTAGCTGAATTTTGCCTTTGGCAATTGGTAAAAGTTTTGGTATTGTTTTTGGCCAAAATTCCTATATGCAACTTTGGTGTCATTTTTATTTTCTCTCTAAATTTCCTTCTTGCCGAATCTTCAAGCTTTGAGTGTACATATTTCTCCTTTGTTTGGCCGAATCACTCACCTTTTTGTTCATCTCCCCTTAGATAGTTGAAACAATCTAGTACTCTTCTCTCCATCCATTCTTTTCTTTTGAAATTTTATCAACATTTTCTCTATTCTTAATTCGACATTACCTTGTGATCAAATCATCCTCTTTTCGTAGTGATTTAAGTGAGTGGCGCTACAAGGAAATTAACAATCAGTAAGTAGTAGTTCTCTCTTTGTCAATAACCTTGTTTCATCCGAGTTTTTCCTTAATAATCGAGTGTTCTTCTTTCTCTCTAGTTGGGTCTGAGTTACACTCTTTCCTGTGATTTGGCCATCGTTGGGCTTAGGACTTTCAACAAGCACAAGTGATTTGTATTAACCAAATCGTTATCGTCGACTTGTCAAGCAAGTGGGGTAAGAACGTTGTTATAAGATTTGTTTTGGTCAAAGGTGGGATAATTATTAATGACTCTTTCGCTCACCAAATATTATTAGGACGGGATTTCAGTAGCCAAAGGGTAGGATCGATTTTTGGTGCACTGAGGGAGATCACATTCGTGGTGTTGAAACGGTAGAAAGCACAACTTGTAATCAAGGTGTGTAATCCCGTACCCTTCCGAATACATGTTTGAAATGGTGTGTAATCTCATACCTCTCTGGATGTTTGTATGATATGTTCTATGATTCGGTCAAAATACCGAAGAAAATCAGAAACCGGCATCCGAGACCACTCGGGAGTGCGTATGTTCGTAGTAGTAACCATATTTTGCAAAGAAACAGTTTGGTCAGCAGCAGTGACGTGATTTTGGAAAAATCATGAAAAATAGGATAAAGGGAATTATAAAGCGAAAAAGATATCGAATTAAAGCTTCCTGTGTCTATTTTTATATGAAAGAAAAAGAGAAGGAAGAGGAAGTTTATATTCTGGGATATCTTAATTTTAGTGAGACTGGTTCTGATGGACTTCGTGGTTCCCTATTCTGTCTTGGAAAAATTGGTTAAAATTGTGCAAAGTGAATTATGAGTTATAAGTTATATGTATGGATTCCTTAGAGAACCTATTTTAAATAGAAATAAGTGGGAGCAGTATATGAAAACTGTACAGTGAGATATTTGAATTTCGGTTAAGAGAGGTCAGAATCATTGGACAGTGAAACAAGGGAAACTTTAAGGAATAAACTGTACTAAATGGTTAAGCCAAAAATTCTGGAAAAATTGTAGTAAGATGATATATGAGTCTAGTTTCAAGGAAAATTTACGGATTTAAATTTCGAGTTTTCTAACTCGAGTTATAGTCAATTTAGTTAGTATGACGCAGATGGATAGTTTCAAATTTTTATGCCCAAATTAGTAGTTAAGTCCGGGGTTGCGAAATTACCAAAATACCCTTGGAGTGTAAATTACCGAAATACCCCTGGGTTGCGAGATTACCGAATTACCCTTAGTGGGTAAAATTATCGATTTAACGAAATGCCCCTATGGGCCGATTTGATAGATTGTTATAATGGGCTGATTTGATAGATTGTTATAATGGGCCGATTTACCGAAATGTCCTTATGGACCGAATTACCGAAATGCCCCTATGGGTCGAATGATCGTATTGCTTTAATGGGCTGATTCATAAATAGTATTCAATAGGTTAATGGATGTTATTTTTATATGGATGTTTTACGATTATGTATGATGCATCTTTACATATTGCATGGGATGGGAAAATTTGAATGAAGAGAAGTATAGACCGGTGGCTTTGCCACAATTATTATGAAATGGCATCTTGCCTGCGAATTAAATGGCATCTTGCCTGTGAATTATTATGAAATGGCATCTTGCCTGCGAATTAAATGGCATCTTGCCTGCGAATTATTATGAAATGGCATCTTGCCTGCGAATTAAATGGCATCTTGCCTGCGAATTATTATAAATGGCAACTTGCCTAGGATTGGAGAGACTGGCGGGGTGGGTTGACTTGATCCCCACAGGAGAGACTGGTTGGTACGGGGGAGAGATTGGATGGATGGGTTGGGTTGCATACTTTGCATTCATATATATATAATGTTTTGAAAATGGGCTCCGGCCCAAGATTATGCTTTATGGGCTCAGGCCCAAAATTTTTGCTATATGGGTTCAGGCCCAGTGGATGACGGTAAGGGGTTTCACACTGAGTTCTTGTAACTCACCCCCATTTTTCTTAACCCTTGCAGGTAATGCTCAGTGATGTGGACTTGGGCCCATGGATGACTCAATGGAGGCCATACTTCAGAAACAGTGTTTTATTTTGAACTTTAGATTTTTAATTCCGTTCACTTTACTATTTTGGGTTTTTATGTTGTAATAAGGCCTCTGGAGTGTTTTATTATTTGCTTTATGGTTGATATACTTATTATTTTGCTTTTATTGTTTAAAACGAGAATTCTCTAAAACTTAAATAAAGGTTTTCCAAAATTGATTAACATATGGATTTCATAACAAACTTTTACAAATATTTTTAACATTGGAAATTTTCTCTCAAATTATCAACGATATTTTCAAAAGTCACGGTTTTAAAAGATTACTAGTTCGATTATCGATTTATCAAACAACCTCTCAAAAATACTTGCATTTTATCTACGTTTCCTGCAACGTTTTCAAACCGTACGCAACTCTATTTCTAAACGTCACATTTTCGTAAATTGTTTATTTCAAATATGCTTCCGCAAACAAAAAGGTTTTTAAAGATAATTACGTTTTCAATTAGACATGAATTGCTTAAGTATTTTGGGTTTTTAACAAAGAGGTTGTATTTCTCAAGCAAGTTTTTACTTCCATGTGACACACCATATTCGGGCCTAACTTCTAGGCCGGGTTTGGGGTGTTACATTTTATGGTATCAGAGCCTAGGTTGCAAAATTCGGCTGTGGTTTGGGTTCAAACACGTTTTCAAAGCTGTTTAAAATTTTAAAGTTTGAATGTATGTTCTAAAGGAAGTATGGCACCACGGGTATCCGGCACCAAGTCAAGTAAGTTATGTTTTCAATTTATGACTATTGTGGTATGACTGTAGAAATACTCTAGAACTCTTAGCTTTAGGAGCTGAAACTATAGAAATTGAGACCTTAGATACGTATTTATGAAAACAACTTTACTTCCTATACTCCATAAAATATTGTTTAATAAACACTTAAATAGAATACTGTTTCACAAAACTCGCGATAAGATTTAATGGCGATAAGTGAACATGAGCGCGAAAGGGACGAGACGCGATAGATGTGGACGTGGTAGAGGCCGAGGTGCTAAGGCTAGATCTTCAAAGATCGGGGCATGTTTTTACGAAGGGAGGCTTTGGCATTGCCGAGTGGTTGAGACGAGGATCTCATGACCGAAAGTGGGGTTGATGAGCTAACTCAGATAGTTAAGGAAGTATTGGAGGAGGTTAAAGGAATCGGTGAAGCACTTCGAGTTGAGGTGTGGATCGTAGGAAGAAAAGAGATCGCGGTTCTTTTGGGTCGTAGTCTTGTTACGTGAAGCGTGTTAAGGCACGCCCAAACTTTCCGGCTTGCGATTATTGCGAAGGCGTCATCGGGAGAATGCTTTGGAGGAGGTCAGGAGCATGCTTGAGATGCGGGTCTAAGGAGCATAAGGCTCGGGATTGTTTCATCACCATCAAGTCAGGTATGTTTTGGTTGGACGTGATGATTGAATGTAGAAAATTTTAGGTATAAGTGGTAGATAACTACTTGCTTCTGTGGTTAGATGTTTGGTTGTGTGAAAGAGGATTCAAGATTTTGTTAAAAGTACATTAGTGTTAGTAAGATCAGAGTGCGCAGCGAAAGCATAGTGGTGTGACTTGTGCGGTGCGTTTAGTAGTTGGTTGGAAATTTCGAGGACGAAATTTCTTTAAAGAGGGTATAATTGTAACATCCCAAAATTGGGCCTAGTAGAATTGGACCTATTGGGCCCATTGGGCCTTGAGCGTAGAAGCGTTTTAAAATTCATGGGAATTTGAGAACGGCATTATTTCAAGATGGACTTATTAGAAAGGTGAGTTTGGAGAGTTACGAGGTTTCTAGGAAGTTCCGGGTTCAAGTTAAGTTATAGGAAGAATTTTGTGTTTAAGCACTTTAAGGAGAGATAGTAAGTGACCTCAATGTTTATGGAAATAAATGAGTAAATTGCTAGCACAATTGAGCATATGGTAAAGAGGTTATGGCGCCACATGAAGGACTTTGAGGGAGGAGGTTCAAATCCCATTGTGTGCAAATTTTGACTATTATTTTTGCATTCTTTCCCTAAGTGTCGGCCAAGCATGTAAATAAGGCAAGGTGGACTTTTTATTTTTGGCAAGATGGCTAAGGAAAATAGGAAAGGATGAAGGTGAGGAAAGAAATCAAGAGAAAGGGGAAAGTAAGGGGAACATGTGGCCTTTATCAAGGGAAATGTTATGGAAAGTATGGTTGGCAAATTCTTGACCATTATGGTCATGTATGTGGACGGTTTTGTGTGTTAGGGGGGGATAGCCGAATTTTCCTTGGTGTTTTGGTAAAGTTTTAGTGCTTGTTTTAGTCAAATTCCTTTAGCATCAAGTGTGTCATTTTCTCCAAGCTACCATTCTCTTAGCCAAATTTTGTCTTTGGCAATTGGTAAAAGTTTTGGTATTGTTTTTGGCCAAAATTCCTATATGCAACTTTGTTGTCATTTTTCTTTTCTCTCCAAATTTCCTTCTTGCCGAATCTTCAAGCTTTGAGTGTACATCTTTCTCCTTTGTTTGGCCGAATCACTCACCTTTTTGTTTATCTCCCCTTAGATAGCTGAAACAATCTAGCACTCTTCTCTCCATCCATTCTTTTCTTTTGACATTTTCATCAACATTTTCTCTATTCTTAATTCGACATTACCTTGTGATCAAATCATCCTCTTTTCGTAGTGATTTAAGTGAGTGGCGCTACAAGGAAATTAACAATCGGTAAGTAGTAGTTCTCTCTTTGTCAATAACCTTGTTTCATCGGAGTTTTTCCTTGATAATCGAGTGTTCTTCTTTCTCTCTAGTTGGGTCTGAGTTACATTCTTTCCTGTGATTTGGCCATCGTTGGGCTTAGGACTTTCAACAAGCACAAGTGATTTGTATTAACCAAATCGTTATCGTCGACTTGTCAATCAAGTGGGGTAAGAACGTTGTTATAAGATTTGTTTTGATCAAATGTGGGATAATTACTAATGACTCTTTCGCTCACCAAATATTGTTAGGACAGGATTTCAGTAGCCAAAGGGTAGGATCGATTTTTGGTGCACTGAGGGAGATCACATTCGTGGTGTTGAAACGGTAGAAAGCACAACTTGTAATCAAGGTGTGTAATCCCGTACCCTTCCGAATACATGTTTGAAATGGTGTGTAATCTCATACCTCTCTGGATGTTTGTATGATATGTTCTATGATTCGGTCAAAATACCGAAGAAAATCAGAAACCGGCATCCGAGACCACTCGGGAGTGCGTATGTTCGTAGTAGTAACCATATTTTGCAAAGAAACAGTTTGGTCAGCAGCAGTGATGTGATTTTGGAAAAATCACGAAAAACAGGATAAAGGGAATTAGAAAGCGAAAAAGATATCAAATTAAAGCTTACTGTGTCTATTTTTATATGAAAGAAAAAGAGAAGGAAGAGGAAGTTTATATTCTGGGATATCTTAATTTTAGTGAGACTGGTTCTGATGGACTTTGTGGTTCCCTATTCTGTCTTGGAAAAATTGGTTAAAATTGTGCAAAGTGAATTATGAGTTATAAGTTATATGTATGGATTCCTTAGAGAACCTATTTTCAATAGAAACAAGTGGGAGCAGTATATGAAAACTGTACAGTGAGATATTTGAATTTCGGTTAAGAGAGGTCAGAATCGTCGGACAGTGAAACAAGGGAAACTTTAAGGAATAAACTGTACTAAATGGTTAATCCGAAAATTCTGGAAAAATTGTAGTAAGAATATATATGAGTCTAGTTTCAAGGAAAACTTACGGATTTAAATTTCAAGTTTTCTAACTCGAGTTATAGTCAATTTAGTCAGTATGACGCAGATGGACAGTTTCAAATTTTTATGCCCAAATTAGTAGTTAAGTCCGGGGTTGCGAAATTACCAAAATACCCTTGGAGTGTAAATTACCGAAATACCCCTGGGTTGCAAGATTACCGAATTACCCTTAGTAGGTAAAATTACCGATTTACCGAAATGCCCCTATGGGCCGATTTGATAGATTGTTATAATGGGCTGATTTGATAGATTGTTATAATGGGCCGATTTACCGAAATGTCCTTATGGATCGAATTACCGAAATGCCCCTATGGGCCGAATGATCGTATTGCTTTAATGGGCTGATTCATAAATAGTATTCAATAGGTTAATGGATGTTATTTTTATATGGATGTTTTACGATTATGTATGATGCATCTTTACATATTGCATGGGATGGGAAAATTTGAATGAAGAGAAGTATAGACCGTGGCTTTGCCACAATTATTATGAAATGGCATCTTGCCTGCAAATTAAATGGCATCTTACCTGCGAATTATTATGAAATGGCATCTTGCCTGCGAATTAAATGGCATCTTGCTTGCGAATTATTATAAATGGCAACTTGCTTGGGATTGGAGAGACTGGCGGGGTGGGTTGACTTGATCCCCACAGGAGAGACTGGCTGGTACGGGGGAGAGATTGGATGGATGGGTTGGGTTGCATACTTTGCATTCATATATATATAATGTTTTGAAAATGGGCTCTGGCCCAAGATTATGCTTTATGGGCTCATGCCCAAAATTTTTGCTATATGGGTTCAGGCCCGTGGATGACGGTAAGGGGTTTCACACTGAGTTCTTGTAACTCACCCCCCTTTTTCTTAACCCTTGCAGGTAAGACTCAGTGATGTGGACTTGGGCCCATGGATGACTCGGTGGAGGCCATACTTCAGAAACGGTGTTTTATTTTGAACTTTAGATTTTTAATTCCGTTCACTTTACTATTTTGGGTTTTTATGTTGTAATAAGGCCTCTGGAGTGTTTTATTATTTGCTTTATGGTTGATATACTTATTATTTTGCTTAAATTGTTTAAAATGAGAATTTTCTAAAACTTAAATAAATGTTTTCCAAAATTGATTAACATGTGGATTTCATAACAAACTTTTACAAATATTTTTAACATTGGAAATTTTCTCTCAAATTATCAACGATATTTTCAAAAGTCACGATTTTAAAAGATTACTAGTTCGATTATCGATTTATCAAACAAGCTCTCAAAAATACTTGCATTTTATCTATGTTTCCGCAACGTTTTCAAAATGCTTCTGCAACTCTATTTCTAAACGTCACATTTTCGTAAATTGTTTATTTCAAATATGCTTCCGCAAACGAAAAGGTTTTTAAAGATAATTACGTTTTCAATTAGACATGAATTGCTTAAGTGTTTTGGGTTTTTAACAAAGAGGCTGTATTTCTCAAGCAAGTTTTTACTTCCATGTGACACACCAGATTCGGGCCTAACTTCTAGGCCGGGTTCGGGGTGTTACACTGCACCTAAGGAAAATTTTGAAATTTTGGGAAAAAAATTTTGAGCTTCCGTTTTAGTCCCGATTTACTTTCTAATGCGTATATTGGGCCTTGAGGGCTCATACAAGGGACAATATAAGTGATTTATGATTGTGTTTTGATATGTGTATAAAATATTATGAAAGGTTCACATTTGACCTAAAAAGTTTAGTAATGCTCTGTAACCCTATTTCGGCGACGGATAAGGGTAAGGGGTGTTACAGTATGGTAGTGCCACAAATCTGTATATAAAATTCTAACTCAAAACGAGTTTGTTTACCCACTCAAAAAATTAAAATTTTAAAAAAAATGGATAAAATTGTGTTTTGAGGCTTTTCGAAATAGCAGTAGTGAAATGTTTTTAGCACAAAGAGAAACAACCAAAAAAAAAAAAGGGTCAAATCTAGTACCAAATGATATAAGGGATGCAAAAAGAATTGAGATTCAAGTTGTTCGAGGCAATGGATAACTTAGAATCTTGAAACCAAAAATTGAAAAAGAAGATGACGTGTTAAATAAAGATTATTATGATCACAATCAAGATTAATAAAGATATAAGGAAGATGAAAAATGATTGAATGGAAAGTGAAAAAAAAAAAGAGCGATGTCCTATAAAACCTTTTGAAGAAGAATCTTCAGTAAGCTTCACAAATGGTTATAACCAACCCATATGGTCGAACTTAAAGAGTGAAGAGCTTCCCACGGCTTCAAAAAAAACCTTAATAAGAGAACAACTTTTAAAATAAATGAGAGATATCTTGCAAAGGAAAAAATTCAAAGAGTTGTATTGAACCAAATAATGAATGAGGTCCCTAATAAATAATGAAGATGTTTTTATATAGACTAGCTAATTATATCAAAATAAAACTCCTAAATAAAATAAAACTCTAATTAATCTAAATAAGAAGTAGTTTTAGTGAAACTAAACTCGCTTGTTGCTTAAGAAACATAAACTTCTAACAATTCAAAATATTGAAAAATATCCTTTATTTAGACTAGCTAATTATATCAAAGTAAAACTCCTAAGTATAATTAAACTCTAATTAATCTAAATAAGAAGTAGTTTTAGTGAAACTAAATTCTCTTGTTGCTTAAGAAACATAAAACTTCTAAACAATTCAAGATACTGGAAAATATCTTAAAGTATAGAATAAATAAATAACAAAAACATAAAACTTAATAAATACAATATTAAGCTCATATATAATCAAAATTAAGCCTTAAAATTGAACACAATATGATTTAAACTCGAATTAAAGATCAAAATTCATAATTTTCCGTAGTTATCCCGTTTATAAAGTCTTCACTATAAACAGTCATAACTTGAGCTTTCAGACTCGAAATCAAGTGATTCAAAGTATACTTCAAAGTTAAGAGATAGCTTTTTGATCGATATGAAGACATCTCAACCAAAAAATGTTTGGATCCCATCCAAAAACTAGTCGCAATTCAATTGATTTTTTAGCTTTAAAACAACTGATAAATTCAAGTTAATAAAATTTACTCCATCCACACATGTACTACATCTAAAATTAGGCTTCAATTTTCATAATCGTTTGAGCGGCTTTTTATAAAACTAACCCAAAAAATTTAATTAATTATGTAAATGACTCATTTTTTTTATAAAATACGTAAATGACATAAAATCTACAGTGCAAGTTGGTGGAGCCACAAAGTGTTTGGCGCCACTAACATGCCACATCAGCAACTGAGATAAAAAAATATTTTTTTGTGGAGCCATGAAGAATGGCATCACCTGTATAAATACGGGAAAATACTGCAATTTCTAAAAATATAGGGGCCTTTAAACAAATTTTCCAACATCTTTACCACATTTTTGTCCTTTTTTTTATTTGTTTTTTTATTTATTTATAATATTTTAAAAATTATATTTTTTTGTGGAGCCATTCTAAATTGCACCACCAGTTCATTTACACCCCTTTTTTAAAAAAATTATTTTTTTATATTTAAATTTTTTTAAAATAATATTTTATTTGGTGGAGTCATTCTCTTTGGCGTGACCAAATTGGTATATATAAGCCTCAATAACACATCAATATGAGTTGAAGAAAAAAAAAATTACTTATACTTTGTTAGAGGATGAATGGGAGAGATATGAGAAGTGTTTTTTTATGCATTTGTGTTTTTTTTAATTTGAAGGTATGTTTTGTTTAACGATAATCCGGTAAAGCTCTGACACCGGTAAATTTAATGGTTATTTTTGGACCAACAAGTATGTTTGATGGTTAAGCAACCAATTTGGTTTAAATTGGTTATTCAACCAATGGGTGCATTATTTGGGATTTCCTAGGACAATCGGATGTTTGAGGGTTATAAAGAATCCCAAATCGAACCGCAAGGGTGAGACCATCAATATCGGCAGCATTCAAACTACAATTTAATAGCACCTATAAAGTCACTTTTGTTACGGTTAAGCAAATTGTTTTTCAAATTGTAAGATAGAATTATGTCAATTTTGAACAAAATTGTTTAATTATGTTGCGTTTGCAAGACACAAATTTGTCGGTCTTGAAAAAAAAATGATATATTGTAAGTTACGTGAAACTATTTAGAATGTTTGAAATATAAAATTTTATTTTGTAAAAAATATATTATTTGAATAATGTAAATTGATAGTTATTTTATGAAATATAATTTTCATGAAAATAATTTATGTAATGTGAAATCAAGAAAATTAAAGGGACATTTTTAATAAAAATAAAAAAATAGAGGACCAAAAAATAAAGAAAGTTAAAAAAAATGAGAAAAAAAAAAGAAAGTGAAGGTTGAATTGATTGGAAAAAAAAGAGAGGATTTATTTGTAAAAAAATACATTACGGCTTTTTTAAAAAATAATAATAATAATAATAAAATTAAAAGTAAATATAATGACTAGTCACATTATATCAACCGCATCAGCGATGTCAGCGATGTGATTAGTCAATAGATTAATTAATGTTAATTTAAAGAAAAAAAAAAGAAATAGGAGAGAAGAGATGAGACCAACGTCTCTTTAAAAAGGGAGAATGTGAGGCTTTGGTCCCCCTTCAGTTTTTAGTGGATAATAAGAGGAAGAAGAGAAGAAAATAGAGAAAAAATTGTATTTGTTTTAAAGTTGATAAATATAAATAAGGTATGTATAATTTTTTTATGTAAAATTTATTATATTAAAAGTAGTTATTTTAATATAATAATTAATTATATTTAATTTATGTAATTTTTTAAAATTATATAGATATTAGAATGTCTTCTCGAGTAAACAGGGATCATACTTTATCAAAGATTAACGAAATAGTAAAATTAATTATAAATTAAATATAAAAAAATATTTCGTTTTAGTTTCTCGTTTTTCTTTACTCAGCGCTACTTTGCTCTGCGTGTTTTAGTTGCATGACGCAGTTCTCTATTTGGTTGTTTTTAGCCCTTTTTAACCCTTTTTTTCATGAAATTGATTTGTATGTGTTAATAATATATATTTTTTAATTTATAGAATTGATCTCGTATATAAGATAAATTTTCGAGTTTGAATATGTCTAGTTTATATTATATGTAAAACTCTACGTATTATTATAGATATCGATTCAATAAAAATATATCTTTTTATTTTTATATTTACTCATATAACCTATGTTTTTTTTTTATAACATTATTGTTTTTTTCTGTTTGAAGTATTTTTTGTAGTTATATGGTTTCCTTTTGTTTTAATGCTTAACTACGATTATAACATAATAATTAAAGAGAATTAATGGTACTTAAACTTCAAAGAGATTTGGAAATCACATTCATAATATGTATTTATGACACATTCATAATGCTTAACTATGATTAGGATGACAAATCTTCATTCTATTATTATATTTTTTAAAATATTATTTGATCTCTACGTTTTATTCAATATTATTTTTAATTTTTTTATTCTTTTCATTTTAATAATAGTTTATTGATATTTTATTACTCATTTAATTTAACTTAAATAAAAAATACTTAGAATGGCTACGTTGGTATAATATAGATAATTAATTTATCATATTTTTATAAAAAATTTACACTACAAGATGAGTATCGGGTTTTGAGGTCGCGGTTTCATTTTTCCAAGTACGATCTGAACGAGCGGATCATGCCATACTTACAATTGGCGGGATTTGGGGACGTCACATTGATCCGTAGGTTTAACCTGAGGACTAACCTAATATCCGCCTTGGTTGAGCGGTGGTGTCCGGAGACCCACACATTCATTATGCCATGCGGGGAGTGCACTATCACATTAGAAGACGTCGCTATGCAACTTGGGTTACGAGTTGACGATGTTGTGGTCACGGGCTGAAGCAAAGTGTTGGAACCTTCAGTACTATACCACAAATTGCTTGGACGGTCCCCTAGTGATAGGGAACAGAATTTCACCTACTTGACATTAGCATGGTTAAGAGCAACTTTTAAGGAGTTATCGAGCACCACCACTAAGCACGAAGTGATGTGCGCTGCTCGAGCCTATATTATGCAGCTGATCAGGGGGTACTTATGCCGAAAAACACGTCTAATTGGGTCCACTTAAAGTACTTGCCTCTATTGGAGGATTTCCATCGTACCGGTACTTACAGCTGGGATCAGCAGTGTTGGTCATATTGTACCGTAAGCTCTGTCGAGCAACAAAACACGAGGTAAGTAACATGGTCGACTATGTGGGGCTAGTATAGTCCTGGGCACTGTACAGGATGTCGTTTCTAATGGCTATTAGGCATCAATCATATTTGTGGCCACTTGTAAATTGGTAAAAACAAAATTATACTTAACATTTAACGACTCATAAGTGTGGATAATATTTTCCCAAGATTAAATGCTAACGTGTTTGTTTCGGTTTCAGATGGGCCACGTCTCCGAGAATTGGTGTGAGCCAAACATTAATCATTTATTGCCAAATGATAGAGGCGTCCGCCAAAGAGAAAGTAATATATATTGATTTCATTTAAGTAACGTTGATTTAACTTATCCACTCACAGTATGTGATGTGACTTGACTTATTATGTTATATTGTACAGTTCTTGTGGATGTCGTATTCTACACCGAACGTTGCAACCGTTATGCCTTAGTGGGTTCACGCCGAAGCCCATGTGTGGTGTATTAACACACCGATGCTCAACTTCTCAACCATTAAGTGGTATAACGTTGATTGGGTTATGCGACAGTTTGGGTGTAGACAATTTGTGTCAGCCGATCCACAACAATATGTTGATGTCCACGGTAAGACCATGAGGGGAAAAGATGGAGCGGATTGGAGCGTAGAACATCAACATTATATAGCACTATGGAATACCCAGTACGATAGGCAGCCTAAGATGCACTTCTTAATGTTTAACTTCAGTCCCTTGACTAAATACATGTAATGGTTCATGACCTGATAGCACGTTTATTTATATGGTGGGTATTTTATGATAGTACCGGATCATGGCTGCAGACGTGGAAGACAACCTATGGTGGAGCTCGACTCAGAGGATCAACATATAGCGGAGCCTGACCCGGAGGACCAACATATGGCAGAGCCTGACCCAGAGGACCAACCTCTGAACACACGCACTTCACCGAACCAATGGGTTCAGGCTTTTTGTGAGGGATCCCAAAGCAGTTCATACACCCAGAGATGGACGGTTCGAGTTCATATCACCCAGAGCAACCATTGATATCATTTGATATGTTTGGTGATAACATGTACTCTACCCCTCCTCAGGCCACATTCGATCTAGCTGTCAATCCTCCTGATGTGTACAGTACACGCTAACATCCACCCTATAAATGGAGGCTCGTAAATTGCTATACCCCAAACGACGATACCACTCCCAGTTCATTCCAATTTTGATACATGTAAATTTCAAGTGTTATGTAATATTTTTTGTATTGGTTTATAATTCCACAACTTTTGTATTAGTCTTTTTTGTATAACTTATAATATCTTTTAAAGTATTATAAGTTGTAATAGTTAATTTGAAATAAAATCTTAACATTAAATAATACAAAATTTATTTCCCTAAGACCATAAAATGCAAACATTGGGTACAACATTTAATTTCCTCCAGACCATGAAGATTGGCCAGTATAGACGTTTCTATATGGACACTTGCTCCGATTATGGCCGATTGTTCTCCATATGGTGCAACACTTTGGATCGGCCTCTTCTCTAATATCCATTTCATTCTGAATCCTCGTCGTTGTCAGTCGACCTTTGACTTTCCTACGTAGTGACCGATCTGGCAACATCTCGAACGCAGGCGGTTGCACTTCCCATGTCGATACATCCCTTAATACGGGGAACTTGTTACCCCAAATACGTAACATAGATTCAAGCATGTACACATCGTCGATATATTATTCGACATTCAAATTGAAGGTAGCACACGCTATAACCATATGCGCACACGGGTATCGTAGTGTTTGGAACCTCCCGCACTCACGCTGCCTGTTTCAGATATCAACTCAATAGGACCGTGACGGGATCCCCGACCGACAACTGATGTACTCTGTCACTCAGAAAGTTTCCAAGTTCCAGGAATATAGTTATGCATTCATCGACTTGGCCCTTTGAGCGTTCTCTTTCATGTCATCCCTGACATATTCGACGTACACGTGTCTTGCTTCCAACTATTTTACTTGTTTCAACCCCATTTTTGGAATTAAGGTTGCCAGCATGTAAAACATGGCTAAAAAAACCGCTGAAATTGGAAAATGTCGCGTACGCCTCAAGACAGAGATAACAGCCTCAAGACAGAAATAACGGCCTCAAGACAGAGTTAACGGCCTCAAGACAGAGTTAACGGCCTCAACGAGGTTGGTCGTCAAATAACCGTATCGGTACCCCTCGTCAAAACATTGAGCTCATTGCCACGGCCCCATGCTACCTAACCACTGTCTGAGAAAAGGTTCGAACCTCACCATATCAGCCTTTAATCTCGCCAGCTTAGGTCTGAATCGGTGTGCTTCCAGCTCATATCCTACGTATGTATTCCGATAAAACACGTTACCATCCCATTAGTAAATTGACTCGAAATATTTACAAATACAAATTTAAATACGATATTTTTACCCATGTTCATGATTCGTTTGCGCCAGTCATTGTTCTTGTACTATTTGTAGAAGTTGACAGTGATGTGATGAATACAGTAGACGAACCTCCACGGAACCTTGGATTCTCGAATCGTAGCAACAAGGCCTTTCGGTCTATCGAAGACAATGCAAATGTTGTCGCACATGACAACATGCCTCCACAAGTTTCGAATGAAAAATGCCCATGATTTGGAGTTCTCCGACTCCATGATGGAGAAAGCGATCGGTAGTACATTTCAGTTACCGTCTTGTGCAACCACAATCAGAAGTATCTGCGTGTATTTTCCATAAAACCACGTTCCATCAACCTACAACAGCGGTTTGCAATAGGAGAAGGCCCTAACACATGGATCGAAAGTCCTGAATAATCAATAGAAAACTCTTCTCACCAGTTTCAATTGTCCATTCAGGCCTCTATAAGGCAACGTTTACAAGTCCACGACAGTTCCTGGGACGTACTCCACCATCACTTAAATCTAACCCTAAAGTTCATTGTATGACACATCCCAGTCTTCGTACAGTTGTTGCATGGCCATTTGTTTCGCCCACCACGCTTTCCTGTACGACACTCTGTACTGGAATCAATTTTGCATGTCCGCAATCAATGTCGACAAAGGAATGGTTGGGCTATCTGTAACATCCTTAAATTAGGGGTCTAGCATTTTTGTGCGTTTAGCTCGTTTAGCTTGTTATTTAGGTGTGTTTGGGGGTCCTGGGGAGGCTCGGGTTCGAGCCAGAGCTTTGGTGAAATTTTACTTTTTGGGCACTTAAGGGGGGAAGGCTGTTGCGGCAAGGGTTAAGAGAAAATGTTGGTAAATTGCTAGCACAAGTGAGCACAAAGTGGAGTGGATGTGGCGTTACTAGTAGAGAAAAGTGGGAGGAGTTCGAATCCCATCTGCTGCATCATAGAGCTTTATTTTTGTGCTCAAGGTGGAGAAGAGGTGGCTTTCTGCTGGGACTCTACCAAGGAAGAGTTGAATCGGTCAAACGGGTTTGAATGGATGGAGGAGAGGAGTTTGGGGATTTTGAATTGGTCAACCATTTCAAATGGTGGATGGAGAATGAGTGGAGGAGAGAATCAAGGGATTTGGTGTGTGGAAGGAGTTGGCCGAAAATGGGAAGTGTGAGGGGGGAGTAAATTCGGTCAAAATAGGAAAAAGAGAGAAGAGTCTTTTGGAGCACTTTCGGTTTTGGTTGGTGTAAGTGTGCCGTTTTCTTTTAAGAGTGGCTAGTGTGCATTTTTGATCTTAGCATTTTGGGGAAATATTGCTTTCTTTTTCTTTACCGAAATTTTGAGTGGCTATTCTCATTGTTCTCATTTTTCTCTCTTGACCATTATAGTCGAAACCTCAACCTTCCTATCCTTCTCTTCTTTTTCTTTCTTTTCTACTTTTTCTTCTTCACCACAAGCCGAACTCTCTTGAATGTGATTCTTTACTCATGCATTTTCTTTGTTTGTCACCTAAACAACAGTGAGCCAAAACTTTTCTTGGCATCTCTCTCTAGCTACTCTTTTTCGAACTATCCTCATACCATTCCTCTCTTGAGTTTCACCATAGCCGAAACCCCTAGGTCTTTTTCTTTGCTTCTCTATATTTTATTTTTCTCCATTGATCGAACCTTTACTCTTCTCTTTTGGAATCGGTTTTTCTCTTCTTTAATCAATAGCCGAACATTTTGTAGACTGAGGCTTGAGGGTCCGTTGTTTGTCGAATTTTATCTTTCCATTCGGTTCATCATTGGTGTTAAGTGCCGAATCTCCTATTCCTGTTCAACTCATCTCTGATCTAATGTTAGTGGTGCCCTTCTGCTAGATTCGTGTGTTGTTCACTTCTTGTCTCTATTTTTGGAAGCCGAAAATCTTACTCTATTCTTTTGTTTAAGGCCGAATTGGAAGAATGTTGGCATACACTCTCATCATTCTTCTAGGTCCTAGTTTTCGGAAGTGTGTTGGTAAGTAAGGTAAGGAGTTCTCTTCTTGGTTTCATTTCACTTTCTCCTTTCGTTTTTCTATGCCATAACCAAGCCTTTTTGTTAGCCAACCATAGTTTCTCTCGGAAAGTACTTTACTGATCACGACTTTCTTCATGGAGGCGGGGGCTAGTCGATCTGAGAAGGTTGCGTTAAGAGAGCCTGAGGAGAGTGGACTCGTAGTCTCTGCTCCCAAGTTTAAAGGCGTAGGGTATCAGCTGTTCGGGATTTCCCACGGGGTTGTGGAAGAGGGGCGACATCGGATCTAAATAGACAGATCGTAATTGTTCGTGATAGTGAGGGTAAGTGTTAGTAAATCGTTTGCCTAGATGTGGAATAAAGATTTTCCATTTGTTAGTTAATTGTGTAATGTGTTGACATAGGTGACGACGATCAGGAGTGTATAGTTCTTCGCGTAATCAGGTGTGTAATTTCACACTCTTATTCGTTTGCTGTGTATTATTCTGTTAGTTGGCTAAAAGCCGAAATACCCTATTGAGTAAGCTATGAGATTCCCTAGCAGGTGAGTTTAGAAATGGGCCAGGTGAGTAAATTACGATTATACCCTTTCGGGTAGTGTTAGCATAACTGCGTATGTTCTGATTATCTGCTATGTTGGTACATCCATGCATTCACTAAATTATTATGTCATGACATGTTTCATGGGATTGGAATATGGATGATCGGGGAAGTGTATTTCGGTGACTCTATCACATTTTTTCAGTGGCTCTGCCACATATTTCGGTGACTCTGTCACATTATTTCAGTGGCACTGCCACAATTTCGACGATGAGTAGCATGACTGCCATCGAGGTGTGTAGCGGATGAGGGTTGATTGTAGAAATCCCCACTGGTGTGTTTTGGCTGGAACAGGTGGTGTGTAGCGGATGGATTATTAGGTTGGGCTAGGTTGCATTGCATGCATTTATCTGTATTACCATGTTAAAAGGGCTCAGGCCCAGTTCGTTTCCGTAAGGGCTTCGCCCAGTTTGATTTCGTAAGGGCTAAGGCCCAATTTGTATCTGAATGGGCTCGGGCCCAATTAACGTTCATTTGGGGGATTACACACTGAGCTCTCGTAACTCACCCCTCTACTTAATTTTGTAGGTAATCCCTAGCTTTTATGATTTGGAGCCGAGACGGACTCTGTGGTGGCCATACATCGTTGCTTAGTAAATTTCGTTTTACTTTACTTTAAATTCTATTTTAATTTTGGATTATGTTTTCTAATAAGGCCACTGGGATTTTATTTTGGATTTTGTTTTAATGCGGTTAGTACCTATTGTGAAATGATCAATACGGGGTTTTCCCTAAAAACATAAATAACTGTTTTTCCAAATACTAATGAACGGTTTACAAACTATAGATAAATAAATTTGGGATTTTCTCAAAACTACAACAATTGTTTCAAAACGGCATATTTCTGAAAACCACGAAACCTGATTTTTGGTGTTATAAAACAAATTTTTGGTCTTAGTAATATTTATAACAGTTTGTAAGAAAACCTTTAAAACGAACCTGATTTTCAAAATGGAAACAAAATTCGATTTTTTTTAAACGATCACGAAGTTTCTTTAACAACCTTTCCATGTGACATGCCAGATCCGGTCGTAACGTCTAGGCCGGGTTTGGGGTGTTACATTTTGTTGTATCAGAGCCCAGTTGCAAAACTCGGCTGTGAAATGGGTTCAAAAATGTTTTCCAAAATTGGCTTGAAAATATGGTCTAGAGAAATGTATGTCTTTCTGGAGGTATGGCACCCGAGTCTCCGGCACCAAATCCGTAAGTCTTTTGACTTTGTCTGATATTATGAAATGATTTTAGAAGGAATTATTGGAATTAGTGTTTTATGACTGCTAGCTATAAGAGTTAAGACTTTAGAGACTGAGACATTAGGAAATTCGATTTGTGAAAACAACTACTATACCCACTTTGCATAAAACATTGTTAATAAACATTGAAATGATATTCTAATTCATAAATTTTTTAATCAAATTAATTCGATCTAGCGAACATGAGCACCAAAGGACGTGGACGTGGTGTATGCGGCCGTGGTAGAGGCCGGAGTGCTGAGGCTGGATCCTCAGAATCAGGACATGTGTCGGAAGGCGAAGTTCCAACATCACCAGTAGCGGAGGCAGGGTCTCGGGATAGAACTAGAGGGGACGATGCTTTGTCCCAAGCGATGCTGCGGGTGTTGGAACGGGTTGCTAGAGCAAGCACTGGATCGGTAGCCCAAAAATCTATTCCTGAGCAACTTCGGGCAAATGGGGCTGAGATATTTAGGGGTATTTCTGGTATGGCCCCAAACGTAGCTGAATACTGGCTGGAAGCAGTTGAGCGGATTATGGATGATCTGGACTGCACAGCAGAGGAAAAATTGAAGGGAGCGGTGTCCTTCCTACGAGATGAAGCGTACCAGTGGTAGCTCATAGTGAGGGAAGGTACTTCAGCGGACCGTATCACCTGGGACTTCTTTGAGACAGCATTCCAGGGAAAGTATGTTGGGGCGTGTTATGTAGATCTAGGGATCATTTGATAAAGGATTGTCCGCAAGAGCTTGCTAGGGTGCAGAGGATAGGTCAGGGATTTGCACAGCCTGGGAGAGGTGGTCAGCAGCCACCAAGGGGTCATGGTCCAGCCAGAGGGGGAAATGGGTTTGGACGAGGTCGTGGAGCACCGGGCAGAGGTGCTGGTAATACAGATTCAAGACAACCTGGACTGGTCTATGCGGCTAGACATCGAGAGGATGGCGATGCACCGGACGTCATAACTGGTACGTTTCTTATATTTAGTGTACCCTTTATAGCTTTGATAGATATTGGGTCTACACATTCGTATGTTGTCTGTACTGTGTCTGGGACACTGGGTATTAAATTTGAGGTTGCTGCTAGAGAAATGTCTGTGGTTAGCCCTCTAGGACAATCGGTGGTAGTGAACAAACTATTTAGGAATGTGCCTTTAGAAGTTCAAGGAGTAGTATTTCCGGAAGACTTGATGGAATTACTATTCGGCGAGTTTGATCTGATCTTAGGCATGGACTGGCTAGTTAAGCATCGTGCGAATTTGGATTGCGCTGCTAAGCGTATGGTTTTAAGAACTCCAAAGGACGAGGAAGTAATTGTGATAGGAGAAAGAAGGGATTATCTGTATCATGTGGTTTCAGCGCTTAAGGCCGAGAAGATGGTGCGAAAAGGGTGCAAGGCGTTTTTGGCTTTCGTCAGCGCATCTGATGCCAAGGAGTTATCGGTTGAAAAGGTTAGAACCGTGACGGAATTTCTGGACATATTTCCTGAAAAACTTTGGGATTGCCTCCAGATCGCGAGGTCGAATTTGGCATTGAGCTATTACCAGGAACGGCTCCAGTGTCTATCGCTCCTTATTGGATGGCACCGAAGGAGTTGGCAGAACTAAAAGCTCAGATTCAAGAGCTGTTGGACCGTGGATTTATCAGACCAAGCGTATCACCGTGGGGAGCGCCGGTATTGTTCGTCAAGAAAAAAGATGGGTCGATGTGTATGTACATTAACTATCGCCAATTGAACAAGTTGACTATTAAGAACAAGTACCCGTTACCAAGGATTAACGACCTGTTCGATCAGCTGGGAGGAGCTTCGATTTTCTCGAAGATAGATTTGAGATCGGGGTATCATCAGCTAAAAGTCAAGGAGGCGGATATTCATAAGACTGCGTTTCAAACTCGGTATGGGCATTACGAGTTTCTAGTGATGCCGTTCGGATTGACTAATGCACCAGCTACTTTTATGGATATGATGATCCGGGTCTTTCAACCCTATCTAGACCGGTTCGTGGTGGTATTCATAGATGACATCTTGGTATACTCAAGGACGGAGGAAGAGCATAATTCTCATCTTCGGACAGTTTTACAGATTTTGAGAGAGAAGCAACTGTATGCCAAATTCAGCAAGTGTGAATTTTGGCTGAAGAAAGTGACCTTTGGGTATGTTGTTTCTGCTGAGGGGATTAGGGTTGATCCTCGAAAGATCGAAGCTGTTTTGGACTGGAAACCGCCAAAGTCTGTGTCAGAAATTTGAAGTTTTCTGGGTTTGGCTGGGTACTACAGAAGGTTCGTTGAGGGGTTTTCGTTGATTGTTGTACCTTTAACCAAGTTATTGTGGAAAGAAGTACCGTTTGTTTGGGCCGTTAAGCAACATGAAAGTTTTGAGAAGTTAAAGAAGATTCTGACTGAGGCGCCGGTGTTGATTCAGCCTGAGGCGGGAAAAGAGTTTGTCGTCTACTGTGATGCATCACACACAGGTCTGGGTTGCGTGTTGATGCAAGAAGGGAAGGCAGTAGCATATGCATCTCGTAAACTAAGACCGCATGAGATGAACTATCCCACTCATGACTTGGAGTTAGCTGTAGTGGTGTTCGCCCTAAAGATATGGAGACACTATCTGTATGGGGAAAAGTCGATTATCTACACCGACCATAAGAGTCTGAAATATATCCTTACCCAGAAAGAGCTGAATTTAAGACAACGGGGGTGGATTGAGTTACTGAAAGACTATGACTGCTCGATTGAGTATCACCCGGGTAAAGCCAACGTGGTGGCAGATGCGTTGAGTCGTAAGGTGATATCGGATTTGAGAGTAATGTTTGCTCATCTCAGCCTTTATGAAGATGGTAGTCTGTTAGCAGAACTTCAGATAAAGCCGACATGGGTAAGCCAGATTAAAGAGAAGCAATTGTTAGACGAATCGTTAAGTTTTCAATTCCAGCAAGTGGAAGGTGGTGAAACAGGGGATTTTGGTCTGAACAGCAAAGGGGTATTGTGTTTTCGTGGAAGAATTTGTATGCCGAAAGACTCTGAGTTGAGGCAGATGATTTTGTGAGAGGCCCATAGTAGCCCTTATGCTATACATCCCGGTGGAGGTAAGATGTACCGAGATCTACAGGAATAGTACTGGTGGCCAGGGTTGAAGCATGAAGTTACCGACTTTGTGGGTAAGTGTTTGACATGCCAGCAAGTGAAGGCGGAACATCAGTTGCCTTCGGGGTTGCTGCAACCGGTGAAGATTCCACTTTGGAAGTGGGAGAGAATAACGATGGACTGTGTTAGTGGGCTACCCCTAACACCTACTAAGAAAGATTCAGTGGGTAATTATTGATCGGTTGACTAAGTCTGCACACTTCATACCGGTTCGTACCGACTATTCGTTAGAGAAGTTGGCCAAGCTGTATGTGGCAGAAATCGTGAGGTTACATGGGGTACCCGTGTCTATCATATCAGACAGGGACCCTAGGTTTACATCGTGGTTCTGGAAGGCATTGCATGAAGCTTTGGGTACAAGGCTAGATTTCAAAGACAAACGTTTCACCCTGGTGATGGCGATCGAGAAAGGGTAATTTATGTAACATCCCAAAATTGGGGTTATTTGTGATTGAATTATTTTTCTTGTATTTGAATTTCTGTGATATTATTCGTGATGATATAAGGCTTAATTAGGGGTCTTGAGTAAGCTCGGTTTAGTAGAATAATTCTTAGTATGGCTTATTTAAAGAAGAGGATTAAATGAGCTTAGCACTTAAGTTAATTTAAGTAGCAATAAGTGACAAGATGAGTGCATGGCAAGTTGGTAATGGCGCATGGAGTTTAGCTTGAGGGAGAGGTTCGAATCCCTTAAATAGCATTGGGACAACTTTTATTTTTGCTTTGGTATGGTAAGTGTCGGCCAAGGATAATTAAGGTAAGGGTTGACCATGTTATTTTTTGGTTAGTAGACTATAGGTTTAAGGCAAGTATTAACTTATGGAAGGGAATCAAGTAATTAAGGAAAATATGGAGACATGGGGCTAGTATCAAGGAAAACGTTTTGGAAAGAAATCCTATGCCTTTATGCCATGAACTTGGACGGCATTGTGGCTAAGGAGGGGAGTTTTGGCCGAATATGCTAGTGTTGGTAAGGCTTAGGAAGATTTTTGGTCATTTCTTTCATTTGGTGCAAAAAATTGCAAAACAATTCTCTCTCAAACTCTTTTCTTTCTAGCCGAATTTTACCATTTGCTAAGCTAAATACTTTTTGACCATTTGGTCATTTTATGCTCAATTTCTATTTTCTTCATCTCAATCTCTCAAAACCGAAACCTTCATCAACCTTTTGTTCTCCCATTTGTTTTGATTAAACATCAAAAACCTCCTATACTTACTTCTTGCCGAAACTCTATTTCTTTTTCCTATTCTTTTCTTTTTGTCATAAAGCCGAATATACCTCTTTGTTGTGCCGAAAAATATTCTTCTCCTATCTTGATCAACTTTGGCCGAATATTGAAGGTAAGATAGTTATCATCGGGACTTCTCTAGAAATTGGTTTTGGTAAGGTGGTAAGGTTTATTTCGAAGGATTATTATTTTAAGTTTCGTTTAAGCCGAAGGCTAATAAACCTTATTGATGATGGTTGATTGTAGGGAAGTGAGGCCGATTCTTTTAGGAGTGTGTTGGATAAGTGTTGAAGGCTTTGGGTAAGATTTTAGGTTCACAAGGAACCTTTCTCAATTATTTTGGTTTGGCCGAATAGGCCATGGTTCTAATATTCATTTTTGGCCGAATATAGGGGCAAGAATACTTGTGTGGCTGATTTGTCTATTCGGGATTTAGAACTCTTTTTGGTGCAGTGTGTATACATACACATCTTATAACTTTTAATATGCTAGTGTTATTCTATGCCTAAACGTTTTGTGTAGACATGGATGTAATACCTTCATGGTATTAACAAGGATTTGGGTAAGTTCTTATTACTATGTGATTATTATTTGATGCTTTTGGGAAGCATGACACATTTGGTATGTGTATTATTTGATATATGGCTTATGAAAAATCGATTGGATGTTGTTAAATAAATCTATTAACATGATTTGTGGTACATGCATATAAATGATTGTTATGGGTTGATGAGAGGAGGGGGCAGTGATATTCGTGTCGAGCGGACACGGTGTTTTGGTAACACATCGTGACTACGGTCACCAGAGGTTTGGTACCTCCAGAGGTTTGGCACCTCATAGCGACTTGTCCTCGTGGTTAATTCCACCGTGGTTGGCCCCACTTTGAGATATGGGATTGTCCGCGGTGATTTGGTATCACACGATGGGTTGGCCCCATCATCTATTTTGTGACTTCGGTCACGGTGTTTTGGTAACACAATTGTGTCTTGGACACCAGAGATTTGGTATCTCCGGTGATTTGGTATCACATTTGTGACTATACGTCACGGTGGTTTGGCACCACCCGGTGGTTTGGTACCACACGGGGTAGAAAGCGTTTGGATGGTTAGGTTGGGTGCATTTTAAACTTATGCATGTTAATGGGTTATGATTTGTGTATGTTATTGCACTAAACCGGGAAGGGTTACACATTGAGTCTTGGTGACTCACCTTCTCCTTTAATTTTTCAGTGATTCGTAGACCACGGGTGAGAGCCGGATGGACTCGAGGTGGCCATGCAAAGGAGACTTTTAATAAATGAATTTTGGATTTTATTTATCTTTCTTTTAGGTTTATGTTGCTTATTTGTAATAAGGCCTCCTAGTATGATTTCATTATTATTTTGCGTGTTTGAATGTTTGGTTTAAACTACTTGATGATGTTAAAACGGTTGCACATGTTTTCTCAAATTAAACATAAAATGTTTTTAAAGTACCATCGGGTACATTCGAAATTTGTAAACAACTCGACTCAGCAAATATTTTAAGTTTGGTTTTTAACAAAGAAAATTTAAATTGAAAGGCATTTCGACTAATTTCAAAATCGGTTTTAAAATGATTTTCAAAATCTTGTCTCTGTAGCAAACCAAATTCGGTCATATTGTTTGGGCCGGGTTTGGGGTGTTACAAAATTGGTATCAGAGCCAAGTTCAAAGCTCTTGTGTAGCCCAAGGCCCAAAACTGTTTTAGTAGGCCTTTTTTAAAAAAAAAAAAAAAAAAAAAATTGTTTTTTTTAATAAGCATGGCACCGAGTCTCCGGCACCAACCTGCCCAAGTAAGTATCTCTGATTTTTTTTGAATTATATTCTGTAGAAGGGTAGGAAGCATGGGACGTAGATAGTGGTAGTATTTTAAACTTTAGGACTAGTTTACTCCAAACAAAGACATAAGACTTTAATGGCCTAATTAAAACCAAACCGTGACCAAGTCGCCGAGTTAGGGTGTGGTAACCTCAGTGCGCATGTCTCAGGATTGGATCGGGAAGAGCTTGGTACTTAAGCGGTCCTCGTGACTCACCTCCTCTTCGCGGGATTCCTACCAGTGCGTAGCCGGTTCACCCTAACCAAGAGGACTCGGTCATAGGCAAAATCCTAAATAAAACCGAAAGGGATTAGCCATGTTTTAAGGAAAACTTGGTTTTAAAATCATTAAATTATTTTTTTGATGGTAGGACAAATTTATCTTGAAAATTTTCAAAATATCTCGATTTGTTAAAGTTTTCAAATTTCTTCTGGTTTAATACAAAAATACCCTTTAGAAAAAAATGACGAAAATACCCACAGGTTAGAAGCGGACAATAATGCCCAAGAGTGCATAGGTATGAAAGGTATAGGGAATGGATGTATTATTCTGTGTAAACCAAGA
The DNA here is from genome assembly GCA_025698515.1 of Gossypium sturtianum. Classification (NCBI taxonomy): domain Eukaryota; kingdom Viridiplantae; phylum Streptophyta; class Magnoliopsida; order Malvales; family Malvaceae; genus Gossypium; species Gossypium sturtianum. Next base: position 110,266,088 of record CM046943.1, on the reverse strand, counting down.
TAGAAGACTTAAAACCTTGTTTGATCGAAAGAATCTCTATTAAACTCTTTTCATAAAATTTCTTCATGGATAATCAAGTGAAACATGTACTAATTCATAAAAATTTCCTAATCAGTTAAAGCGCGATAGTTAGAATGAGCTTTAGAGGACGTGGCCGTCGTGGGACGCTTGGAAGGGTAGGATGGCCGACGTAACTCCGTCGGGCCGGGTCAAGGATCCGAGAATGAGATACCGCCACCACCACCCCAACCTTTGGAGTCAAGAGCAGGATCGGACGGGTGACGACGCTGTGTCACAAGCGATGCTACGGGTTCCGGAAAGGGTAGCTGGAATTGGTGGAGGTGGAGGAGCTCGGAAGTCGGTTCTGAGAGACTTTGAGCTAACTGAGCTGAATTTTTCCGAGGTGTGTCAGTGTAGCGCCCAATACGGTGAGTATTACCGGAATCGACCGAAAGAATCATGGGTGAGATAGATTTGACAAATGAGAGCGAAAGGAGCGGTGTCGCTTCTCAAGGATGAGTCATATCGATGGTGGCTCACGGTCCGAGATGGTGCTACGGTAGATGATCTCACTTGGGAGTACTTCAAAGTCGCATACCGTAAGAAGTATGTTGGCTCAAGCTACATTGACGCTCAAAGGAAAGCTTTTTAGGGTTAGTACAAGGAAGTAAATCGTGTCGGAATATGAAGCGGAATTCCTAAATGAGTCGTTATGCTCGGTGGAATAGTGGCATCGAACATGATCGTTGTGTTCGTTTTGAAGACGGACTTAGAGACGAGTTAAGGTCATTGATTGCTCCACAAAGAAGAACGTGAGTTTGTTGTCTTGGTGGAGAAGGCCAAGGTAGTAGAAGGAATTAAGGAGTCCGCGAAGCAAAGTTATGATAGGAGCAAGTCAAGAGAGGCTTTGGATTATGCGGGTCGTGGTAATGTTCGAGAAAAGATTTAGGCGAGTGGGTCAAATCGGGCGAGGGAGGTCATGTTTGCTAATCAAAGACCGCCCAGATGTAAAGTTGTGGAAAGTTTCATTGGGGTGAATGTTGGACCGGAGGGAAAGGATGTTTCGAGTGTGGTTCGCTAGAACATCGTGTGAGGGACCGTCCGCGTAAGCAAGCTAGAATCACCAAGGTCAAGGTCGTGCCCAGATTCGTAAAGGAGGGACCAGCACCGCAGAGAGGTCGTGGTTATGGTAGAGGTGGTTATGGCTCTAGTGGAGGTCGCGAGCAAGGTGGCGCAGAGGTATTGGCAACACGGAGGCTAGGCGACTGGTTTGGTGTATCTTCATGAGGCGTCGTGAGGAAGGAGACGCACCGGACGTCATAACGGTACATTTTTAATTTACTCGTGTTCCATATCTTTGCCTTGATAGATGTGGGTTCGACGCACTCTTACGTTGCTAGTAGTATAGTTGAGACCATGAGTTTAGTTCAGAGACCGCTTCTAAGAGGATGATCGTACTTAGTCCTTTAGGTCACTCTGCAGAAGTAGATAAGTCGTATAGAGATATACCCCTAGAACTCCAAGGGTAGTGTTTGTAGCCGATCCGATGGAACCGCCGCTTGAGGAGTTCGATCTAATTCTTGGGATGGATGGTTGGTCAAGTACCAAGCAAGTTTGGATTGTGCCGCTAAGCGCATGGTTTTGAAGACGGTTGAAGGTGAAGAAGTGGTCATGATAGGTAATAGGAGAGATTATCTATCCAACGTGGTATCTGCGTTGAAAGCAGAACGATGGTCGGGAAGGGCCGCGTGGCGTTCGTAGTTCATGTGTGTGCTTTGGAAGCTAAGAGAGTCTTACGTGGGAAATGTTCAAACCGTAAAGGAATTTGCCGACGTATTTCTGAAGAACTTCCGGATTGCCTCCGGATCGTGAAGTCGAATTTGGTATAGATCATTTACCGAACGCAGCGCGGTGTCTATAGCTCCATATAGGATGGCAAGAAGGAATTGATGGAATTGAAGGCTCGAGATACAAGAGTTGTTGGATCGAGGTTTCATTCGACCAAGTGTTTCACCTTGGGGAGCGCCGGTACTTTTTGTCAAGAAGAAGGATGGTACGATGCGGATGTGTATAGACTACCGCTTGATTGAATAAGCCGACGATTAAAAATAAGTATCCTTTACCGAGGATAGATGACTTGTTTGATCATTTGAAAAGGGCGCGGTTTTTCTAAGATTGATTTAAGGTCCGGATATCATCAATCGAAGGTGAAAGAGGTGATATCCATAAGACGGCATTTCGTACTTCGGTATGGACACTACGAGTTCTGGTGATGCCGTTTGGTTTGACTAATGCACCAGCAGCTTTCATGGACATGATGAATAGGGTATTTCAAACGCTTTTGGATCGGTTTGTTGTGGTCTTTATAGATGATATTTTGGTGTATTCGAAGTCGGAAGAGGAGCATGATGCGCATTTGCGAGTGGTGTTGTTGCAGATTCGAGGAAAAGCGGTTTGATGCGAAATTTAGTAAGTGCGACTCGGCTTAAGGAGGTGACTTTCTTGGGTCACGTTGTTTCAAAGAGGATTAGAGTGGATCCTCGAAAGATTGAGCGATGTTAGATTGGAAGCCGCCTAAATCTGTGGTGAAATTCGGAGTTTTCTAGGTTTTGGGGGTATTACAGAAGATTTGTGGAAGGATTTTCTTTGATTGCCGCACCGATGACCAAGTTGTTGAGGAAAGGAGTTCCATTTGTGTGGACCGAGGAGCAAGCAAGAAAGTTTCGACAAATTGAAGAAGATTCGATCAAGCTCCTCGGTTTTGATTCAACTTTGAGGCGTGCAAGGAATTCACGGTTTATTGCGATGCATCACATATTGGTTTGGGATGCGTCTTTGATGCAAGAAGGAAAGGTAGTGGCTTATGCATCTCGGCGATTGAGACCACATGAGGCTAATTATCCGACTCATGACTTGGAGTTAGCGGTACGTAGTCTTCGCTTTGAAGATATGGAGGCACTATTTGTACGAAGAGAAGTCGATAGTTTATACGGATCACAAGAGTCTTAAGTATCTCTTGACTCGAAGGATTTGAATTTGAGGCGTAGATGGATTGAGTGTTGAAGGACTACGATTGCTCGATCGAGTATCATCCGGTAAGGCTAACGTGGTGGCGGATGCGTTGAGTCGTAAGGTTGTATCGATTTAAGATCGATGTTTGCTCGACTTAGTCGTTCGATGATGGGAGTCTTTTGGCGTAATTGCAAGTCAAGCCGACTTGGTTAGATCGATTAAGGAGAAGCGGTTAGAGGATGATGGTTTGAATGATCGGAGGTTGCAAGTCCGAATGGTGGATTAGAGGATCTTAGTCCGTCCCGGTGATGGAGTTTTGTGCTTTAAAGGAAGAGCTTGTATGCCGAAGGATGTGGAGTTGAGACAAAGGATTCTTCGGGACGCACATAGCAGCCCATATGCTATGCATCCCGGAGGTAGCAAGATGTATCGGGATTTGAGAGAGCAATTTTGGTGGCCAGTGCGAAGCGGGAAATAATCGAGTTCGTGGGTAAGTGTCCGACGTGTCAACAAGTCAAGGTGAACATCGGTTGCCATCCGGTTTACTTCAGTAGGTGAAGATTCCTCGATTGGAAGTGGGAGAGGATCACCATGGACTTTGTGTCGGTGGATTACCTCTTACGCCTAGCAAGAAGAATTCGGGGATTTGGGTGATTGTGGATCGTCGACTAAATCAGCGCATTTTCATACCGTAAGGGTAGATTATTCGCCTGCAGAGGTTAGCTAAGTTATATGTAGCCGAGATAGTGAGATTGCATGGTGTGCCAAGATCGATTATCTCGGATAGGATCCGAGGTTTACATCGAGGTTTTGGAGAGCGTTGCATCAAGCTTTGGAGTACGAGATTGGACTTCAAAGACTTTTCATCCGCAATCCGACGGACAATCGGAGAGAGTGATTCGAGATCTTAGAAGATATGCTCGAGAGGTTGTGTTCGGACTTGATGGCGCTTGGGAGGAGTATCTACAGTTGGCGGAATTAAACATAACAATAGTTATCAGCGAGTATCCAAATGGCTCCATATGAAGTTAATTTGTATGGACGAAAATGCCGTACTCCTACGTGTTGGACGGAACTAGGTGAACGACATGTCTTGGGTCCGAATTGGTGACTAAACCGAGGACAAAGTTAAGGTAATTCGGGCTCGTCTCAAGGAAGCATCGGATAGGCAAAAGTCTTACGCCGATCTCAAGCGCAAGGAGATGGAATACGAGGTAGGAGATAAAGTCTTTCTGAAGGTGTCGCCTTGGAAAAAGGTGTTGCGCTTTGGGCAAAAAGGAAATTAAGTCCAAGGTTCATCGGCCCGTATACTCGTGTTGAAGCGAAGTAGGACCGTAGCTTATCACCGAATCGCCCAGCAGAGTTGAGTCAGATTCACGATGTCTTCCATGTGTCGATGCTTAGACGGTATAGGTCAGATCCATCGCACATCGTGCCAGCAGAGATTGAGGTTAACTCCGACTTATCATTCGAGGAGGAACCAGTTCAGATTTTAGATCGTGATGACAAAGTGTTGCGTAGAAAGTCGGTACTTAGTGAAAGTGCTATGGCGAAACCATGGTGCGGAGGAAGCGACGTGGGAACTCGAGGAGGTGATGCGCAAAGCAATACCCTCACCTTTTACGATCGGGTAATTTCGAGGTCGAAATTATTTTAAGAGGTAGAAGCGCAACATCCCAAAATTGGGGTTATTTGTGATTGAATTATTTTTCTTGTATTTGAATTTCGTGATATTATTCGTGATGATATAAGGCTTAATTAGGGTCTTGAGTAAGCTCGGTTTAGTAGAATAATTCTTAGTATGGCTTATTTAAAGAAGAGGATTAAATGAGCTTAGCACTTAAGTTAATTTAAGTAGCAATAAGTGACAAGATGAGTGCATGGCAAGTTGGTAATGGCGCATGGAGTTTAGCTTGAGGGGAGAGGTTCGAATCCCTTAAATAGCATTGGGACAACTTTTATTTTTGCTTTGGTATGGTAAGTGTCGCCAAGGATAATTAAGGTAAGGGTTGACCATGTTATTTTTTTGGTTAGAAGACTATAGGTTTAAGGCAAGTATTAACTTATGGAAGGGAATCAAGTAATTAAGGAAAATATGGAGACATGGGGCTAGTATCAAGGAAAACGTTTTGGAAAGAAATCCTATGCCTTTATGCCATGAACTTGGACGGCATTGTGGCTAAGGAGGGAGTTTTGGCCGAATATGCTAGTGTTGGTAAGGCTTAGGAAGATTTTTGGTCATTTCTTTCATTTGGTGCAAAAATTGCAAAACAATTCTCTCTCAAACTCTTTTCTTTCTAGCCGAATTTTACCATTTGCTAAGCTAAATACTTTTGACCATTTGGTCATTTTATGCTCAATTTCTATTTTCTTCATCTCAATCTCTCAAAACCGAAACCTTCATCAACCTTTTGTTCTCCCATTTGTTTTGATTAAACATCAAAACCTCCTATACTTACTTCTTGCCGAAACTCTATTTCTTTTTCCTATTCTTTTCTTTTTGTCATAAAGCCGAATATACCTCTTTGTTGTGCGAAAATATTCTTCTCCTATCTTGATCAACTTTGGCCGAATATTGAAGGTAAGATAGTTATCATCGGGACTTCTCTAGAAATTGGTTTTGGTAAGGTGGTAAGGTTTATTTAGAAGGATTATTATTTTAAGTTTCGTTTAAGCCGAGAAGGCTAATAAACCTTATTGATGATGGTTGATTGTAGGGAAGTGAGGCCGATTCTTTTAGGAGTGTGTTGGATAAGTGTTCAAGGCTTTGGGTAAGATTTTAGGTTCACAAGGAACCTTTCTCAATTATTTTGGTTTGGTAGAATAGGCCATGGTTCTAATATTCATTTTTGGCCGAATATAGGGGCAAGAATACTTGTGTGGCTGATTTGTCTATTCGGGATTTAGAACTCTTTTTGGTGCAGTGTGTATACATACACATCTTATAACTTTTAATATGCTAAGTGTTATTCTATGCCTAAACGTTTTGTGTAGACATGGATGTAATACCTTCATGGTATTAACAAGGATTTAGGTAAGTTCTTATTACTATGTGATTATTATTTGATGCTTTTGGGAAGCATGACACATTTGGTATGTGTATTATTTGATATATGGCTTATGAAAAATCGATTGGATGTTGTTAAATAAATCTATTAACATGATTTGTGGTACATGCATATAAATGATTGTTATGGGTTGATGAGAGGAGAGGGGCGTTGATATTCGTGTCGGCGGACACCGGTGTTTTGGTAACACATCGTGACTACGGTCACCAGAGGTTTGGTACCTCCGGAGGTTTGGCACCTCATAGCGACTTGTCCACGTGGTTAATTCCCACCGTGGGTTGGCCCCACTTTGAGATATGGGATTGTCCGCGGTGATTTGGTATCACACGATGGGTTGGCCCCATCATCTATTTTGTGACTTCGGTCACCAAAGTGTTTTGGTAACACAATTGTGTCTTGGACACGGAGATTTGGTATCTCCGGTGATTTGGTATCACATTTGTGACTATACGTCACCGGTGGTTTTTACCACCGGTGGTTTGGTACCACACGGGGTAGAGAAAGGCGTTTGGATGGTTAGGTTGGGTGCATTTTAAACTTATGCATGTTAATGGGTTATGATTTGTGTATGTTATTGCACTAAACCGGGAAGGGTTACACATTGAGTCTTGGTGACTCACCTTCTCCTTTAATTTTCAGGTGATTCGTAGACCACGGGTGAGGAGCTAGGATGGACTCGAGGTGGCCATGCAGTGGAGACTTTTAATAAATGAATTTTGGATTTTATTTATCTTTCTTTTAGGTTTATGTTGCTTATTTGTAATAAGGCCTCCTAGTATGATTTCATTATTGCTGCGTGTTTGAATGTTTGGTTTAAACTACTTGATGATGTTAAAAGCGGTTGCACATGTTTTCTCAAATTAAGCATAAAATGTTTTTAAAGTACCATCGGGTACATTCGAAATTTGTAAACAACTCGACTCAGCAAATATTTTAAGTTTGGTTTTTAACAAAGAAAATTTAAATTGAAAGGCATTTCGACTAATTTCAAAATCGGTTTTAAAATGATTTTCAAAATCTTGTCTCTGTAGCAAACCAAATTCGGTCATATTGTTTGGGCCGGGTTTGGGGTGTTACAATTTAGGTTCTCGAAAACATGTTAAGGGGCTGCGTGATTGACTTCAGGGGTAGTTGGAAAGATTACCTGACGTTGGCTGAATTCGCGTATAATAACAGTTATCAGTCCAGCATTCAAATGGCACCTTATGAGGCGTTGTATGGTCGTAGGTGTCGTACCCCTACCTGTTGGACAGAGTTAGGTGAGCGACGATTGTTGGGTCCGAAATTGATCTCAAAAACGGATGAAAAGGTTAAGCTGATTTGGGATAGGTTAAAAGAAGCACGACGATGAGTAAATCGTATGCGATCCGAGCGTAGGGAGATAGAATTTTCGGTGGGGGATCGTGTCTTCTTGAAAGTCTCACATTGGAAAAAGGTTTTAAGATTTGGACGGAAGGGCAAGTTGAGCCCCAGATTCATCGGGCCTTATCAGGTGTTGAAATGTATGGGACCAGTGGCTTATCAGCTTGAGTTACCCCCGGAGTTGAGTCAGATACATAATGTATTCCATGTTTCAATGCTAAGACGCTATCGTTCAAATCCTCACGTTGTGTCGGTGGAAGAAATTGAGGTGAGACCAGATCTGTCTTTCGAAGAAGAACCAGTGCAGATCTTGGATCGGGATATTAAGGTATTGAGGAGGAAATCGATTCCACTGGTTAAAGTATTGTGGCGTAATCACGGTTAAGAGGAAGCCACGTAGGAGTCAGAGGAGGCGATGCGACAGCAATACCCTCACCTCTTTTAATCAGGTAAATTTCGTGGTCGAAATTTCTTTAAGGGGGGGAACTGTAACATCCTTAAATTAGGGGTCTGGGATTTTTGTGTTGTTGCATGCGTTTAGCTCGCTTAGCTTGTTATTTAGCTGTGTTTGGGGGTCCTAGGAAGGCTCAGGTTCGAGCCAGAGCTTTGGCTTGAAAGTCTCACATTGGAAGAATGTTTTAAAATTTGGACGGAATGGCAAGTTGAGCCCCAGATTCATCGGGCCTTATCGGGTGTTGAAACATGTGGGACCAGTGGCTTATCAGCTTGAGTTACCCCAGAGTTGAGTCAAATACATAATGTATTCCATGTTTCGATGCTAAGACGCTATCGTTCAAATCCATCTCACGTTGTGCCAGTGGAAGAAATTGAGGTGAGACCTGATCTGTCTTTTGAAGAAGAACTAGTGCAGATCTTGGATTGGGATATTAAGGTATTGAGGAGGAAATCGGTTCCACTGGTTAAAGTATTGTGGCGTAATCACGGTTCAGAGGAAGCCACGTGGGAGCCGGAGGAGGCGATGCGACAGCAATACCCTCACATCTTTTAATCAGGTAAATTTCGTGGTCGAAATTTCTTTAAGGGGGGTGGAACTATAACATCCTTAAATTAGGGGTCTGGCATTTTTGTGTTGTTGCATGCGTTTAGCTCGCTTAGCTTGTTATTTGGGTTTGTTTGGGGGTCCTGGGGAGGCTCGGGTTCGAGCCAGAGCTTTGGTGAAATTTTACTTTTGGGGCACTTAAGGGAGGAAGGCTATTGCCGGCAAGGGTTAAGAGAAAATGTTGGTAAATTGCTAGCACAAGTGAGCACAAGGTGGAGTGGATGTGGCGTCGCTAGTAGAGCAAAGGGGGAGGAGTTCGAATCCCATCTGCTACATCATGGAGCTTTATTTTTATGCTCAAGGTGGAGAAGAGGTGGCTTTCGGCTGGGACTCTACCAAGGAAGAGTTGAATAGGTCAAACGGGTTTGAATGGATGGAGGAGAGGAGTTTGGGGAGTTTGAATTGGTCAACCATTTCAAATGGTGGATGGATAGTGAGTGGAGGAGAGAATCAAGGGATTTGGTGTGTGGAAGGAGTTGGCCGAAAATGGGAAGTGTGTGGGGGGAGTAAATTCGGTCAAAAGAGGAAAAAGAGAGAAGAGTCTTTTGGAACATTTTCGGTTTTGGTTGGTGTGAGTGTGCCGTTTTCTTTCAAGAATGGCTAGTGTGCATTTTCGGTCTTAGCATTTTGGGGAAATTTTGCTTTCTTTTTCTTTACCGAAATTTTGAGTGGCTATTCTCATTGTTTTCATTTTCTCTCTTGACCATTATAGCCAAACCTCAACCTTCCTATCCTTCTCTTCTTTTCTTTCTTTTCTACTTTTTCTTCTTCACCACAAGTGAACTCTCTTGAATGTGATTCTTTACTCATGCATTTTCTTTGTTTGTCACCTAAACAACAAAGTGAGTAGAAACTTTTCTTGTCATCTCTCTCTAGCTACTCTTTTTGAACTATCCTCTTACCATTCCTCTCTTGAGTTTCACCATAATAAGAAACCCCAGGTCTTTTTCTTTGCTTCTCTATATTTTATTTTTCTCCATTGATCGAACCTTTACTCTTCTCTTTTGGAATCGGTTCTTCTCTTCTTTAATCAATAGCCGAACATTTTGTAGACTGAGGCTTGAGGGTCCGTTGTTTGCCGAATTTTATCTTTCCATTCGGTTCATCATTGGTGTTAAGTGCCGGATCTCCTATTCATGTTCAACTCATCTCTGATCTAAGGTTAGTGGTGCCCTTCTGCTAGATTCGTGTGTTGTTCACTTCTTGTCTCTATTTTTGGAAGCCGAAAATCTTACTCTATTCTTTTGTCTAAGGCTGAATTGGAAGAGTGTTGGCATACACTCTCATCATTCTTCTAGCTCCTAGTTTTCGGAAGTGTGTTGGTAAGTAAGGTAATGAGTTCTCTTCTTGGTTTCATTTCACTTTCTCATTTCATTTTACTCTACCATAACCAAGCCTTTTTGTTAGCCAACCATAGTTTCTCTCTGAAAGTACTTTACTGATCAAGACTTTCTTCATGGAGGCGGGGGCTAGTCGATCTGAGAAGGTTGCGTTAAGGGAGCCTGGGGGAGTGGACTCGTAGTCTCTGCTCCCAAGTTCAAATGGCGTAGGGTATCAACCGTTCGGGATTTCCCACTGGGTTGTGGAAGAGAGGCGACATCGGATCTGAATAGACAGATCGTAGTTGTTCGTGATAGTGAGGGTAAGTGTTAGTAAATCGTTTGCCTAGATGTGGAATAAAGATTTTCCATTTGTTAGTTAATTGTGTAATGTGTTGACATAGGTGACGATGATCAGGAGTGTATAGTTCTTCGCGTAATCAGGTGTGTAATTTCACACTCTTATTCGTTTGTTGTGTATTATTCTGTTAGTTGGCTAAAAGCCGAAATACCCTATTGAGTAAGCTATGAGATTCCCTAGCAGGTGAGTTTAGAAATGGGCCAGGTGAGTAAATTACGATTATACCCTTTCGGGTAGTGTTAGCATGACTGCGTATGTTCTGATTATCTGCTATGTTGGTACATCCATGCATTCACTAAATTATTATGTCATGACATGTTGCATGGGATTGGAATATGGATGATCGGGGAAGTGTATTTCAGTGACTCTGTCACATTATTTCGGTGGCACTGCCACAATTTTGGCGATAAGCAGCATGACTGCCATCGAGGTGTGTAGCGGATGAGGGTTGATTGTAGAAATCCCCACTGGTGTGTTTTGGCTGGAACGGGTGGTGTGTAGCGGATGGATTATTAGGTTGGGCTGGGTTGCATTGCATGCATTTATCTGTATTACCATGCTAAAAGGGCTCAGGCCCAATTCGTTTCCATAAGGGCTTTGCCTAGTTTGATTTCGTAAAGGCTAAGGCCCAATTTGTATCTGAATAGGCTTGGGCCCAATTAACGTTCATTTGGGGGATTACACACTGAGTTCTCATAACTCACCCCTCTGCTTAATTTTGCAGGTAATCCCTAGCTTTGAGGATTTGGAGCCGAGACGGACTCTGTGGTGACCATACATCGTTGCTTACTAAATTCCATTTTACTTTACTTTAAATTCTATTTTAATTTGGGATTATGTTTTGTAATAAGGCCACTGGGATTTTATTTTGGATTTTGTTTTAATGCGGTTAGTACCTATTATGAAATGATCAATACGGGGTTTTCCCTAAAAATGTAAATAACTGTTTTTCCAAATACTAATGAATGGTTTACAAACTATAGATAAATAAATTCGGGATTTTCTCAAAACTACAACAATTGTTTCAAAATGGCACATTTTCGAAAACCACGGAACCTGATTTTTGGTGTTATAAAACAAATTTTCGGTCTTAGTAATATTTATAACAGTTTGTAAGAAATCCTTTAAAACGAACCTGATTTTCAAAATGGAAACAAAATTTGATTTTTTTTTAAACGATAGCGAAGTTTCTTTAACAACCTTTCCATGTGACATGCCAGATCCGGTCGTAACGTCTAGGCCGGGTTTGGGGTGTTACACTATCTTTCACTAGTGTCATGATGCAGTTGCAAATACTTTTGGCATCCAATTTCCGGTGGTCTTGGGACGTACATGCGGCAGTGCACGTATGATGCCCTTCTAATCTTTGTATTTACCACTGATGAGTCCTCTATATAAATGCAGCTCGAACCCGCCAACCACACCCATCGCCAGCTCTCCAACATTCCCCAACATATAATGTCGGTGTAGACTTGGCAACCTTGTAATCAATCGACACCTTCATGTTGTATTGTTTGATGGCAAACACACAATCTGCCTTGTTCTCGAACCGTTGCCCAACGAACAACTCTTCTAACTACAAATTTAATGTCAATCTGTTAGCAGGTACTATATCAGCGTACTCATGAAACTCGGATGCATGTGCTACATCTGGATCTACGTTCAACATGTCACCCCCAAGTTCATTTCGTAAAACAATGCCATGACTCGAGTTACTGAATGAAGGGTTGTGAGCATCTTCATCCTTCTCTAGACCTTCATCGTCGATATCGTCCAGAACCTCATCAATATCGGGGTCACTGAAATCTTCAACGTCCTGATCAGAATCTTTACCATTATTAGTCATTTCTCTGATGTATTCCTCTATGCTTATTATTACCTCCGGATGTATTTGTAGATGGGGACCTGGGGTAGGGTTGTTATACAAACTCCCACCATAATTTAGATTTTTGGGAATCTGCGATGTCCCTCTGCATTCTAATTGGTCTGTCCATCCGACATTAAGATCAAAGTCAAAATCGCGATGTTGACTTATTGGACTAACATTCTCAACAGGCTCTACGTCCGCTAACTCAACAAATAACTCAACTAGTTAGGGGTTCTCACTTCTAGTCGACCACCATATTTCCATCATAATGTCCAAGTCATCATCATCTAACAGTTGCATCTCACAAAATTTCAACGGATCTGTAGAGATTGGAAACTTGTAAAATAATCTGGACGTCGACCTTCCACAACGGATAGCTATTTTCGCACTGATCTTCCTTTTCATTTCTTTCAACTTCACATTTTTTTTAAATCACAACCCTACTCTCCGCCGACCTTGAAATACAAAACCAACATCACCTTCTACAGTTTCACCATAAAAAAGAACGTACACCAAAAACACCGCGTTATTCTTCTTTAACAAAATTTTTGAACTCTCCTACTAAATACAACAATTTCACTCTTTTCTTCCCTCCCAATTCAACTCTTACAAAAACGCCTCAATATCTGTATATATGTTGGAGAACCAAGTGGTAGAGCCATAATGAATGGTTCCATCAAAATAAAATATTAATTTTTAAATTTTTAGATTAAAAAACACATTTAAAAAATGTTTTAATTTTTAAAAAAAAATAGATTTATTTTTTAAAATAAAAGCCTTGAAATGATAAAAAAATTTAAATATAAAAATTAAATATTTTAAAACAAACAAATAAATAAATAATAAACAAATTTAAAAAAAGGTGTTTAAATGAACTATGACTCCACCAAAAAATTATATAAAAAAATAAATAATAAACAAATTTAAAAAAAAATTTAATGAACTGGTGGCACTATTTAGGATGGCTCTACTAAAAAATATAAATTTAAAATATTATAAAAAAATAATAAATAAATAAATAATAAATAGAAAAATAACAAAAAGGTGATAGAGACGTCGGAAACTGGTGGCGCCAAATTATTTGGCTCCTGCTCCACCAGAAAAAGGAAATTTTGTTTAAGCCTCCACATGTTTTCAGAAATTATATTATTTCCCTGATATTTATACAGTTGGCGTCATTCTACATGATTCTACCGAAAAAATTAATTTTTTTATCCCAGTTGCTGACGGGCATGGTGGCGCCAAACACTTTGGCTCCACCAACTTACACTATAGATTTTAGATCATTTATGTATTTTATAAAAAAATAAGTCATTTAGGTAAATAATTAAATTTTTTAGATTAATTTTATAATAAAAAATTGCCTCGTTTGAGCTTTTCAAATAAATTTTGTAATAGGTTGAACTTAATATATTTTTGGGTTGAAATTTGAGCCATACTCGAATCATTTTTGTACCTCAAAAATTAGCACGAGTCAAAATAAAATAATTGGCAAAAACAAAAGTCAAGCAAGGGTATTAGCCGTATTTTACATGTGATCGAGGAGCTATTATATTTACATGTGACAAATTCTAACGCTAGTTGGTCCAAATATGAAAACCTAGACCGGACTAGATTAAGTGATCAAATATGCAGATTTCATCTTTACATCTGCAAAGTTTCAAATTGTAATAAAATTAGTTAAATTATGTTATTAATCCTTGTACTTTATAAAAGTTGTAGATTTAACCTTTGTATTTTTATTTGATCACTTTTAGTCTTGTACTTTTCGAATTGGTCACTTTTAATTCATGTACTTTTCAAATTTTGAAATTTTAGTCTTTATCCAAACAATAACAATTAAATTCGTTTGGTTAAATTCAATTACTAGTCTAGTACTATGTGTATAGTTGTAGTTTTAATCCATATTCTTTAAGTGGATCATTCTAAGTCCCTATACTTTTTGAATTTTGAAATTTTAATCTTAACGCATGTGAAAATAATAAGTTGATATGGCACTACATATATGATAATATATTTGGGGTATCAAATGTTAGAAATAACAGAATTTTACCTAATGAATTTAACAGTTATTATTTAGTGAGGACTGAAATTTTAAAATTTGAAAAATATAGAAATTAAAAATGATCAAATAGAATTACAAAAATTAAATACAATATTTTTTAAACTAATAACAAAATTTAACCAAAAAAAATACACATGAAAAAAATCATTGTATATATATAAGTATCACAATTTCCTTGCTAAACTCTTGTTTTGCTGCATAATAAACTTCAGTTAATAAATATATTACAAGTAAAAAATAACCAACAAACTTCAAAAAAATAAAAAAGCCAACTCATATATAAAAATTATTTAAGCCCAGACAAAAATAATAGACAAAAAGCATGTTATAATATACTGTGTTTTTTTTTTTTTTCCTTTTTTGGTAAAATGAAGAGACTTACAGAGAGAAGTATTTATAAATAAATTATCAAAAGTATTTTTTTCTTCCGGGATCTCTTTAATCTCTAAAGAGAAAGATATGCAAAATTTCATCATTCGAGAGAATCACTTTTACTAAAACATTTACAATCTAATTGGTCTCTCTAGAAATATACTTTGTGTCTTTAGGTTAGATAAAATTCTAACATGAGATGTAACCAATTTATTTTGTGTATTCAAAGAATGACAGACAAAATTCTAACATTAAATATAACTTATCACTTTCAATTTACTAGTTATAACTTTTAATTTGATAACCTTTACTTGTAATAATTAGAAAATTATAATTTTTTTAAAAAATATTTCCATATACAAAAACAATTATCTTAATTTCTTAGATCTAATATGCAATTTTATGTATAAATTTTTATTTATTATAATTATACACATGGAATTTTAATTTTGATTCAATTGTATACACTAAAAAATAAATATATTCATTTATTATTTATTTTCCTTATTAGATTAATATAATTATTTGTATGCCATATATAAATGTAAAATGATGTTACATCGATAATATTAGTGATTTATGAAAATTAAATTAAATTAAAATTTCATTAATTGCACATAATTTATATATAACATTTCAGAATAAACCAACCAAAGATATTATTTTTATGTTTATCCCAAAAATTTGTTGAAAACTATTGTCACTAGTTCCATAAGAAAATAAAATTTGCTTTCCAATCTATTGATGAAATTATCTAGCCTTTTATTAGATGCCTCTATTAATCATCATCTATGATATATAAAAATGTGTGAAATGACTTGTTTAACAATTGGTAATCATCATTAAAAAGTGGCTCCACAAATTATTGCCTATAGCAAGAACCTGGACCTTCAGGGGCTGCGCGGCCTAGTCCAGCTACCGGAGCAGCTGCAACTCCTCTTTGATTCAGTAAACACCTAAAATGTGCTAACCTTCCAGTTACATCTCTTGGATTCTTTGCCAATTTGTCAAAGGGTGTCCATAATCGCTCTGCAATTTAGTTTCAGACATGAGGGAGAATGAAGAATGTGATGAAAACACAATACCAAGACAATAAGAATTTTTCTATATTAAATCAAAATTGAAATTTATAAGGGTCACCCCAGCAGCATTTAGATCAATGAAGGTGGATGCTTATCCTTGTTAACCTGACCATGTCATCTTGTGCTTATGCTTCTGTCTATATGTAGATTAAATATCAGTACCACTTGAGTTCAAACCAGATGGAAATGCATATAAAAATTTCTTGCTGCTCGGATTATCTATAACACTTGTAGCCTAGGATGACAGCTACTCAATTAAACCCTCAAACGTTAATAATTAATCAATTAAGTCCTTTAATCAACAGTTTCCGTCGTTAACCGTTAATTTGTTGATGTGGCTAGCAATTATATTGTTGACATGGTGGTCCACTTCCACATCAGCAACAATAAAAAATTTATTTTAAATTATTTAAACATTTTAAGTGCAATGATTAAAGGGAAAGGATTATATGAAATAGTGACGCCACGTCATCTGTATCCCTTTCCAATAGATTTATGCCATATCAGCATTTTTTATCCTGAATTTCAGCATTTTCATCCTGAAAAAAATCAAATCCAAATTAAAATCCTGAAATTCATGATAAGAATACTGACGTGGCATAAATCTATTGGAAAGGGATACAGATGACGTGTCGTCACTGTTTCATACAACCCTTTCTCTTGATTAAAATGTATAAATAATATAAAACAATATTTTTTATTTTGCTGACTTGGACCATCACGTCAGCAACATAATGACTGACTAGCAACAGTTAATGGTTACATCAACAAATTAACAGTTAAACGACGGAAGCCACTGGTTAAAGAGTTTAATTGATTAACTTTAAACGTTTGAGAGCTTAATTGAGTGTGTTTTTCACAGAGGGACTAAATTAATTTTTTTACAAAGTTCAGGGGCTTTTTTTACCCCTTAAGCCTTTTCTTTTATAATGAAAAAACTCATAATACTTTGTATTATATATGGGAGCTCCCAGGTTCTGACCTAATAATTCCAACCTCTAGACATTTTATTATTATGCATATAGCAAAGAACACCATAATATGCATGTAATCTAATATTAAGTACCTGCAGCTGCAGCTGCACGTGGCCATATGGTTTGTTCAATATCTGAACCATCAACTGTTTCACCCCACATGCATACCTCTCCTCCAATAACTAATTTCTGTTGCTTTAAGTTTGTAATATTTGTAAGCGGCTCATTCGCATAGAATTCCTGCCATGGAGTGTCCAAGTGATCCAAGTACCATCTGTCCTGGTTGCTTACAATACACCTTAACCCAGATGCAACCACTCGTTGAGCAACACCACCACCAAGCCTGCCAAACAAATCTCAAGCACAACTTCAACCCACATGAACTCTTGAATCAAGCAACTTGCAACAACATTTCTAGATCCAAGTTGACAATAATGATCTCTAGTTCAATGTTTATTTGTTGTTTAAAAGTTAAGAGAATTCAAATCTAGCTACTTGCAAAAACTTTTTAAAAGTAAAATAGTTTAAATTTGATTTTAGTAAATCAAAATGATAGAGCCTAGAAAAACATTTGACAGACGTTGATAAATCTGTAATAGAACTGGCTGATCCTATCCATCTTTTTAAACAGTGGCAGTCTAAGAATGGCTGCACCATGTACTTGAACCTTTTAATGTCAAGAGATGGAGTTTGGGATCACAACTAAAGATCAAGTTTGCAAGTAGGAAACTGTCCTTGCAAACAAGCCAATGTAGGTATTAGTATGTCAAAAGCTAACAATAATAGTGTGTATGGCTCAAGATTTAATTGTTCTAGTTCAAACCTCCAACTTCCAGAAAGGTTTTGAAAGTAAGAAGGTAGTTCAATTTTTGTTTTTATAAATTGAAACCAGTTCACTAATTTGATCAATTTATACAAATTCCCAAGGTTGTTTGAACTGAATCGGTCAGTCAAACTGGTCGGACTGCGCACCAGCTGCGGTACCAGTCCAGAGAAGGGCATTGAGCAGTTGACCCGGGAACCGGTATGGACCGGTTGAACCGGATTTTTAATATTTTTTTAATAATTTATTTAATCGAACCGGTGACCTGACTGGTCGACCATCTGTCCGGTTCTGAAAACCCTTCAAATTTGAACTGGATTTCTGACATGCACTAAGGCTTTCAAAAAAAAATCATAGAAGAAAATGCACAAACAGAACTAAGATTCAAGTTTTCTAGTAGTATGCTTCACTCGTGAACACTCGAGTGTGACTTGTTCATTGTCAATCTGGACTCGAGCTCAAGCCACAAAAAGTAACAAGCCAAGTTCAAGCGCTGTGATATCACATCCAAATAATCTTTTTTTTTTCTATCAAGCCTTGTTCTATAAAAAGCTGAGGAATCCACTTGAAACAGGTTGTAAGGCTTCATGCTAATCAACTATTTAAATGATTTAATCAATTTAACTTTTTCACATCCTTTAGTAGTAAGAATCCTTGTTATTCTAAAGTATGAATTATAATGTGATCAATTCAATTAGAATATATTTGAATTTTAGGAGGGTATTTTGTCTTCAAAATCTTCTCAGCCCTAAACTACTTTAGTATATAAAGTGTAGAATTATAGATTAATTCTCTGCAACTGAAGAAAAAGGCAGCATTTTCTTTGAGTTTTATAAAACTTTAATTTGCAAAAGGAAGCAGCATCATGTCTGTCTATGTAAGAACATAATGCATACATTCTCTAGGTTTGAGTGATAAAGATTAGGAGATACCAGTTGTGAACGACAGTCTTCCGGCTCAATTTATTGCCAAAGTCATTGAAGGTCTCCTCCCTGTGATATTCTAAATGTGAATAGGATGTATAATATTGTTGTTTGGCTAAATAGCTCGTATAAGATGAATACCAGTTAATAATTTCATATCCATGAGATAAAGCTATATTTTGTGCTCTCAAGACAAAGTACTGATATGCTTGAGATTCATTCATACCACGCTTTTTTAACCTGAAACCAGTAGCAAGAAAGTAAGAGGTGCTGTAGATACACAATAATATCGATTCCATCTTGAATCAGGAATTAAATAAGATCAGTTTATAAGTATGATGTTCTTGTACTATATACATGAAATAACGGAACAACAATAAAGTACCTTTTAAGCAGTGGCAGTGTTAGAGGGTGTTGAGTGCATCAAAGGAATGGCAGAGGAAATTGATGAAATAAATAAATTTATATCGACAGCAAACTAGAACTCTTCCCACTAGCCGAGGGCAACTAAGATAATGTTACAAAAAAAATCACTAAAAACATGGGATCATAGAAGCTTCTCTTTCAACCAGTCAATGGCATCAAAATTTTAGTAGGTGACAAGCTAATGCTTTCACTTGCCTATGAAGAAATAATAGGAAGAATAGGACACGGATGTTACTCAGAATAACAAAAAGCAGGATAGATCTTTGGAAAAGAACAACAGTCACATTTCCATCAAGTTTCTAACAAGGAATAAAACTGATAAACCAAATAGATATTTACTTTCATTCTGTGGTTTAGCAAATGAACATGTAAAATCCTAAACTTCTTACCAATTTCTTATACGAGGAGTTGTTGTCCAACAACCTGAATTAGAAAAGAAAGAGGTTGGATCAGTAAAGTATTAACCTTGAATTGAAAAGACATAAATGTACACTTCAAACTATACAAAAGCATATTTCAATTAATTTTCAAGTTAAACAGTAAAGGTCTAGGAAGTCAACATCTATCAACCTACACAAAAGAAGTTAGGTTCTTTAGAAAGTTTACTCAGAAAATATTGCTGAGATACAAAAACCCATAACGTCCAGAATAAAACCCTCTTTATTTGTTTCTCATCTCCTTCACTTTTTTCTCTATTGGGGGGGGGGGGGGGAGTTACCAGATAAGTTAGAGCTTAAGAAATGAAATTCCAGATGTCATATTATCAGAGATTTCTGGATGCATGGATTCTCAGCAGCTGAAGGTCACAGAATGTGATTTAGAATTTTAATATAAGCCTGACCAAAATACCTTCTCCATGGTTGGACAATAAAAGCAATCAAAATGAGTTTATTTCTAATAATAGAAAGAAACAAGTTCAAGAAATGCTTGAAAGACTAGGGTCTGGTGTACGAAAACGTTATAAATCATGACCATCCAAGGAAATGTAAGGACTGCTATGGAAAGGCTGCCCATATCTACCACAGAATTTTTTGTAAGATAATAGTTTTATCCAAAAAGAAGCCTCAAAATCAAAAGTTATAATTTGCACGATATATCTATAATAATATACAAGTATATAAGATACTATGATTTTAACTTACTTGTATTAACTTCATCACCTCCCAAGTGAACAAATTTAAAATTAAAGATCTTGCTAAAATCTGAAACAAGAATTTCATTTTCATTTTGTTATATAAGGGAAAGGAAAAAATTGAAGAGTGATTTCATTATAGAAATAATGACATCGAGGGGTAAGTAAGGAGATCACCTGAGAGAATTCCGTCTATTACTTTAAATGTAAATTCATTGCTGACATCAAGCGGCTGTTGACAGTCCTTGGAGGGCCATAAAGAAGGATAACCAATCCCCCTTAAAAAAATTAAACCACAGTTACGCAAAACATTTAGGACAAGGTCAAAAGCATAATATAAAATTTTGGGCATGCATCTTAGTTCAATTCCACAATATCTATCCCCATTTGTTGTGTGTATATTAAATATGCAAGAACGGCAATTTATGATAATTTGGGTCATGCAAATCACATAGATAGTTGCAGACAAACGGTCCTTTAATGACCATAAAGAAGGACAACCATTTCTCCTAAGGAATTAAAACACAGCGATTAAAAACGTTTTAGGACAAGGCGTGCATATAATTTTTTTAGACGCATCCTAACATCAAGTTTTTAATATTATCTGTGCTTGTTGGCTGTATTCAATCATAAGCATTTTAGTATATGTTATTTATGATAGTTTGGGTCATGTAAACCACACAGATAGTTGGCAATTGCACGCAACTCTCTCATACAGGTAGTCCTGGTCTTAGAATTTCCTTCAATGTTAAGGTAGCACCACAACTTTTAAATAAAGAGAATTTGAAACTCTTCTTATTTCTTCTAGAGAAGAAATTATGCAATCTAGTTATTGCCAAGGATTCTGTCAATTCGTCCTCCGAAAATTCTTCACTCTTATATTGAGATAATCATTGTTAAAAGTACCGGCCTAAAGGTGATTAATTATCAGAAAGCTTAATTTCACTTCTTACAACATTCATTCACTAAATATAAAAATACAATCAGAAATTTCCATCATTACTTTAAGGAGCTATAGCTGCAATTTCCAGATAACCTTTATGACAGGCAAAATATTAGCATCTTCATTTGTAAAATATTGCTTATTTGCAAAAGAAAGAATGTTACTAACAACAAAAATCTACTATAAGAATGGAGAAAGCATACGATACCATGAGAGAGCATGTCCTGGAACATCAATTTCAGCCAATACATTTATTCCTCTTTTTTGAGCATAACTGCATAGATTAAAAATAAATAGATCAAAAAGAATTGAAGTACTCAAAACAATAATTATCATATGGAAAAAGAAAAGAAAAGAATAGAAAGGAGAAAGACATGCCTCACAATATCAGCAGCATCAGCCACTGTATATTGCTCTGAGGG
The DNA here is from genome assembly GCA_025698515.1 of Gossypium sturtianum. NCBI lineage: Eukaryota > Viridiplantae > Streptophyta > Magnoliopsida > Malvales > Malvaceae > Gossypium > Gossypium sturtianum. Next base: position 110,244,877 of record CM046943.1, on the reverse strand, counting down.
TGAATAAGCACCATCCCACAGTTTAGGATATGATGGTATCTCCAAGGGGAAAGATTGTGTATCAACAATGTGCCAATGCATTACATTCTGTATGAAAGCAAGAAGGAGTTACCACTTATAGGCTAATTATTCTGGTGTTATTAAACAAATCAATCCACAATGAGGAGAAAAAATATTATTCCAACTGAAATTTGTCGTAAATCTTACCAACTTTGCATAGGACATAGAATCAATAACCTTCTTAATAACTGGCACAGGTAAATAGTGACGAGACGTATCTACACCAGTTGAATCAAAAAATCTATTATTACTTGGAGACAGAATACAGAAAACAGAGTTAAGATATTATTCTATCATCATATAATTTTCTCCGACCTATGAAGATTTGCAGTTTAACTGCCATTCCACCTTTCATGTTGGTTGCTGAGAATGTAGAACGGCCAAAATGGGCAAGAAAACAATATATTTTGATAATACCTAACAGCTAAAGCAATAGCAAAATGAAGTCCCTAATTTTCAATGCAAGTAAAAGATTGATCACCAGATACTGTATTTTAATTGGAAACCAATACCATTAAAATCACTTTAACATTTCTTAGAAGAAAAGAAAGTATCTCACCAATCAAGAGGCCTCGATAAGAAAATCTTGGCTGATCAATAATAGTCCATGGTGACATGTCAATTTGAAGGACCCTGCTTGTAACGCTAAAATAACATAGTTGGCTGAATGTCTGCACCATTGTACAACAAGCTGTATATATTAAGAATTTTACGATTTACAAATAATCTTGGCAACAAAGATTATACTGGTACTAACCTGAAGCCCTTGTAAAGCGCCATAAACTGTCTTTGCCTGCATGAGTTTATTATAAAATTAACAGTTAAAGCCGGAATAAATCTAAGGTCAAAAGTTGACCTTTCTTAATTAAATTATTTTATATTGTAGTTAAATTTAAGAATAGACTAATTTTAATGCATATTGTTCAACCTAAGAAGACTCAGAAAACACAATCCTATCCTACCATAAAAATATATATATATAGTACAAATAAAAAGGGTAAACTACAATATTAGTCACTAAACTATGGGTAAATTCTCGTTTTTGTCATTGAACTAAAAAAATTACAATTTAATTACCGAACTATTTAAAAGTTTCATTAAATTGCTAGATTATTAAAATCGATGCTATATGGCTTTCTTTATTTGTATTGTATGCACTAATCGAAAGCTTTCTTTCATTTTCTCTTCTAAGTCATAAATCTACTAACCAAAATTCAAATCGGTACTTGGAGCTTGTTAGCAGAATTAAAAAAAAAAACTTTTGAATCGTAATATTTTTTTTAGTTGACCAAATCGAAAATAATGAAGCATAGAGGGGCAATAAAGGATTAGTTGTCTGCACCTCAAGATGGGCGTAAGCCGGTTTTTCCGGTGATGGAACTGTTAATTTGTACGATTCATCAACGCCGTATTGTAGCTGCAATCAAAATCACATTCAAATCAAACATTCCCACAACGTTTCGGTTACTTTTAGCTTCGCTATCAGCTATTTTAGAATGAATTTATAAACAAACAAAAAATATAGAGAGAGAGAGAGTTCAACCCTCCATATTCTCAGACAACGATGTTTCTTTCTTCTTCTTCTTCTTTTTTTAATATCTCAATCTCAAATCTTTAATTTTCTATTTTTTTAATTAATAATAATAATAAAATTAAAGAAGAGTAAGGGAGGAACCTGGCCGTTTGGAGAGGAAATAACGATATGCAGACCCTGGAGCAAAGATGAAGAGTTGAAGGCAGAGAAATTGGCATCAATAACGTGATCCAGTTTGATGAGAGCAAGCATCCGGTCGAATGCGTCTTTGAGTATTTCAGACCCATAGTTAGAGGAGAACCTGAAATCGTTGGTCAAGTAAAGGTGAGTATGGCCGTAACTCACAGACGCCGGCATTGGCCATATCTTCACCTTACTACTCTGGCCACTCGCTAGCACCCCCGCCATTAGCAGCAAAACATAAATCAACATTTCACTCCCCATTTTCCCCATACTTCTCCTCTCCCTAATTTCACACTAAATAAATACTTGTTTCCAAATGCTAAATCGCACTTTATATGCAGACAGCAAAGCTACCTGCTTCTTTTCTTTTCTTTTTTTCTTCCACTTCGATATAGGGGTTGGTGATCTTGCAAAGAACTTTTATAACCGATAGCGTTCACTCCCTGCCATGCCCGGGAATTAATAAATAAATAAAAGTACTTTTTTTACATTAAAAAATTATTATTTTAAATAAATTAAAATATGTAATAAATTTCTATACACTTCCTAAGTTTTGAATTTAATCATTGTATTTTTATTTTTAAAATTTTTATTTTATTTTATTAAATTCAAACTTATTAGTTATATTGTTATTGAGTGAATATTTTTTTATTTTAAAATATCACGTCAATAAATTTAACAAAAGATTAATATTAACAATATTTTAAAAAAATACAAAAATTAATAACATATTTTGTCCTTTTAAATAAACTTAGAATTGCATTCCTATACAACAAAAATATTAATGAAAAACAATTAAAATATGATATTCGGCAAAAAAAACAACAACGTGAAAACAAAATGAATATATAATTAATATAATCAGTTTAAACAAAATGGTCTGATCTAATAAATAAATAATATGAGTGATCTATGAATTATCTTCTTCTTTTTTCTTAAAAGAAAACTCATTTAAATCCTAATAGTTCTTTTTAAAGAAATTCAATTGGGAATTTTAAATCAAATTAGGATAAAAATTAAAATGAATCCTTTAAATATGTCATTTAACATCAAATAAAATAATAATTAAATAATATTATATTTTAAACCCTTTCTAATTGGTCAGATCCGGGTCTAAATAATTAAATAAGGGAACAAAATTTTACTTAAAATACACAATTATAATATATTTTTATTTAAATAATTTAAAATCAAATATATTATAAACCAGGATCACAAAAACAAATATTTTTTCCATTCTAGATGTATGGTTCATTTTCTTTTTCATTTATTTATATTAAGGAATAAATATCAAAATTATATATGAAATTTGATTCAATTTGTAATTTGATATATGAACTTTAATTTGGTGTAATTATATATGTAAAATTTTGATTATGGTTTTAATGTATACATGAAACTTTAATTTTGATTCAATTATACATATTTAAAGGAATAAGTATATCAATTTATTTTTATATTGAATAATATAATTAGTTATGTATATAATATATATATAAATATTAAATGATACTATATTAATAATATGCGATAATTACATAAAATTAAATTTCATATATAAAATTACATAAAATCAAAATATATGTATAAATTTACGCCTTTATATTAATCCAACATTTCTCTCCCCCTATAGGTTAGAAAACTAATAATTAAGTGATTATTATCAACATTATCATTATGGGTTTTTTCTCTAAAAAAAAAAAAAAAAAAGAAAACAAGAAGATTCTTTGTTGAGGGTCCCATGAGTCATGAGTCATTCATTAGATTAATGAAGAAATTATTATTAATGATAAAAAGTAGGGTTTGTTTACCTAATTTAGTTAGTTAAAATGGTATATTGTTTCCATTTGAGTGTCTTACCTACCTAGACTTGTATTAGATTCCGATGCTCGTGAGGTTGTAAATTGTTATAACTTATAAACACCCCATATTCCCTCTTCAATGCATCTCATCATATCTTTCCAAAAAAAAATTGAAGCATCCATTTTTGTTCTAAATTTAGATGATTTCCATTTTTCTTAATAGCTAATATGTGATGTGGGACATGCTTTCGTGTAATTGGAAAATCACAGCAACTTTTATTATACAGAATGGTGAGTTTTATATTTTATCTTATGTGGTATTTATATATTTAAAATGTTGATTTCGTTAATTAATATAGTATTTTTTTTTAACAGTGTTAAAATATGAAATCACTTGACATGTAAATTAATTGTTCCCACGTTGGGTCTTAAACTTTTTTTTAAGTTACTGCTTGAAAGCCCTGAAATTCCGACCTCAATGTGGAAACAATTGTCAAGTTCAAACCTCAAATGGAAACAATTACTAAGTTCAGTGACTAATTTAGACAAAAAAATCAATCCCCAATGTGGAATCAATTGCCTAGTTCAGACCCCAATGTGAACAATTGTTAAGTTCAAGCCTAACTTGGACGCAAAAAAAAAGTCTAAACCCCAATACAAAAAAATTCAAATTTAGACCCCAAATAGTAATTTAACACAAAACTTAAAAGTAAGTCTTTACACTATGTTTGGATTGAATAATAACAAGAGAAAAGAAAGGAAAGTAAGAGAAAGCAATACAATTCCCTTTTTTGGATAATTATTTTATTTAAACAAGGGAAAGTTAAGGGAGTTGAGTTGTTCCATTTTTAATTACCTCGTTTTTGGGAAAAAGTTCGAGAAAAAAAGAGGTAAACTATCAAAATAGTTATTTTTGTTTGTCTCAAGTTACATTTTAGTCACTTATGTTTAAAATATTACGTTTTAATCACTTATGTTTGAAATGTTACGTTTTAGTCACTTACGTTATCGTGTTCTAACATTTTAGTCACTGGGCGTTAATTGTTGTCAATGGTGTAATGGTAAGCTGCATGACACGTTAAATCAACATTTCAAACGAAAATTTTAGGTTAAATTCTACAATTGGTCCATATATTTTTTTTTGTTTTCAACAATTTATTTTTTTTCTTTTATGTTCTTTTAACTTTCCTTTTTTTTTCCATTCTATTCTACTTCTCCCTCTGTTTTCCTCCCTTCTTCATTTCTTTTAGTGTAGATTTTCTATGTTTTTCATTTGTTACACATAGCACACTTATCAGATTCACATTTAATTGCACAATAAGTGCCACAACTATATTCATTGAGCCATCACATATCCGTTCACATATGAATGCATTAAAAATTAGATTATCACATACCACATACCAATATTCACTTACTTTACTTGTCACTTCAGCATCACATTTCACATTTCATCACATATGTACTTACCATTTTCTGCTCAGACCCTAAGGTGTTCTTTAATGGGTCCTTCACAAAATTTTTCTCCCATCCCATAGAAACTAAGGTTTCTAGCTCCTCCATTACTAAACATTCCTTCATCGAATCGGGAAATTTCATCGCTTTAATAACATTAAACGTTACTTGATCGTCTTGAACTCTCATAGTGAGTTAGCCTTTTTGCATGTCTATTAACGTTCTTTCCATGGCTAGGAAAGGTCGTCCCAGAATGATTGACACTTCTTTATTTGCTTCAAAATCTAAGACAATGAAATCAGTAGGGAAAATAAATTTATCAACTCTTACCAAAATATCCTGGATCTTTCCTTCTGGGTATGCAAAAGATCGATCCGACAGTTGGAGTGTCACAATTATGGGTCTTACTTCACCTATTCCCAATAGCTTGAAAATAGATTTGGGCGTCAAGTTTATGCTTGCTCCTAAGTCGCATAAAGTTTTACCGCAATAAGATTCTTCAATATTACAATGTATGGTAAAACTTACAGGGTCCTTCAATTTCGGAGGTAGCTTGTTCTGTAGGAACGCACTGCATTCCTTCGTTAAGGCTACAGTCTCACACTCACTAAGTCTCTTCTTCTTGGGCAGGATGTCCTTCATGAACTTTACATAGTTGGGCATTTGTTCTAAAGCCTCTACCAACCGGATGTTGATGTTAAGTTGCTTTAGAACATCCAAAAACTTCTTGAATTGCACCTCATGTTTTTGCTTATGTGGTTGGAATTTTTGAGGATATGGAGGTGATAAAACCTTGGGTTAGACTGGACAACTTTTCTGAGGAGATAAGTCTGCATCTAAAGAAGATGTTATCTTATCAGAATTCACTGGGATAGATTTTACCTCATCAGCCTTTGTAAGTTTTGGCTCTTCTGGTGCAGGAATTTCAACTGATGGTTAACTTTCCTCCTTCTCAGTAGGTTCATCTTCAATCACAATCGTCTTGGGCTCCAAAGTCTTACCACTTTGTAAAGCCACTACCTTGCAATGTTCCTTACCCAATTTCCCTGAATTTTCTGTATCGCTCGGCAAAGTTCCTTGCGGTCGGTTACGAAGCTCCGTAGCTAACTATCCCATTTAGTTCTCCAAATTTTTCAATGTTGCTGCTTGGCTTTGGATTAAGGCGTCACTTTTTGCCATGTACGCCTTCAAAAAATTCTCCAAACTGTTAGATGATTCAGCTTATGGTGGTTTTGGAACTTGTTGATTGAACTATTGGAATTGATTGGGTCTATGCTGCATTGTAACACCCCTAATTCGTATCTGTCGCCGGATTAGGATTAGAGGCATTACCGATCAAACACAGCTTAAAACATACATTTATTTCTTATCATGCTTCGTAAATAACCACATTAAAACAATTTTTTTCCTATTCAAATTTCAAAATTTAATACACCTATATTCATCTCATTTACATATTAAATAAATTACATTACATTACAAAACATATATCGAGCATATCTTAAACATCATAGTCATATGCGCTTTTTTTACAAGATCAGAAATGAGCCTAATTAACTAACTCCTCAAGCATAATACATATATATATTTATTTGCCAAGCCAAACCAAGTCAAAATAACCAATCCACAAACAATTACATCATATGCATATACATTTAATTCACTAAAGGTTAACCATTATAAACATGCATTGTATAACCTAATTCTTATCTCACGAAATGACTAAAACAATTACATATTCATAAGATATATACATTACCTAACTAATATATTACATGCCATGATTTAATCATGTATCCATCATTTACCCCATTGCTTATCTTTGAATGATATACTATGCTTACCATTTCCTAATGCCGAATTCATATGGATTCAATACACTCCATCAAACCAATGTACACCCTAATAAATTTGCATGCACATAATCGAACCAAAATGATCATATAACTTATTCATTAGTCAACATTCACCATCTTTCCAAATTAGCAAACCAATCGGCATATCATGTGCGCATACATTCCCTTTACAATTGAATCGAAACATCCAAAACAAAATTTAATCTATAATGTTCATTTTTATCCCATTAACTAAGTGAATTTATACCATACTCAAAGACAAAACCGTACTAATCATCAAGATCATCAAAAATACTCTAGTCATAAACTATCCACATCATTTCCAAATCAAGCCATATAAGCAATATATTATACCACATGCTATGTAATGTAGTTACCCAAAAGAGCTTATAACATGACCGAATATGTATATACCAAACTAGCACCATATTCAAGCCATTTTCGCATGGCTATATATATATATATATACAAGAACAAATTCATAGCTCAAAACATAGTCTAGCCTATACATGCCTTTAGTTCAAAAATCCAAACTCAAAAGTACCAAAATAGGTTGATAGTGTGGATGACTTCGTCGACAATCCCCTGAGCTCGTAGCTTGATCAAAATCTATAAAATAGAATGATAAACACACAGAGTAAGCTAATTTAGCTTAGTAAGTCTTTAAGCAATTAAAAGTGATTCAATTTAACACTCAAACACTTCAAATCATATACTTAATAACAATTAAACTTTAACAAACACATATGGTATCTCATTGCCGAACTTCAATACCTTATATTTAACACTGTTCCTTATCTTACCTTCAACAAATAAATCACTATCTCAGTTCAAGATTCAAATGGTAAATATTAATTTCCAATCATACACTCATTTCATATACACTTCATTCATTAGAACCACATACAAGAACATCTATATACATTTACACTTATCCATTATACATTTCATAACTCTAAGTATTTAATATCCACATAATGATAATATGATCACATAACTAAAAAGGGCGCATATACATATATAAATCATGAATCACATTCTTGTCCAACAGAGCTCACATATATGCTTTCCTAATTGATCGTTCATAGAAACTCAATTAATTAGTTCATAGGCACTTACTTACCATGCGGTCAAGTAGATTAATTCACATAAATAAACTTTAGTTGGTTCTTTTGTCACCATAACTCCAAAGCATTTTATATGCATAAGTCGATATTAAAAATCACCGGCATTAAGCCCGCTAGACCGAGGTCTAAAATTTTTAATCAGGCATTTAGCTCGCTAGGCGCGAAAGCCCGATACATTTCACACAAGACAAGGCCCGCTAGGCAATAAGCCCGATACATTTCACCGGCACAAGGCCTGCTAGGCAATAAGCTCGATACATTTCACCGGCACAAGGCCTGCTAGGCTCGAAGCCCGAATATTCATATTACCGAGCCAACTCATTCACATTACACATTAGCAATATCGCATATCTCACATATAATTCACATCGCTTTCGCATAGTGGAATCAATTAATTCAACTACATTTCATTTCTAAATTACCTCAACATATTCGGCTTTGTCGTATTTCAATTCACAAACTCATAATTCAGCATGTATACTAAGTTATAATCTATAATTACGGTATTAACTTACTTAAAGACTTACCTCGGATATCATCGGACGACGAAGACCGGCTATTCGTGAATTTTCGCTTTTCCCCGATCCAAATTCGATTTTCTTTGTTCTTGATCTAAATTTTAGCTTGCAAGTGCCGAATGCCTAGCTAATTTTTCTTTCTTTTTCTTTTATGGTTTCGGCAAGAGAATGAATAATATGAAGCCACTAACCCATTTTCTTTTATTATAAACTAATAGATTATAAAATACATATAATATAAAATATAACATACATTATCATAAAAATATTAAACATTATTTTAACATATAAAACTCATTCCATTTATTAGCTTGCCGTCCACTAACCATAAAAATGGCTTAATTGCCATGCAAGGCCACAATTTTTAAAAGCCACAACACTTTGATACCTCAATAACTAGTATGAAACTTTCACATTCCATGCAATTTCATCCTTATATCAAATTAATACACACAGACGAACAATTTAACTTACGAGAATTTACCACACGCTTAATCACATATTTACGGCACAGAAAATAATATTAAAATATTATTCAAACTCGGATTCGTGGTCTCAAAACCACCGTTCCGATTAGGGTCAAATTCGGGCTGTTACATGCATGTAGTTGTTCGGTCCATTTCTTTGGTTACTCTAAGAAAGTTAGGATGATTATGCCATGAAGGATTATAGAAGTTGGACTGGGGTCCTTGTCCACTTCTATTTTGGTGTTGATTCCCTACATAATAAATCGACTCGGGATTTGATGGACAATTCTCGAAAGAATGGCCATCCCTACAATATACACAGGAAACTACATCGAATTAACTTGGTGGCTGGGCTGCAACAGGATTAAAATCGTTAGTAGTAAACTGTTTCAACATTGAAGATACCTGAGCTGAGAGTGATGTGCATTGAGATCGTCATAAAATGTCTCCAACTGGATGCAGTGTGGAATCCTGTGTTGAGGAAAATTACGATGTAATTATTTGAATCTCTCTCAAGCCTCGTATAAAGATTCGTCATCCAATTGCTGAAAGTGGTGATCTCATTTTACAACTTAGCGTTTTTGCTAGGTGGGAAATATTTAACCAAAAATCTTTCTGCTAATTCTTGTCAAGTAGAAATTGAGCTAGATGGCAATGAATTGAGCCATGCTCGTGCTCGATCTAACAAAGAGTATGGAAACAGCTTCAACCTCAGTGCGTCTTCAATCACACCGGCTATTTTAAATGAATCACTTACCTTCACGAAAAATCAAAGGTTATGTAGATCTTCCATAGGCATACCACTGAACTAGACCATGGTTTGAAGCATTTGAAATATTACAGGCTTCAATTCAAACTGGGGTGCCTCGATCTCCGGTCTTATAATTCCTAGATTTAACTCATTGAAAATGGGTACAACGTACTATATTATCGCACGATCCCTATCATCAGCAATAAGGATGGGATTGCGCATAAGATTGGCTCCATTTCCTTTTCCATCGTTTTGATTTCTAAGGTCCATTTTGGCTTGTCTTTGGGTTAATCTTTCACATCTTCTTTGCCTAATGTCTGCTCGATTTCAAGGTCTACTGGTAATAAATCGATAATTTGATCTATACTCATAAACTCCTAAAAATAAATCACAAAAAATAAAGAATAAAGAATTAATTAGTAAAGTTAGGAGTTATGTAACACCCCTAACCCGTATCCGTCACCAGAATAGGGTTATGGGAATGCTATGGAAAGTTAACAAAGATAAACAAGTAAATCATAATCATATCAAATATTATTTATCAAATATCATAAAGTAATTGAATTACAATAATATCTTACATCTACGAGGCTTAAATCTAGCTTTATGGACTAAAGAATTAGTCTAAAAAACTTCAGGGACTAATTTGAAACAAATCAAGAAATTTCAGGAAAATATGAAAAAAAATCAAAAACAGGGGACACACAGCCGTGTGGCCAAACCGTGTGGAATGCCCTAGGCCGTGTAACTTTCGAAGTTGGGACACATAGCCATGTCCCAGCCCGTGTCTTTGCTCGTGTAACTCACTGAGTAGGGCAACACGGCCGTGTCGCAGGCCGTGTGCCAGACCATGTAACTCCCTAACTTGTGACATACGGCCGTGTCACAGGCTATGTGCTAGGCTGTGTAACACACTGTCGTGTCCCAGACCGTGTGTGGCACACGGCCGTGTGCACCTAACTGAACCTTAAACATCAAATTTACCATTTCAAGATTTCTTAGACACTAAGTAATCCATTTATATGCCATTAGACCTATCCAAAATGACATTAAACAAGCTCAAATCATGCTATTTCAACCACCTTAAGTGCCTAACCAATGTACCCTTATTGGTACCACAAGTATACACACTTAAACAATAACATAAATCACCAACCAAAACATACCAATTCACACAACTTATCTTCTAACCAATATGCCTATCATAGGCACCTCAAATCACAACTATTCAAATAAACCTTTTAATCATACATATACTACAATTTTATATCAAAAACATCTTCTATCATTCATTGTAACAGCCCAATTACGACCTTAATCGGAACGGTGGTTTCGAGACCACTGATCCGAGTTAAAAAATAAAAAAAAATATATATATTTTATCTAACATTCACGATATATGTTTGAGCATGTGTTAAAATGTTGTGAGATAATTTGGTTGTTTATATGTTTAATTTAAGAAAAAGGACTAGATTGCTAAAGTAGCAAAAATAGCCCTTATTTAAGTGGATGATTTAATTGAATTGTTTATTGCATGAGGGGACTTGCATGTCAAATTACCCTAAAATTTAATTGAGTGGACGGCATGGTAATGATTTCACTTATTAAATCATTTTAATTTGAGTAAGTGATATTATAGTAATATTTTTATAAGGAATAAAATAAAGAAACATAAAACAACTAGTGGGGTTCATCTTTTACCTTAATTCTTCATTGCGAAAATTAGAAAGGAGAAGAGAAGCTTAAGCTTTCATGGTTCGACCATGCATGTCATCCTAAGGTTAGCATTTGAACATGGTTTTGAAAATTCTTGCATTTTTGAGTTATTTGTCTTGAGCATGGTTGAACCCATGTTAAAATTTTTAGATTTAAGCATGTTTTATATTCGGCCATGGGTGAGTATTTTTGGTTTGTTGTGCTTGATGGGAGAATGGTTAGTATATGTTTAAAAACAATATGATTTGAGTAGGAGATTTAGATGAAATGGAGAATAATCGGTTAAATTGTGTAAATAAATGTTATGAACATTATGGAATTTATTTTAGATTTGAGCATAGATGTGTTCATTATATTCGGCTAAATTTGAATGAGCATATATGATGTTTATTGAGCTTTTATGTTTGGTCATATATTGTATATATGTTGAGTTAGTATATTCGGCCATAAGTGATAAGGAAATGAATTATGTATAGTCGGCCAATATGAAATTAATTGTGTTAAAGTATATTGTAAATGATTTATAGGGACGTGTATGGGGATGGAGAGTATTCGACCTTAAGGGGTTAATTCAAATTTTCCATATTTTGTATTTTGTGTGAATTGGACTAAAATGTAAACTTTGTAAATGTTAGGGGTAAAAATGGCAATTTGCATTATTAGGTATTTATGGATTAAATGGAATATAATGTATCTAAATGAGCTTAATTTGAACCGAATTAGATCCAGAACAAAAGGAAAAGAGTTTGGAGCGGGGAAAAGCTAAATTAAACGAGTAGCCGGAAAGCTTAATTTGGCAACTATCGAGGTAAGATTTAAGCAATTGAGTTAGATTAAATTTTACTTTGTAATATAAATTTTTATTAAGTGAGGTAAGTATGTAAATTGATACATTGCCGAATGTGTTTATATGCTTGACATAAATTGGTCGAATGTGAGGTTGATTATAGATTGTATTTAATTGCATAAAAAGGATAATTACATGTTAATGATGTAATTAGGTACGAGGGATACTAAGCTAGTATACGAATATTTTAAAAAGGAATGGTGAGATGCATGAAAGTGGTTTGGCCGAATGTGATATAAACTTGGATAGAAAATAATAAAGTTATATTTTGGTGCATGTAATTATATGTGAATTTGTGGATTGAATCTTGTATATGTATGTATGGAATTGAATGGTCGACAGGTTATGAAAGGCACTAATTGTGCGAAATCGGTTAATAAGCATTATGTGTGTGAATTATTAAAGTAACGGCTCTATGTGAGCGATACGTTACGAGAAGTGTTAAGTAACGGCTCTATGTGAGCGATACGTTACGAGAAGTGTTAAGTAACAGCTCTATGTGAGTGATACGTTACGAGAAGTGATAAGTAACGACTCTATGTGAGCGATACGTTACGAGAAGTGTCAAGTAACGGCTCTATGTGAGCGATACGTTACTAAAGCTTATATTTAAGAATGCAAGTAGAGGTTCGTTAAACAACCTTAATTGCTAGTGTCATTATGTATGCGGAAAGGTTCGAATAAATTATCGTATATTATGCATGAATGGTTAAGTTATGAAAGGTATGCAAATTAAAGGTATGTGATATATATATTATTGAAATTTTTGGTAACTCGAAATGGTAGTATAAGATTCGGAACAAAATATAAAATGTACATGCAAATTATCTATTATGTGATGTGATATATGGAAATAGATATAAGTACGTGGCTGAATATGCATATATTTTTCTATATGTTGCTATTTAATTATTGCTTGAATATTTGGCTATTCGATAAGGGCACGACAAAAGGGTTTATTCATGAAAGCTTAAATTAGCCTATTGCATATGAATTGTTTTAAATCTTACTATGCTTTGGAAGCTTACTTCGAATGTGTTTGATTATGTATTGTAGACCTTATTTGGACGCTCATCTCGTGCTCGAGGATCCCAGTCGAAGATCATTACAGTATCATCAAATTTTTGGTATCTCTTTTGTATGTAAACTCAAAGTCTATGGCATGTATAAGCTAGCCTATGTTTTGGTTAATTTTGATATTGTAAACATAAGCCATGCTAATATGGCTAGTTATAATGACTAAGTTCATGCAAAAAGATTGATCATGGTATATATATATATGTGTGTGAGATGTGCTTAGTATGATACAAATGTTTGGTTGATTTGGATATGGCCTATACATGTTTCGAAAGTAGTATGCTTTCCTATGTATGTGATGTACTTAGTAGATGCATTGATGAATTAGTCTTGGAATGTGGTTGGATAAAATTTATTATATGTTTCGAATGAAGGACGAACTTATGAGTTTATATATATATATATATATACACTTGCATGTTATATTAAATCTTGATAACTATATTATACTTGTATATGTAATCTTTGGATGTGTTTTGATAAGGAATAAATTTGTAGTATTTCACTCTATAAATTCGGTCATGGTGAATAATCTACCAATCGAATAGGAATTTATACCATTTGAATATTTATTAATATTATGTGTAATTGGTATATTAGATACATGATTTTATATATATATATATTATATATATGTATGTAAATATTTTAGCATAAAATGATAGTATAATTTTATTAATGATGAAATCGGTTATGATCAAAATGGAAAATGTATTGCTATGTTAAAATGATTCTTATGGATATGCCGATTTGAGAATTTGTCTAGTAATGCCTCGTAACCCTAATCCAGCGACGAAAATGGGTTAGGGGTGTTACATTTGATTGGTATCAGAGCTACGGTTTAGTCGATTCTCGGACTAACGTAGCGCGTGTGTGAGTCTAGCTATACATGCCATAATTTATGATGTGATAGTGTGATGACTTCTGACAGTGAAATGTGTTTATTTCTTTCATATAGTTATAGATCCCGACCCCAAGCGAGCAGTAGCTGATGACGTCGAGAGCGCGGCGCCTGCTCCCATGCAAGAGACCGCGCTAGAGGAATATTGACCAGCTACGAGTAATCCGGATGAGGGGGCTAGACAAGCCTTCTATAGTATGATGAACGATTGGTTCAGTCAATACATACGAACCAATCTGGCTGTTCAACCACCCCTGAATCTGAACATTCCTCCTGCAGTACCGGTGGTACCCCAAATTGCCAATCCTGAAAGAGTAAATAAGCCTCCTGTTGACCGTATTAGAAAGCACGAAGCTCAAAAATTTAGAGTCGAGGATGATGAAGATGCAGAGCGAGCTAAATTTTGGCTCGATAATACTGTTCGTGTTTTCGACGAATTATCCTGTACACTCAATGAGTGTCTGAAGTGTGCCATATCATTATTACGGGATTTTACTTATTATTGGTGGAATACACTCGTATCAGTTGTTCCGAAAGAAAGGGTTACTTGGGACTTTTTTCAGACGAAATTTCGTAAGAAGTATGTAAGTAAGCGCTTCATAGACTCTAAGCGCAAAGAATTTCTCGAGCTTAAACAGGGTCGAATGACCATATCCGAATATGAGCGCAAGTTTGTGCGACTTAGTCGCTACGCTCGTGAGTGTGTGTCATCGGAGGCTACTATGTGCCGAAGATTTGAAGATGGTTTAAATGAAGATATAAAGCTTCTGGTTGGTATTCTTGAGATTAAGGAGTTCGTAGTACTAGTTGAACGAGCTTGTAAAGCTGAAGAGCTGGGAAGAGAAAAACGGAAAGCTGAACTTGAATCTAAAGATTTTCGGAAGAGATCTGCGAGTAAATTTTTACAGATGGCAACAAAGAAGTTCAAGAATAATGGTAGTCAATCCAAATCTAACACCGGGATTTCTATACGAGAACGACCACTAATGAGTTCTCGGGCTACCTCAGTTGCTAGTGTTGGTAATGAAAAATCGAGCAAACCTGAGTGTCAGCAGTGTGGCAGATGACATTTCGGAGAGTGTTGGGGTAAATCAGTTTCTCGCACTTGTTACAAGTGTGGCTCGCAGGACCACTTCATTAGGGATTGCCCGAAGACCGCTGAAAAGGGTACTGCTCAGAGTGCGAGACTGAGCGGCACTACAACTAGAGGCAGATAATCTCGTTTTGGGAGAGGTAGGAGTAGTGCACAGAGGGGGACTTCAAATGTGGTTGTTTGATCGGATACTCGTGTACCGGCTAGAGCTTATGTCGTTCGTACCAGAGAGGAGGCCTCATCTCCAGATTTCATTACAGGTACTTTCACTCTCTTTGATACTAGTGTAACTGCTTTGATTGATCCTGGCTCAACTCATTCATATGTGTGTGAAACATTAGCAACCGATAAGACTCTACACCGCTGAGTCTCATCGAATTTGTGATTCGGGTTTCAAACCCCCAGGTCGATGTGTATTAGTTGATAAAGTGTGCAAGAACTGCCCATTAATGATTCGAGACATGTGTTTTACGGCTGATCTGATGCTACTACCTTTCGATGAGTTTGACATTATTCTCGGTATGGATTGGTTGACAGTCCACGATGTGGTAGTAAATTGCAGACGAAAGACTATTGATTTAAGATGCCAGAATAACGAGATAATCCAAATTGAGTCTGCGGATTTGAATGGACTACCTACTGTGATATCTTCGATGTTGGCTCAGCAGTATTTGAGGAAGGGTTGCGAAGCCTATCTTGCGTATGTGATTGACAACAAGGTAACGAAAAAAAAAGATCGAATCAGTACCGGTTGTTAGTGAATATTTGGATGTGTTCCCGGAGGAATTATCGGGATTGCCACCTGTACGTGAAGTAGAATTTGGTATTGAATTAGTTCCAGGGACTACTCCGATTTCGATAGCTCCGTATAGAATGGCACCGACTGAATTAAAAGAACTGAAGGCTCAGTTGCAAGAATTGACGGATAGAGGTTTCGCCCGACCGAGTTTTTCTCCCTAGGGTGTGCCCGTTCTATTTGTGAAAAAGAAGGACGGAACATTGAGAATGTGCATTGATTATCGACAGCTTAATAAGGTGACCGTAAAGAACAAATACTCGTTACCACGTATCGACGATTTATTCGATCAACTTAAGGGAGCCTCAATGTTCTCAAAAATTGATTTGAGGTCGGGGTATTATCAGCTACGAGTTAGGGAATCGGATATACCAAAGACTGCTTTTCGGACAAGATATGGTCACTATGAGTTCTTAGTGATGCCGTTTGGGCTCACTAATGCCCCTGCAGTTTTCATGGATTTGATGAATCGGGTATTCAGACCGTATTTAGATCGGTTCGTAGTGGTATTCATAGATGATATACTGATCTATTCATGAAACGAAACCGAGCATGCTGAACATTTGAGGCTAGTGTTACAGATTTTGCGTGATAAGCAATTGTACGCAAAATTTAGTAAATGTGAGTTTTGGTTGAAAGAAGTCGACTTTTTGGGGCATGTCGTTTTTAGCATCGGGTATTCGGGTAGACCCGAGTAAAATCTCTCGCTATATTGGATTGGAAACCTCCGCAGAATGTTTCGAGTGCACGTAGCTTTTGGGGCTTGTCGGATATTACAGGGACGTTTTGTGAAAGGATTCTCGATGATAGCAACCCGATGACAAAACTATTACAGAAGGATGTGAAATTTGAATGGTCAGAAAAGTGTCAGAAGAGTTTTGATCAACTAAAGACATTGTTAACGGAAGCTCCAGTGCTCGTTCAGCCAGAATTGGGTAAAGAGTTTGTTATTTTCAGTGATGCGTCTTTAAATGGGCTGGGTTGTGTATTGATACAAGAGGGTAGAGTAGTAGCCTACGCTTCGAGACAGTTGAAACCGCACGAGAGAAATTATCCGACGCACGATCTTGAATTGGCCGCTATAGTCTTTACTTTGAAAATATGGCGCCATTATCTATTTGGTGAGAAATGTCATGTTTATTCGGATCATAAGAGTTTAAAGTATCTAATGACTCAGAAGGATCTGAATTTGAGACAATGACGATGGTTGGAACTGTTGAAAGATTATGAGCTCATGATTGATTATCAACCGGGAAAAGCTAATGTGGTTGCCGATGCACTTAGCCGAAAGTCATTATTTACTCTACGCGTAATGAATGCGGATATGGCTATGACTGAGGATGGTGTGATCATTGCTGAGTTGAAAATAAGACCATTATTGGAGCAGCAGATTCGAGAAGCTCAAGAATTCGATGGCGATTTAAAAACAAAGAAAAGTCATTGTGGCTCGTGTGTGGATTCAGACTTTCAGGTAGATGCTGAAGGATGCTTACGGTTCAAGAATCGGATCTGTGTACCGAAGAACCCTAAATTAATTAGAAAGATTTGTGATGAAGTTCATAGTAGTAGATGGTCGATTCACCCGGTAGCACGAAAATGTATAATGATCTAAAACAGCACTATTGGTGGCACGGTATGAAACGATACATCTCAGACTATGTGTCAAAGTGTTTAGTATGCCAACAAGTGAAAGTTGAGCATCAAGTACCATCGGGATTACTTCAGCCGATCATGATACCATAATGGAAGTGGGATCGTGTTACGATGGACTTTGTATCGGGTTTGCCTTTAACATCAAGTAAGAAAGATTTAATCTGGGTTATTATTGATAGATTGACGAAATCGGCTCATTTCATCCCAGTACGTACGGATTTCTCACTCGATAAATTAGCCGAGTTGTACCTATCGTAGATAGTACGATTACACGGAGTACCTATTTCTATTGTTTCGGATAGAGACCCGAGGTTCACATCGCGGTTTTGGAAGAAACTGCAGGATGCTTTAGGTACTAAGTTGCACTTCAGTACGGCTTTTCACCCTCAGTCGGATGGTCAATCCGAGCGTGTTATTCAGATACTCGAGGATATGTTGAGATGTTGCGTTCTTGAGTTTGAGCATACCTGGGAGCGATATTTTCCCTTGATTGAATTTGCTTATAATAACAGCTTTCAATCAAGTATCAAAATGGCACCATACGAAGCTTTGTACGGTCAAAAATACCGTACACCCTTATATTGGACCGAGCTGAGTGAATGCAAGATACACGGGGTTGATTTGATCAGAGAGACGGAGCAGAAAGTTAAAGTAATTCGAGAAAGTTTGAAAGCCGCATCAGATCGTCAGAAGTCGTACGCGGATTTGAAACGAAAGGATATAGAATTCCAAGTGGGTGACCGTGTGTTCTTGAAAGTATCGCCATGGAAAAAAGTATTAAGATTTGGTCGTAAAGGAAAGTTGAGCCCGAGATTTATTGGGCCGTATGAGGTTATTAAGCGTATTGGACCGGTTGCATACAGATTGAGGTTGCCATCTGAGTTAGACAAGATTCATAATGTTTTCCACGTATGGATGCTTCGACGATACAGATCTGATCCTTCCCATGTGATCAGTCCGTCAGAGATTGAAATTCAGTCTGATTTGACTTATGAGGAAGAACCGATTCGCATCTTAGCTCATGAAGTGAAAGAGTTGAGAAATAAGAAGATATCGCTAGTTAAAGTTATGTGGCATAAGCACGGGGTAGAGAAAACAACCTGGGAGACTGAGGAATCAATGAAAGAATGCTATCCACACTTATTCGTCGGTAAGATTTTCGGGGACGAAAATTTCTTAAAGGGGGGAGTTGTAACAGCCCAATTACGACCTTAATCGGAACGGTGGTTTTGGGACCACGAATCCGAGTTTAAAAAAATTATATTTTATCTAATATTCACGATATATGTTTGAGCATGTGTTAAAATGTTGTGAGATAATTTGGTTGTTTATATGTTTAATTTAAGAAAAAGGACTAGATTGTTAAAGTAGCAAAAATAGCCCTTATTTAAGTGGATGATTTAATTGAATTGTTTATTGCATGAGGGGACTTGCATGTCAAATTACCCTAAAATTTTATTGAGTGGACGGCATGGTAATGATTTCACTTATTAAATCATTTTAATTTGAGTAAGTGATATTATAGTAATATTTTTATAAGGAATAAAATAAAGAAACATAAAACAACTAGTGGGGGTTCATCTTTTACCTTGATTCTTCATTGCCAAAAATTAGAAAGGAGAAGAGAAGCTTAAGCTTTCATGGTTCGGCCATGCATGTCATCCTAAGGTTAGCATTTGAACATGGTTTTTGAAAATTCTTGCATTTTTGAGTTATTTGTCTTGAGCATGGTTGAACCCATGTTAAAATTTTTGAGATTTAAGCATGTTTTATATTCGGCCATGGGTGAGTATTTTTGGTTTGTTGTGCTTGATGGGAGAATGGTTAGTATATGTTTAAAAACAATATGATTTGAGTAGGAGATTTAGATGAAATGGAGAATAATCGGTTAAATTGTGTAAATAAATGTTATGAACATTATGGAATTTATTTTAGATTTGAGCATAGATGTGTTCATTATATTCGGCTAAATTTGAATGAGCATATATGATGTTTATTGAGCTTTTATGTTTGGTCATATATTGTATATATGTTGAGTTAGTATATTCGGCCATACGTGATAAGGAAATAAATTATGTATAGTCGGCCAATATGAAATTAATTGTGTTAAAGTATATTGTAAATGATTTATAGGGACGTGTATGGGGATGGAGAGTATTCGACCTTAAGGGGTTAATTCAAATTTTCCATATTTTGTATTTTGTGTGAATTGGACTGAAATGTAAACTTTGTAAATGTTGGGGGTAAAAATGGCAATTTGCATTATTAGGTATTTATGGATTAAATGGAATTTAAATGTATCTAAATGAGGTTAATTTGAACCGAATTAGATCCAGAACAAAAGGAAAAGAGTTTGGAGTGGGGAAAAGCTAAATTAAACGAGTAGCCGGAAAGCTTAATTTGGCAACTATCGAGGTAAGATTTAAGCAATTGAGTTAGATTAAATTTTACTTTGTAATATAAATTTTTATTAAGTGAGGTAAGTATGTAAATTGATACATTGCCGAATGTGTTTATATGCTTGACATAAATTGGCCGAATGTGAGGTTGATTATAGATTGTATTTAATTGCATAAAAAGGATAATTACATGTTAATGATGTAATTAGGTACGAGGGATACTAAGCTACTATATGAATATTTTAAAAAGGAATGGTTAGATGCATGAAAGTGGTTTGGCCGAATGTGATATAAACTTGGATAAAAAATAATAAAGTTATATTTTGGTGCATGTAATTATATGTGAATTTGTGGATTGAATCTTGTATATGTATGTATGGAATTGAATGGTCGACAGGTTATGAAAGGCACTAATTGTGCGAAATTGGTTAATAAGCATTATGTGTGTGAATTATTAAAGTAACGGCTCTATTTGAGCGATACATTACGAGAAGTGTTAAGTAACGACTCTATGTGAGCGATACGTTACGAGAAATGTTAAGTAACGGCTCTATGTGAGCGATACGTTACGAGAAGTGATAAGTAACGGCTCTATGTGAGCGATACGTTACTAAAGCTTATATTTAAGAATGCAAGTAGAGGTTCGTTAAACAACCTTAATTGCTAGTTTCATTATGTATGTGGAAAGGTTCGGATAAATTATCGTATATTATGCATGAATGGTTAAGTTATGAAAGGTATGCAAATTAAAGGTATGTGATATATATATATTATTGAAATTTTTGGTAACTCGAAATGGTAGTATAAGATTCGGAACAAAATTGAAAATGTACATGCAAATTATCTATTATGTGATGGTGATATATGGAAATAGATATAAGTACGTGGCTGAATATGCATATATTTTTCTATATGTTGCTATTTAATTATTGCTTGAATAGTTGGCTATTGGATAAGGGCACGACAAAAGGGTTTATTCATGAAAGCTTAAATTAGCCTATTGCATATGAATTGTTTTAAATCTTACTAAGCTTTGGAAGCTTACTTCGAATGTGTTTGATTATGTATTGTAGACCTTATTTGGACGCTCATCTCGTGCTCGAGGATCCCAGTCGAAGATCATTACACTATCATCAAAGTTTTGGTATCTCTTTTGTATGTAAACTCAAAGTCTATGGCATGTATAAGCTAGCCTATGTTTTGGTTAATTTTGATATTGTAAACATAAGCCATGCTAATATGGCTAGTTATAATGACTAAGTTCATGCAAAAAGATTGATCATGGTATATATATATATATATGTGTGAGATGTGCTTAGTATGATACAAATGTTTGGTTGATTTGGATATGGCCTATACATGTTTCGAAAGTAGTATGCTTTCCTATGTATGTGATGTACTTAGTAGATGCATTGATGAATTAGTCTTGGAATGTGGTTGGATAAAATTTATTATATGTTTCGAATGAAGGACGAACTTATGAGTTTATATATATATATATATACACTTGCATGTTATATTAAATCTTGAGAACTATATTATACTTGTATATGTAATCTTTGGATGTGTTTTGATAAGGAATAAATTTGTAGTATTTCACTCTATAAATTCGGTCATGGTGAGTAATCTACCAATCGAATAGAAATTTATACCATTTGAATATTTATTAATATTATGTGTAATTGGTATATTAGATACATGAGTTATATATATATTATATATATATGTATGTAAATATTTTAGTATAAAATGATAGTATAATTTTATTAATGATGAAATCGGTTATGATCAAACTGGAAAATGTATTGCTATGTTAAAATGATTCTTATGGATATGCCGATTTGAGAATTTGTCTAGTAATGCCTCGTAACCCTAATCCGGCGACGGAAATGGGTTAGGGGTGTTACATTCATGATCCATAACAAGTCATTATCTAAACATTTTCCAAGTAAACATCAAGATCATGTAATGATGCTCATATTATCAACTTGCACATTGGTTCATTCTTTACATATATACATACCAAAACAAAATTATTGACAAAACAAGCCTATTGCATGCCATATAATCCAAAACAAACGTTCAAAAGCTACCGAAACCGGATAGATAGTGTGGCTTGAGTGATAACTCGATCGTCCAACCTTCAAAAGTATCTACAAGAAACAGAAATTAACACAAGTAAGCTTATTGAAGCTTAGTAAGTTCGACGTACAAAAACAATAAATCTTACCCAAGTAAATATAACAATTCAATCAAAAATAATTTAACAACAAGTGTTTCCTGCCATCCACAATGTCAAATCGGTGAATTGCATAATTCAATTCAAAGCTCAAATGGTAATTTTTAGGGAAAACATACATATCCACAATAGAGTCAAGTAAGGATATCAAGTACAATAATTTACGGCCTGATGAACGACTTACAAATACGAGTACATAAGCAATCTAACCGAAACACAATAAATGCTAATAAGAGCTAATCCAATAGATAACACGCCTCGGCACTGAGTGCCTAGCCCGTAGGTTATACATCTGCCCCCATAACAAGCCAGATCAGGGTAGTATAACACGAGAGTTCGCAACAAATGTTGAACCTCGGTATACTCAGGGAAAATATATATATATAAAGCATGCCACATCAATCTCTACTCCAACCTTGCATAACACACCATCAATTAATTGTACTCTATCTCGCATTCATCCGGCCCAAGTATTGAAATTCAACAACATTTTCCCAAACAACTTACAACATTAATATAATAATTTTTATCCACTATTTCATATCATGTCATCATACAATTCATATAGATATTAAATTACAATTCGTACGAACTTACCTAGACTGAGTTGTAATAGTTGCAGAAGTTCAGGGACTATTCTGAAATTTTTCCTTTTCCACGTAAATCAACAGGGTCTTGATCTAAAATATAAAATTTCTCAATTATTAGCTTACATTTCATATTCCAATTTATCCTACATTTTATACCCTTTTATTTTTTAAAATTACACAATTGCCCCTAACTTTTATAACTTTTGCAATTTTGTCTCTTAACCCGAAAATAATCAAATTAACAATTTTCTCAAGTCAAAATCTTCAGCCGAATATTCAAGGCTTCTAAAAGATCCACAAAACACCTTTTATTCACCAAAAACTATGAAATTCTAACATTTTAACAATTTAATCCTTAAATCAACATCTAATAAAAATCACTTCAAAAATTAACCAAATGCCACAATCAAAGCTTCAAACACATAATGATCATAAAAAAACATTCAAGATTCATCAATGGAGACTTCTAAAATTTTTAACAGATTCAAAAACGAAGGTACGGGCTAGCCGGACTTAGTTGCAACGATATCAAAAACATAAAAATTACAAAAATTAGGTGAGAATTGAGCTCACATGCACAAGGAAGATGAAACCGAAGCTTCCTAGGTCTCCAATGGTGATTTCGGCAAGGGGTTGAAGAAAAATGAATAAGAAATGTGTAAATTGTTTTTTTCAATTTGTTTTGTTTAATTTTGATTTATTTACAATTTTGTCATTAAACATATATTATTTTAATCATTTTCATACCAAATGTCATCCAAAACTATTAAATAAGGCTAAATTACTACATAGGTCATTCCTCATTTAGTTATTAAGCTATTTAATCATCTAAGTGAAATAATTACTAAGTTGTGCACCTTTTTCAATTTAGTCCTTTTTCTTTAATTAGCTATCTAAACATTAGAATTTCTTAACCAAATTTTAATATGACTCTAATGACTCCGTAAATATTTTATAAATAATATTTATGAGTCGACACGACAAAAATTTGTGATCCCAAAACCACTGTTCTGTCACCACTGAAAAACGGGTTGTTACAAGTTAAATAAAAATAAAATAAAAACCAAATTGCAAAGAATAATTTCACAAAAATTGTAACACCCTAAAATTCAAGTATCGATTTATTGCATGTTTTGGTGTTTAGATTA
Source organism: Gossypium sturtianum (assembly GCA_025698515.1). NCBI lineage: Eukaryota > Viridiplantae > Streptophyta > Magnoliopsida > Malvales > Malvaceae > Gossypium > Gossypium sturtianum. Next base: position 110,220,665 of record CM046943.1, on the reverse strand, counting down.
TGAAGGAAAATTTTCTTATTTCTTTTTGTGCCTACTATAGTTCGGAAGAAGAGTATAGAATTATTCGGGTATGGAATAATTTTTAGTTTGAGAATTTATTGAAGTGAAGCAAGTGGCATTGACACTTAAGTTAAATTAAGTGTTAAAAAGTAGCATAAGATGAGTAAATGGCAAAGTGGTGTTGGCGCATGGGTTATAGCATGAGGAGAGTGGTTCGAATCCCTTGGATGGCATTTTGACAACTTTTATTTTGCTCTTCTATGGTAAGTGTCGGCCAAGCTTATTTATGGTAAGTGTTGACCTTGTTATTTTGGTTAGTATATCAAAGGAATAAGGTAAGAGTGAATTTTGGTAGGGAATCAAGAAAATTTGGAAAGATATGGAGACATAGGGCAAGTATCAAGGAAAATGTTTTAGAAACAAAATCATGGCCATTTGACCATGCATATGGACTGCAATTTGGTCTAGGGGAGCCGAATTTTGGTGTTAGTTTGGCTAGGATTTGAAGTCTCTTTTGGTCATTCTTAGCATATGTGCAAAGTTTGCAATCCTTTCTCAACTTTTCTCCCTTGGCCGAATTTGTGCATTTGGTAAAGCCTAATTCTTTTGACCATTTGGTCATTTTCTTTGTTCATCTTTTGAATATTCTCTTGTGCCTCTTCTTAGTGCCGAAAGTGTTAGTACCAAAAAGACCATCTCTCTCTTTTTGTTATCTTTCTCCATTGCCGAATGTACCTTGCTCTCCAATACATCTTTTTTTTTTTTCTTTTCTTCTCTTTTGAAAAACCTGAATCTTCATTATCATCTCTTCTCTCATATTTTATTTCTTTTCACTCATCCTTTTCTCCATTGTTTTCTCCATGGCCGAATGTTAGTGAGCCATAGCCGAATCATTTTTTTTTTATTTTCTTTGGTTATCATAGCTGAATCCTCCATCACTTAGAGACATCATTTTCAATCCTTTCTTTTCAACCGTGGACAAAAGGGTAAGAATTCTTTTTAGTTTCGTTTAGTTAGAAGTAGTCATGGCCGAATATTGATGGTGGTATGAAGGCTTTCTCAGATCGAAATAAACGTTCCTTCTATTAACGTTTATTTTTGTTATACTTTAGTGTGATAACGGAAGATCGGAAATCAAGTGGTCGTGAGTGACATAGAACGCTTGGATCGATTCTCCTTGTGGAACAAGAATATTTGTGGTAAGAAAATCTCGTTCTTAAAACCTTTAGTCATAATCGATATATATATTATTAGGACGTGCTAACGATCTTTGTCATTGAAGACAATTAAAATAGGGAAGAAACGGGCCGTGTATAGTGTTTGGAAGAAGGGTGGTACCGTTAATCCCCCTAAGTATAAACAAAGGACTGCTTTCACAATCAATCCGGATTTCCACCGGGTTGTGGACGTTCATCCGAGGAGAATCAATTGTTTGAAGTAGTTCGTATCTCGAACCATTATTTGTTCGTGGATTTGATTCTGTTAACAAACCATCAATCGGGAGAAACCGCAAGTGGAAGTAGTTCAAAAATCCGAGGGTAAATTTTAGATCGTTATGTTTAGATCGGTTTTATTATTAGATTATAGTGTTCTAATTATCGTGATACGTATAGGTGTTGATTGAGCGGGAAAGTCTAGTTCTCACTATAACCGGTGTGTAACTTCACACTTATCTTTCGGGTTAGATACTAAACCGTAAGAAATTTGATAAATCGTAAAAATGGCCAAATCGGAAATGTTGTAGTAATTAGTACTTTTGTGTAAATGCATGAAAGCGGATAAACCGAGAAATTTACTTAAAAGCGCTAGATCGATAAATTGGGCCATAAAGCTGCTAGATCGATAAATTGGGCCATAAAGCGCTAGATCGATAAATTGGGCCATAAAACCGCTAGATCGATAAATTGGGCCATAAAACCGCTAGATCGATAAATATGGGCCAAAGTTTGCTAGATCGTTAATGGGCCAAAACCCTCTAGTTCGAGATATGGGCCAAAGTTTAATACTATATTGTTAATAGGCCCAAATGAAAGGTTTTATTAAAGACTCATTTGTGTTATGGGTTACTTGATAAAATTTTTATGATTTAAAGTTTGTTATTCATACATAATTGCATGGGATGGGATTTGATGAAGAGAAGAAAAGGCTGTGGCCACGTATCTAGTTCGGTGGCTCTGCCACAAATTTTGGCTTAATGCCTCTAGTTCGGTGACTATGTCACAATCTAGTTTGTGAGTGCACTACAATATTATTAAAAAGGCTTAATGCCTACGATTGGTGTGTTTGGCGGGGTGGGTTGACTTGATCCCCACAGGTGTGTTGGTTGATACGGGGTGTTAGCGGATGGAAATTAGGCTTGGTTGGGAAATTCATTTTTACATGCATTATAATTATTTTATCTCATGCTATATTGTTAAAATTTGAAATTGGGCTCAAGCCCAAATTAATGCCTTGATGGTCCGCCCAACAATGATGGTAAGTGAGTTACACACTCGAGTTCTTTGTAACTCACCCCGTTTTATTATCCATCTCGGGTAATGGAAATTGATGTGGACTTGGGTAGGGGATGACTTGGTGGAGGCCATACTACGAGCTTGGGTTTTATAAACTATGAACTTTATTTAAGTTACTTATTTTAATTACTATTTTGGGTATGATGTAATAAGGCCTCTAATTATGTTTTTATGGATTGTTTTATGCGTGGATGGATTTAAATTTTATTTTTAGACTCTTAATATGGGCTTATGTTAAAACTATAAAGTTTTCTTAAAAAAAATATATTGTGTTTTATAACAATTTTTGGACACCTAAATTACTTTTCAATCTCTTTCAAATTCTTTTAAAAAAATAAAAACTACGTTAAGGTTTTGACTAATATATATATAAGATTTCAAACAAGTATTTTTCTTAATTCATAATCATTGTACTTAGTTTTTATTAAACCTTATTTCTAAAGGTTTTACATTACTGTCTTACTTAAGTCATTAAAGAATTTTGGATGTTCGTTCGGTGTGACAAATCAAATCTCGTCTTAACGCATAGACTGGTTTGGGGTGTTACATTTAATGGTATCGAGCTAGTTTCAAAACTCTATTTGTGGTTGGGTTCAACAAAGATAATTGTTTGAGAAACAACTCAAATTTCTAGACTTTTGATTTAAAGGTAGTATGGCACCATGAGCATCCCGCGCCAAGTCAAGTAAGTATCTGTATATTGATTGTTTATTATCATTGTGATATGATCATAAGAAACACTCTAGAACTTCTAGTTTTAGGTGTTGAAATCGTAGAGATTGAGACAATAGGATATGGTTGCGAAAACAACTCTATCTCTTTCATATTATAAAATATCGTTAATAAACACAGAAATGGTATACTGATTCATAAAACTCATAACCAGATTAAATCGAATTAGACATTATGAGCTCTAGAGGACGTGGTCGTGGACGCGGTAGACGTGGCCGTGGTAGAGGACGAGGTGTTAGAGGCGCAACCGAAGCGCCGGATCATATGCCGGAAATGGATGCACCTGCGTCACTCGAAAGTGAGACGGGATCACATAATCATATGGAAGAAGATAATGCGGTGACGCGCGAGCAATGCCGCGAGTCCTTGAAAGGGTTTACGGAGCTAGAACTGGGCCAACGTACTCGTGGGTCGATATCGGAACGATTGAAATCAAGAAGTGGTTTGAGGTTTTCAGAGGTGTCTCAGTGTAGCTCCAAATGTCGCCGAATATTGGTTTGAGGCGATGGAGCGAATTATGGACGATCTTGAGTGCTTCGTGGAACAAAAACTAAGGAGCGATGTCCTTGTTAAGGGGCGAAGCATACCAATGGTGGCTTATCGTCAGAAGGCAATCAAGTCGCATTAGTTAATTGGGAATTCTTTAAAGTTTCCTTCCAAGGGAAATATGTAGGAACGAGTTATGTTGATGCTAGAAGGAAGGAATTCACGAACCGGTCCAAGGGAATAAAGGCGTGGCGATATGAAGCCGAGTTTTTGCATTTGAGTCGCTATGCTCGAACAATAGTGGCAACGGATCATGAGCGTTGTGTACGCTTTGAGGATGGATTGAACGATGAATTGCGGGTTTTGATAGCCCCACAACAAGTTAGAACTTTTTCCACGCTTGTGGAAAAGGCCAAGATAGCCAAAGAGGCTAAGAACTCGGAACGTCAGAATCGGGAACGAGCTAGAGGCAAGAGAGATATGAAGTATTCGGGTTCTTCAAGAAGGTTTCTGAAGAGGCCTCGGAATGATGAACCAGCTCAAGGTAGAACACCTGTAATTGTGAATCGTGAGTCGAGATTGTGCTTGATTGTGGAAAAAGGCATTCGAAGAGTCTTTGGAAGAAAATGGGTGCTTGCTATAAATGCGGTCGATGGATCATCAATATAGGAATTGCCCTTGTCGAATGGATACAACTCGGGAAGCTCGTACATCGATGCACCACCGCAAGAGGAATTCGGCAACCACCGAGAGGTCGTGGACCGGTCGTGGTGGTAATGGGGTGGACGGGGTCAAGGTGCTGTGGTCGAGGCAATGGTCCTAGAGGCAATCTGGATGCAAGACACCGGGATTGGTTTATGCGATCGGGCCTTGCGAGGATGGTAATGCACGATGTGATAACTGCACGTTCTTCATCTTTGATGTACACGTTATTGCTTTGATAGATATTGGTTCTACCCATTCGTATGTTGCTAGCACCATATCTGGAAACTTGAATTTAGACTCTGAAATTTCCGATAGTGAGATGAAGGTAATTAGTCCTTTAGATACGATCGGTATTGGTAAATAAACTATTTAGAGATGTGCCCTCGAAATTCAAGGAGAAATATTTTTGGCAAATTTGATGGAATTGCCTTTTGGCGAGTTCGATATCATTTTGGGCATGGATTGGTTGGTTAAGCAGGCGAAATTAGATTGTCTTTGAAAAGCGGATGTCAATAAGGACGGTGGTGGATAAAGAAATAATTATGATAGGCGAGCGAAGGAATTACTTGGCAAATGTGGTATCCGCACTTAAGGCGAGAAAAGTTTATGCGGAAGGGTATAGAGCATTTTTAGCATTTATTAGTGCTTTAGATGCCAAAGAGTTGTCGATGGAAGATGTGAGAACAGTGAAGGAATTTCGGATGTATTTCTGAAGAACTTCCGGTGTACCTCCGGATCGGGAAGTGGAATTTGGTATTGAGCTTTTGCTCCGGGCAGCTCCAAGTGTCCATTGCTCCTTATATAATGGGCACCGAAGGAGTTGGCGGAGCTTAAAGCTCAAATTCAAGAATTGCTAGATCGAGGCTTTATTCGACCGAGTGTGTCTAAAGTGGGAGCACCGATTTTGTTTGTTAAGAAGAAAGATGGGTCGATGCGTATGTGTATTGACTACAAAGCGATTAAATAAATTGACGATCAAGAATAGGTACCTCTCACGAGAAATTGACGACTGTTTGATCAATTGAAGGAGCTTGATTTTCTCCAAAATTGATTTGAGATCGGGTTATCATCGATTTAAGGTGAAAGAAGCGGATATTCACAAGAGGCGGCTTTCGAACTCGTTATGGACATTATGAGTTTTTGGTGATGCCGTTTGGGTTGACCAATGCACCATTTGCATTTATGGATATGATGAACCGGTCTTTCAACCATATTTAGACCGATTTGTGGTGGTATTCATAGATGACATTACGGTATATTCAAGGAATGAAGAGGAGCATGACTCGCATTTGCGAATTGTATTGCGATTACTTGAGATAATCAAGCTGTATGCCAAATTCGGTAAATGTGAATTACAGTTAAGGGAAGTGACTTTCTTGGGTCATGTGGTGTCGGTAGAAGGAATAAGGGTGGATCCTCGAAAGATTGAGGTTGTATTGGATTGGAAACCACCAAAGTCGATGGCGAGATTCGGAGTTTCTTGGGTTTGGGTGGTTACTATAGGACGCTTTGTTGAGGGGGTTTTCGTTGCTTGCTTTGCACCTAACTAAGCTATTGCGGAAGGAGTACCATATATATGGACCGTTAAACAAAGAAGAAAGTTTTGAGAAATTAAAGAAGATTTTGTGAAAGCGCCATTCGATTCAGTAGGAGGTGGAAAGGAGTTTATAGTTTACTGTGATGCGTCGCATACGGGACTAGGTTGTGTATTGATGCAAAGTGGAAAAGTGGTGGCTTATGCTTCTCGTCAGCTGAGACCGCACGAAGTAAACTACCCTACTCATGACCTGGAGTTAGCGGCGGTAGTGTTTGCTCTAAAGATTTGGAGGCATTACCTCTACGGTGAAAAGTCTATCATCTATACGGATCACAAGAGTCTTAAGTATCTTCTTACTCAGAAGGAATTAAACTTGAGACAACGAAGATGGGTGGAGTTGTTAAAGGATTATGATTTCTCAATCGAGTATCATCTTGGAAAAGCTAATATGGTAGTGACGCGCGTTAAGTCGTAAGGTGGTATCTGATTTGAGAGCAATGTTTGCCCATTTGAGTTTGTATGAGGATGGTAGTCTGATAGCGGAACTTCAGGTGAAGCCTCTGTGGTTAGAGCAAATCAAGGAAAAACAGATATCAGATAAGAAATTGGGACTGTTAATTCAACAAGTTGAAAATGGTGGAATAGAGAATTTTAGCATAAACGCGGAAGGTGTGTTATGCTTTCGTGGGAGAATTTGTATGCCTAAGGACTCGGATCTGAGACAAATGATTCTACGAGAGGCGCATAGTAGCCCTTATGCTATGCACCCCGGAGGAAATAAGATGTATCGGGATCTTCGTGAACAATATTGGTGGCGTGGTTGAAGCGTGAGATTTACGAATTTGTGGGAAAATGTTTAACTTGTCGCCAAGTGAAAGCGGAGCATCAATTGCCGTCGAGGATTATTACAACCGTAAAGATTCCTCTTTGGAAATGGGAGCGGATAACAATGGATTTTGTTAGTGGGTTACCTTTAACACCTACTAAGAAAAATACATTTGGGTAATTGTTGATCGTTTGACTTAAGACCGCTCATTTTCTACCGGTTAAATGCGGATTACTCGTTACGTAGTTGGCTAAGCATGCGTATCCGAAATTGTGAGGTTGCATGGGGTATTTTGTGTCTATTATATCGAGATAGGGATCCTAGGTTTACGTCACGGTTTTGGAAAGCTTTGCATGAAGCCTTGGGAACAAAGCTAAACTTGATGATGACTTTTCATCCTCGATCGATGGTCAATCGAAAGAGTAATTCAGATTCTGGAAGACATGTTGGGGATGTGTAATCGACTTCAAAGGTAGTTGGGAGGATTTTCTACCGTTGGCGAATTTGCTTACAACAATAGCTATCGATCTAGCATTCGGATGACACCCTACGAGGCATTATATGGTCGTAGGTGTCGTTCTCCTAGTTGTTGGACCGAATTGGGCGAACGACGGATGTTAGGTCTGGTGATCTCTCAAAGCGGAAGAAAAGTAAAAGCTATTCGAGCACGGTTAAAGGAAGCTTGGATAGACAAAAGTCGTATGCAGATCCGAGCGTAGAAGTATCGAGTATCTTTGTGGGGATCAAGTTTTCTTGAAGGTCTCACCTTGGAAGAAGATTTTCGAGTTTGGGAAGAAGGGCAAATTGAGTCCTAGATACATTGGACCATATCGTGTGGTGAAGCGTGTTGGTCTAGTGGCCTATCGGATCGAATTACCTCCGGAGTTGAGTCGATTCATAATGTTTTTCATGTTTCCATCCGAGGCGCTATAGATCGGATCCTTCGCACATAGTGCTTGGTAGAAGAAGTGGAGTTGAAGTCGACTTGTCTTTTGAGGAAGAACCGGTGGAAATCTTAGACCGAGATGTTAAGGTGCTAAGAAAGAAAACCGCACCGTTGGTCAAGGTTTTATGGCGAAATCACGGAGTGGAGGAAGCTACATGGGAGCTGAAGATGTAATTCGGCAACAATACCCTCACCTTTTTCAACCAGGTAAATTTTGAGGACGAAATTTTTTTTAGGAGGGTAGAGTTGTAACACCCTAAAATTCAAGTATCGATTTATTGCATGTTTTGGTGTTTAGATTATGAAGGAAAATTTTCTTATTTCTTTTTGTGCCTACTATAGTTCGGAAGAAGAGTATAGAATTATTCGGGTATGGAATAATTTTTAGTTTGAGAATTTATTGAAGTGAAGCAAGTGGCATTGACACTTAAGTTAAATTAAGTGTTAAAAAGTAGCATAAGATGAGTAAATGGCAAAGTGGTGTTGGCGCATGGGTTATAGCATGAGGAGAGTGGTTCGAATCCCTTGGATGGCATTTTGACAACTTTTATTTTGCTCTTCTATGGTAAGTGTCGGCCAAGCTTATTTATGGTAAGTGTTGACCTTGTTATTTTGGTTAGTATATCAAAGGAATAAGGTAAGAGTGAATTTTGGTAGGGAATCAAGAAAATTTGGAAAGATATGGAGACATAGGGCAAGTATCAAGGAAAATGTTTTGGAAACAAAATCATGGCCATTTGACCATGCATATGGACGGCAATTTGGTCTAGGGGGGAGCCGAATTTTGGTGTTAGTTTGGCTAGGATTTGAAGTCTCTTTTTGGTCATTCTTAGCATATGTGCAAAGTTTGCAATCCTTTCTCAACTTTTCTCCCTTGGCCGAATTTGTGCATTTGGTAAAGCCTAATTCTTTTGACCATTTGGTCATTTTCTTTGTTCATCTTTTGAATATTCTCTTGTGCCTCTTCTTAGTGCCAAAGTGTTAGTACAAAAAACCATCTCTCTCTTTTTGTTACCTTTCTCCATTGCCGAATGTACCTTGCTCTCCAATACATCTTTTTTTCTTTCTTTCTCTTTTCTTCTCTTTGAAAACCGAATCTTCATTATCATCTCTTCTCTCATATTTTATTTCTTTTCACTCATCCTTTTCTCCATTGTTTTTCTCCATGGCCGAATGTTAGTGAGCCATAGCCGAATCATTTTTTTTTTCTTTTCTTTGGTTATCATAGCCAAATCCTCCATCACTTAGAGACATCATTTTCAATCCTTTCTTTTCAACCGTGAACAAAAGGGTAAGAATTCTTTTTAGTTTCGTTTAGTTAGAAGTAGTCATGGCCGAATATTGATGGTGGTATGAAGGCTTTCTCAGATCGAAATAAACGTTCCTTCTATTAACGTTTATTTTTGTTATACTTTAGTGCGATAACGGAAGATCAGAAATCAAGTGGTCGTGAGTGACATAGAACGCTTGGATCGATTCTCCTTGTGGAACAAGAATATTTGTGGTAAGGAAATCTCGTTCTTAAAACCTTTAGTCATAATCGATATATATATTATTAGGACGTGCTAACGATCTTTGTCATTGAAGACAATCAAGATAGGGAAGAAACGGGCCGTGTATGGTGTTCGGAAGAAGGGTGGTACGTTAATCCCCCTAAGTATAAACAAAGGATCGTTTCAAACAATCAAGGATTTCCCACCGGGTTGTGGGCGTTCATCCGAGGAGAATCAATTGTTTGAAGTAGTTCTTACTCCCGAACCATTATTTGTTCGTGGATTTGATTACGTTAACGAACCATCAATCGGGAGAAACCGCAAGTGGAAGTAGTTCAAAAATCCGAGGGTAAATTTTAGATCGTTATGTTTAGATCGGTTTTATTATTAGATTATAGTGTTCTAATTATCGTGATACGTATAGGTGTTGACGAGCGGGAAAGTCTAGTTCTCACTATAACCAGGTGTGTAACTTCACACTTATCTTTCGGGTTAGATACTAAACCGTAAGAAATTTGATAAATCGTAAAAATGGCCAAATCGGAAATGTTGTAGTAATTAGTACTTTTGTGTAAATGCATGAAAACGGATAAACCGAGAAATTTACTAAAAGCGCTAGATCGATAAATTGGGCCATAAAAAGCGCTAGATCGATAAATTGGGCCATAAAAGCGCTAGATCGATAAATTGGGCCATAAAGCGCTAGATCGATAAATTGGGGCCAAAGCGCTAGATCGATAAATATGGGCCAAAGTTTGCTAGATAGTTAATGGGCCAAAACCCTCTAGTTGAGATATGGGCCAAAGTTTAATACTATATTGTTAATAGGCCCAAATGAAAGGTTTTATTAAAGACTCATTTGTGTTATGGGTTACTTGATAAAAATTTTATGATTTAAAGTTTGTTATTCATACATAATTGCATGGGATGGGATTTGATGAAGAGAAGAAAGGCCTGTGGCCACGTATCTAGTTCGGTGGCTCTGCCACAAATTTTGGCTTAATGCCTCTAGTTCGGTGACTATGTCACAATCTAGTTCGGTAGTACACTACAATATTATTAAAAAGGCTTAATGCCTACGATTGGTGTGTTTGGCGGGGTGGGTTGACTTGATACCCACATGTGTGTTGGTTGGTACGGGGGTGTTAGCGGATGGAAATTAGGCTTGGTGGGGAAATTCATTTTTACATGCATTATAATTATTTTATCTCATGCTATATTGTTAAAATCAAATTGGGCTCAAGCCCAAATTAATGCCTTGATGGTGCGGCCCAACAATGATGGTAAGTGAGTTACACATCGAGTTCTTTGTAACTCACCCCATTTTATTATCCATCTCGGGTAATGGAAATTGATGTGGACTTGGTAGGGATGACTTGGTGGAGGCCATACTACGAGCTTGGGTTTTATAAACTATGAACTTTATTTAAGTTACTTATTTTAATTACTATTTTGGGTATGATGTAATAAGGCCTCTAATTATGTTTTTATGGATTGTTTTATGCGTGGATGGATTTAAATTTTATTTTTAGACTCTTAATATGGGCTTATGTTAAAACTATAAAGTTTTCTTAAAAAAAAAATATTGTGTTTTATAACAATTTTTGGACACCTAAATTACTTTTCAATCTCTTTCAAATTCTTTTAAAAAAATAAAAACTACGTTAAGGTTTTGACTAATATATATATAAGATTTCAAACAAGTATTTTTCTTAATTCATAATCATTGTACTTAGTTTTTATTAAACCTTATTTCTAAAGGTTTTACATTACTGTCTTACTTAAGTCATTAAAGAATTTTGGATGTTTGCTCGGTGTGGCAAACCAAATCTCGTCTTAACGCATAGACCTGGTTTGGGGTGTTACAAAAATGATTAAGGCAACGGTGCCAAAAACTTGTAACGCGTAGGTTTTGTGCAAGTGTACACAGTCTTTATCAAGTAATAAGTAAGTAAAAGAGTTATCGTCTCCACAAGGACTGTGTATGTTCATCAATTAATTGTAAAATTAAAGTTAACAATTTGGTGATAAAAACACAATATTTTGAGTGATGGATGATTAAATTAAATTAAGTTATCTAGATGCAAGATGATCTCTAATACAATTCTAATCTAAGTATGATAATTAACTAAAATGTATGAGATGAATTTAGCAGCAACAACATAAACTTCAACAATCAATAACATGAATAGGCTAGAACAATTGCATCATTCAACTTAATTCATTTTTCTCATGTTTAACAGTGCTCGAAAAATATTCCATGGAAACTCGATCTTTCATGAATTTGGAACCAAATTAAGTCCTTTCAGAATCTTTTACTTAGTAAAACATGCATTTTACTGATCATATTAAACTAAGGGTTTCTTAGAATTCATGTGAAGTAACAGTGACGGGTTAGGTTTGAAACAATTTAATCACATAAACCTAAAAACTATGCAAGATAATAAAGCTCGTTAAAGTTATTATGAACCTTTAATTTAGTCGGGTTAGAATCTAAATTAAGCATGCACTTTTCAACTATTATGTCCATTAGTCGTCGTCTGGTTAGGATCGCTCAACTAATTCCAATGCATCCAATCACGTATGAATGAAATACATACTTGAGTTTAATTGAAAACATTAATGACTGAGGCACAAACACTATAAACATGATTTAAACAAACTTCATTGAATTGATGCAATCATCCTAGCTAAACATATTTAAGCTACCATTGTTGATGACAAGATAACAAAGCACATTGCAAATATGATTAAATTCAAAGTAACAAGTAAAGTAAGAATAAACTTTATTCAAATCAGCAGCCTTGCGAATTCTGATTGAAGAAGTTTCCTTTCGTCCTCGTGTTACTCCTTTGCTAATGGCTCCTCAAGGTGGCCGGCCAAAAGATGATCTTATCAAGGTTTTGTTGGCTATGAAAGAAAGAAAATATGGGATGCTATGCGTGGGAATGAAGAGAGGGACTGAGAGATTGGAAAAAAAATGTTAAATGAAGGATGAATGAGGGATGTAGGGATGCAGGGATGCTTTGAAATGGGGAATGGATGTGGGTATTTATACTGGAGGTTGGTGGATGAGTTTACTAAAAATAGTGTGAAAAATCCCCCCATTTACTCTTTTGCTTGGCTAGCCCAATATTGTGGAAGAGAGTAGATGTTGGTTGCTTGATTTAAGCATGAAATCATGCTTGAATCAAGCAAGGGTTGGACGGCTTCTTGGGCAAAATTAGTGTGCTAATTTTTAATTAATTTCCAAGTGTAGGGACCTCTAAATAATTATCCCAAAAGTAAATTTTTGGCTGCCCAAATATCCTTGCCGAATTGGGCTTCTCTTCTCCTTGTTTGGATGGTTTTATGACCCATTAAATAGTCAGACTTGTCCACCATGTAACACCATTTTTAACTGGGTCAAGGTAACATATTCATGACCCAATTTGCATGGTTTTGCCGTCCAAGTATGGTAGAATTGCTCATGTCCATGCAAAAATTATAATAAGCTTCATATTATATCAACTTCATGGTCCCCCTGCATAATAAAATATAACACATTAATAAATAACATGAAATAATTTAATTTATGCACAAAATTAATACAATAAAGCACATATTTTCATTTTTTATAAATTCATTTCCATCATCGGAATATAAACAAAATTCACCTAATTAATTAACAAATTCTCGGAATTAATATTATTTTTAAGTTAAAAGGTGTTATAAATTGCTAAAAAACCTATATAAATTAGAGTTTACACACATTCACATACTTTGCAAATTAAACGAGGGGTATAAGAAAGCTTACACTCTGAACTTAGGATAGGGGTTTAGGCTATTCCTAAGCTCCCAATTAACACTGTGAATTGTGTCTACTAGCAACGATTCCAAACACTCACCGTTCGTTAACTAACTTTTCTTTACCTTTCACCCTACTCGAAAAAGGCTCCAACGGTTCTAAATATTCACCAAAATTAACCACACAACAAACATGATTAATTTACAGCTATAGACACACCCAACCAATCAAAAATGTAGGTTTAAGATTTCTTCCTCTTGGAACTGAAAGTTTCGACTTGCAAATTCGAAACTCAAATATCTTAATTCCTACTTGTTCCCAATGCTTAAAACTGATTCCAATCCTCTAATTGTTTATCTAAGAATGATTCTCAACCTTCAAACTACACAAAACTACACAGATTCATGGTTCCAAAATTTTGACATGCAATGGCCACTTTCACGAAAACTCAATAAAACCTTATAATTCTTTAATGAAACTTTAGGGAAAGTTTAGAAACGTTCTAATTACAAAACAAGTTGAAAAACACTTTGAAACATAGTTTTCATTCAAAATCCCGAATTCCACCATTAACGACCCAAATTTCGACATTTATTCAAAACTTTTGATTCAATGAATAAAAACTTAGTTTAAAAGGCTAGATATCATTAACAACTAATAGAAAAATGAAACATTACCTTCGGTTGAGAGAAAAACGAGCGTTTAATTGAAAATCTGGAAAACCCACAAGTTGAACAATGGTAAAATCAATGGTGTTTTTTTTATGCTTTTCTTGAAATTCTAGGGAGGTTTAATGTTTGGAAGATGATAGAAAACAAGAGATTAGAGTTTTGAAGATTGAAATTGAAGGATGAAGGTTCGGGGTTATTTTCTTCCGAATGGATGGCACAAAAGAAAAAGATGGAGGGTGCTTTCTCCTTTTTTTTAATTTCAAAAATAGGGTGAAAAGGGGGATAAATGGGCTGATTTTAAAACTTGGTATATTTACTTTAAAACTACTCTTAAATTAACCTTTTTACAAAACAGTCCTCTTTTTAAAATTGAAAATCTTTTATACATTATTTTCATAAGTTGATTTAATTCCCTAAAAGCCATAGACAAAGACATTTCTGGTTTACCATGCTTCAAATTTTTGAACACATTTTGAGCTAAAATCCTTAAAGTACCCTTAAAACTATTAGGCCCAATTTTGGGGTGTGATATTGGTGCCATACTAGTGTCTAATGCACAAGTGATAAGCCATAAAAGTAACATGTTTTTAATCCCATTCTTGATGCATTTTTGGATGATTCATTATGTCAATTAGTGAATTTGATGCTCCTAATCCTTTAAATTAATGCTTCTATACTTAGGTGAGCATATGGGAGAGAAAAGAGTGAAAAACAAGCCAAAATCGAGCAAAAAAGAGCTATTATTAGCATCCACACAAGCTGGCCACATGCCCATGTGCTAGCCCGTGTCGATTTCGCGCCTTGTTTCCTAAACACGCGGAAAAACCCAATTTTTAGGCTTTCTGGGCATTCTAAAGTCTATAAATAACAATTAGAAGAAGACTTAAATGGACACATAGAGAAGATTGAAGAAATTACTTGAAGAACACTATCGGAGCCAACTCAGAAGCGGATCTCCTTCAAGATTGAAGATCTCCTTTTAACTTCTTTCGAAGTTTATTTGAATTTCTTTATGTCTTGTAGCTTTTCTAACTTCGAGATGTTTTCTTTTCAGACTATGAACTAAATTCCCTAAATACTTAGGGAAGATGAAACCTATGATGAATCTTATTACTTGATTTCTGAATTACATGATAAATACTTGATTCTTGTTCTCAATTATGTATGCTTATTTCGTGTTTTAATATTTTAGGGATATTAATTCATGTTTAATGTTCTTATTTCAGTGGAGCAAAAGTCCCTGTTTAAGAGTAGATCTAGCATAATTGAGTGGAGTTGCATGCAATCCTAGAAATAGGATGACATAAATCTACCGGATTAGAGTCAAATCTAATAGGGGAACCCATAGATTGAGTTAATGCGATAATAGGGGTTTTAATTAAAAAGAGATTTCGATTAATCAACCTAGAGTCAGTTGTTCTTACTCTTGAAAGAGATATTAACATAATTTATGGATTTCTACGGATCAAGACACAAGTGAATAAATTATTTAATTTAGATTCGGAATAATAAGTGAAGTCTAGGTGGTTTCTTTTCTGGGTATTGTCTTTCTCTTTGGTTATCTTCAAATATTTTCCTAATTCATTCTCTGTCGTGTTCTTATTTAATTTAGATTAGTAAATTTAGATTAAAACAATCATCCCAATTTATCAGCTAAATAATATAAAAATAGTAATTACTAGTACTTTTAGTCCTCGTGGATATGATATTCCATACTCACCATAGCTATACTATTGTTCGATAGGTGTGCTTGCCTTTGTCGTAATTATAGTTAGTTTAGTGATCATCAACAAGCGAACAAAAGATGGTTTATCCGAGGATCAAAAATAAGGATCTGCCAATAAGAGCTGCTAGAGAATGCTCAGTGAAGTCCTATTTGAAAGGTTGAGCATAGGCATGACGATTAGTTCACAAGAAAAATGGAGGTTAGTTAAAACCCATTGACAAAAAAGGATACACCGGGTGACAGATATATCTATCAAGACTATTCATCTTTAAGGGGAAGCCATTGGGAAGTGTCAGCCAAATGGCTTGTTATTTTGGGGTACAGTATGAAAGAGAAATCTGAGCTCAGATGGCCACTCAGTGACAGTTGGCTGAAATTGAAGGGGGTAAGGTAATGGGACTAAAGCAGATTACAAAGAATTAATCCGACCATTGTATAAACTAAGCAAGACTTGGTCCGCTAGAGTGGTGTGGGACCTTGTTAGCCATGCTAACGGATGGAATACGAGCAAGTTGTACAAGGTTATAATAAGGAAAAGAGTCTATTATGGACTAAATAGATGTGGAATAAGTGTCCAGGGGGAAATATGAAATGACCCATAGATGGGTGGCCGAGGGGCTACCTTATAAGAACATGAGAGAGAGAATATCCAAAACCTGGTTATCGGGACAAAAGCTCGACCAGAAACTCATGGTATGAGCGATCAAAACGCCAAAAAAGAAAGGCGAAAGGTGTATAAGAGCCCACTAGATTTGACATGGTGTCGTAGTCTGAGTAAAACAGGAAGTAAAGTATTTTATTTTATGTAAGTTAATACCCCAGCTAAGAAAAGTTGAGTTATACATGGTAGTAGTGAAAAGTATCACTAAGTTTGTTTGAACTTACAAATGCTTTAGCTTATGATTGCATGACTCGTTGGATAAGGAGCTCCAATGAGAGACTGAGCCAGATCGTGATGATTCAAGGGGCATCAAAGGAAAATGTCATGCACATAGGAAGGGGGTACCTTTAAGAACTTCGCCATGGTGGCAAATATAATTAATGTAGCTCCCTTAGAGTTCAGAGTTGAAATAATGAATTTTTATTTAAAATTGTGTCCTTATTGTAAGATGTTTATAAATAGATAACATAGCCTGGTTTTAAAATAGTGATATTTAGACGTGTACATCGACCCAGTTCGACTGTGACACTCCGTACTCAAATTCGGTGAACGAGTGGGGTAGAGGTGTTACAATGGGTCTCTTAGAGATAAATTATTAAATTATTGTTTGTTAGTAATTGACATTTCATGAAGGAATATGTAATGGTTACTATGAGACAAAATAAGATCATATTAGGAGATCAAATTTATCCCAAAGAGATAAAAGATATCCTACGAGGGTAATACACTTATGACAAAGTTATTGGACGAGCACCCAATGAGTGGTTTTTGTAATGGTATATGATAAATGATAGCTCAATCATGAAAATTTAGTGAAATGATTTCATGACTAAATAATATTGTAATTAATAGGAGAAGAGCCAAAATTTAATTACAAATTATTTGAGTCATAATTATACATGTCTGATCGGTTCCTCTACTAGCTCAAGATAACTAGAAATGAATTGCATGTAGAACCAATAATATAAAATGAATGAAAATGATGAAGTAAGAGAAATAGATCGCATGTATCACTATTTACAATGAATGCATTTTCTCGCTAAGTACAAAAGATGAATTAGAAATTAATTGAAGTTTTTCGAATTATTATTTAATTAATTGTATTTAAATAATTGAAGTTTGATGTGAAAAATAAATTAATTGGTCATCATGGATTTGTTGAATAAGATGATTAAATATATTTTCCTAATATTATAATACGGTTATGTTATCATAATTTTAATTGAATTAGAATTTGGTTGAGAAAAGTAACACCCCTATCCCGTATCCGTCGTCGGATTAGGGTTAAAAGTGTTACCGGACAGATCGAAAACTTTAACAGACAATTCATAAAATAATTCATCAATCACACTCATCATGTCCCATCTATAGGTCAACGAGACCTTAGTTAAGCTTTAGACAGAGTCGGGACTAAACCAGAACACATACGGAAATTCTCGAAAATTTAAAACTTTTCCAAGTTTTAGGGGTTACACGCCCGTGCGGGCAGGCCGTGTGCCTCCCACGGCTGCTAGACACGCCCATGTGTCTCCCCCGTGGTCGAACCTGACTTAACTCTACGGCCACCAACCACGCCCGTGTACCTTGGCCGTGGTCGATCCTGACTAAACCACACGGCTATTAGGCACGCCCGTGTGCCATGGCCGTGCACTCTTAGCTAATCTCGACTTACACCCACGGTCATCGGGCGCGCAGTGTGTTACTGGCGTGTGGCAAAACAGGCCATTTGCAAGGCCAAAATGCCACCCACATTAGGGTCATACCTACAAACAAATTATCAATACATTTCATGCACATTTGACAACCAAAAAAATATCAAAATAATCATCTAATCTCTACATTCCAAACCAATTCCATTCATGCCAATTTACAAGACTAAAACTCATGTATACACAAGCATAATTCATCCATACATTTACCATAAACTTAACCATTTCATATGCTATCAAACCATACCAAAACATGCACCATTTATCATATTCATTAAAGCATATTACCAACACATAACTAGCCAAATCACATGACTAAGTTCATACATCAAACTTACACCAAAATACTAGCTTATACATGCCATATCTAGCTATATACATTTCCAAAAGATACCAAATTGAGTTTGCGTAGTGTGATGACGATCCTCGACTGTCCCCGAGCCTTCAGTAGCTTTGACGATCTATAAAACAGAGAAAACAAACACAGAGTAAGCTTTCCAAAAGCTTAGTAAGTCATATACAAATAAACTTAACTTAAAATGCACATAGCATATTTATACAATGACAATAATGGTTCTCATAGCATATACATCTCACATAGAGTTTGGCTCAATTGTTTAGCCATAATTTATCACATACTTCAACTCATTACCACATATACACATAGTTCATCTCAGCATAATTTCACATATCATCTCATCATTCCATTGCACATATTCATTTTAGTAGGTTCATATAGACACTTACCTTTCATACACACCTTGTGTACTTATTAAACGTACCTGAAACAGATTTATAATCCACGTAACCTTTCGTATCACAGACTTGCCCGTTGAACCGTTCAGAATCTAATAGGATGTTCAGAAACCTCGGAATAGTCGTACAATGCCAACGTCCCAGACGAGGTCTTACATGTACTCAGATATCGTTGCCACTATCCCAGACAGGGTCTTACACAAATCAATACGATGCCAATGTCCCAGACATGGTCTTACACGTAAATCTCGTATCGATGCCAACGTCCCAGACGTGGTCTTACACGAAATCTCATATCAATGCCGAC
The DNA here is from genome assembly GCA_025698515.1 of Gossypium sturtianum. NCBI lineage: Eukaryota > Viridiplantae > Streptophyta > Magnoliopsida > Malvales > Malvaceae > Gossypium > Gossypium sturtianum. The sequence goes on along the minus strand of CM046943.1, from coordinate 110,201,810 downwards.
GTCCCAGACGTGGTCTTACATGATATTTCAGATCAGACACCTATGTCATGACATAGCTAATCCTATCTATTCCTAGGTTCGTACGGGACTTCTCGGACATTGCCACTATGTCGTTCTTATATCAAAATTCACGTACACATCATCTCATAAACATTCATCGTTATCAATAGTTATGTGAACATACTCAATTCAATACAAATACGTTTATTTGCATAATGACTTACCTCGGATTCGATTTAACGGAAACGGAAATAGCTACTCGGTTACTTTCGCTTTCCCGTGATCTAAGTCCGTTTTCCTCGGTTCTTGATCTAAACATATTCAAATTTAACCCTTTTATTAACCAACATATTCATTTCAATCCAAAATCACACATTTAGGGTTATTTGCAACTTAACCCTCACATTTGCACATTTTATCAATTTAGTCCTTTTTTTCTCAAAAGATCAAATACACAAAATCATCACATGCTCATGCTTAGCCGAATTCTTATGTATATCATACAAGCCCATATTTTCCATCAAATTTGCAATTTAGTCCTTCAAATTGCTATTTTCTCAATTTAGCCCTAATTAGCTAAATTCATCAAAATTTCAAGAACAAAATATGTTCATCTAACACATATCTTTCATTTAACAACTAAACTCATCATAAAGCTTATCAATTCATCTATGGCACAATTCACAAATATCATCAATTCTTCAAATTACAACATGGGCTTGATAGTAGACTAAGCAACAATCTCAAAAACATAAAAATCATCAAAATCTAAAGCCAAAACATACCTTAATCAACTTAAAACCAACCGAAACCTAACTTTCTTTTTTTTCTTTTCTTCTTTTCTTTGCTTTTCGGCAATATAGGATGAGAATGGCTTTATTAATGCATTTGTTTTTTTTATAACATCTTATAATATATATAATATTAACTTAACTTATAAAATAAACATATAAAAGCATAATATATGCATGTTGCCGTCCACTAACCATGGTTTTGGCTTAATTGCCTCATAAGGCCTTCACCTATTAAAAGCCATCACAAATAGGTACTTTTCATAAAGCATATACATTTTGCATTCAGTGCAATTTAATCCTTTTATCAAATTAAACATACAGACGGATAAATTAACTTACGAAAATTTAACACATGCTTAGTCACATATCAACGGCACAGAAAATAATATTAAATTATTTCATTGACTCGGATTTGTGGTCCCAAAATCACTGTTCCGACTAGGGTATAAACCGGACTGTTACAAGAAATTAGTTTAATTAAAAAATTAATTTAGTTACTTCAGTTAATTAAATTAATTGATTAATAAATTACTATTAAGTGAGTTTTTTTATTTCAAAATGTCACATCAACAAATTTATAAAAAAATTTAACCGTGTTAACAACTGAACTTGAATTTTGAAATATGAAGAGTAGAAGAACTAAATTCTTCAATATAAAAGTACATTAACTAAATGCTAAAGACTTATGACATATTTTAACTATTCTCTTTTTACATTTTGCAGGTTAGCTGATACTTAATATATCCTCTTAAGACATAATATAAGGTTTAAAATTAATAATAACACATATGCAAAAATTAATTTAAATTATGAGTAAAAGGAAATTTAAATAGGTAAATATATCGGATTAAGAATATTAAATTCACTCCTATTATTTATCATATGATCATTTTTCTTGAATTGATAATGAGTTGGTTTGCAATATTAACTTAATCAACAACAATATCAATATATATAGACAATGTAGGTAAAACAATATGAAATAATATTAAAATGTTTAAAAATATTAAAAAAATTTGGTTAAAGTGGTAAAGAAAATGCTTTATAAATATTAGTGACATGAGTTTAAATTACAATATATAAATTTTATATCAGTTTTATTAAAAATTATTAAAAATGTAAAAAGGACAAAAATATTCTTATAAGAATATAACTTATTTCACACATTTAAAGGTAATTTAGTAATTTTTAAACTAAATTAGTGTATGATCAAATCATAACACTAACTTAATTAAAACTTTAAATAATAGTAAGTATAGATTTATTATAATAAAAACAAAGTAAAAAGTTATTTGGAAAAAAGGGTAAAAAAAACTATAATAAAAGAATAACACCATGTTTTGCTTTAATGGAATTGCTATGCAGTTACGTTCAAATTCTAAGGGGATCACCATTCCATTGTTTGGTTCAAATCATCCCACAAATATATAATCTTCATTCTCGCTCCATTCGTTAAAAACGCTGAATGGTTATCCAGCAAATACAATGAATAAGTTAAAACAATTTCGTTCCCAACGTACCCCTCACAAAATCAAAAATTTTACAAGCTTATATTACGCAAAAAAACCTGGGACGTTCTTCTTTCACCATTTTCTTCCAAACTTTCACTTTTCATCTTGAGGGAAAAAAAAGCTCAGAACGTTAAATTCGTCTCCAGGTAAGCACCAATTTTCATGGGTAAGATTCAAGCTTATTAAAAACTGAACAATATGGGTCTTTGATACTTGAGTTTGATTTGATTTTTTGAGTTGTTTTTTTCTTAAACTATTCAAGAACTTGAAAACTGAAAATTATCAATCTTTGATGCTTGAAAACTGAAAACTTGAAAATTGTTTTTTTTCTTAAAAAATATGGGATTTGTTATTTACGTGTTTTTTATTTTTGTTTTGTGTTTAATTTGAGATAAAAATGTAAATATTGTATTGATATGTTTTTCTAAATCCAAAAATTAGGGCTTCGAATTGCATTATTCTTCCCTTAAGTTGTTTTGTTACTGTTTTATTTTTAAGAATTTCCCCTTAAGCTGAACTGGTTACTTCGCACCTCTATTTGTATGTAATCATTGGTGCTTTGATTTCCAGCTTAGAGCGAAAGCAAGGTTAGCTTAATTCTTTTTTTTTTTTCTTTTCAAATTTCGATAAGTTTACTACTTGGTTTGTGTTTAGATTTGTTTCATGTTCCAGGCATATATGGCATTTCATCTTATTTGACTATGTAATGTAACTACTAGTTATATTGCAGGACATTTATGACAGGTTCTTACCCATAATCATGTTAGATATGCTATGGCTGTTTATCATAAATCATGATTGATGAAAATGAGACGAATAATTGATGCCTTTCTTGATGTTCAGGTGAAACAATATAACTAGCATGATATGGAGTCGGGGAAACTGATAACTGTATTTAGTGCTTCAAACTACCCATAATTTTAGGTATCTTCATGATCTTTTAATACTTTATTTGTTGTCCCTCAAGATTTAAATGCCTAGTTTCTACTTTGATCTTGAATAACAAATTATGTACATGTTTTGACTTAAGTTTCATCCACAACATCCTTTTAAATATTTTCTATGGATCTGTACCTAGACTTTATATTACAATTATTTTTTTGTGGTTATGTGGATGTCTTTTGATATCATTGAAGTATTTTAGGAGGTTTGAATGCCTATTAATGTATCTTTTGCCTTCCATATTGGAAGTAAAAAGTTGTTTTGTTTCTTAGACATGGTTAGAATGAAGTTATGTGGTCTTGTTGAAATGTATCAAAACTCAGAAGGATATACATATCTTAAATTTACATATACTTGAAATTCCAAGGTTGATTTGTGTTTTTTATGTATGCAAGTGAGGTAATTGTAAGTGATGGTAGTGATACCTGTTCAAGATTCAGGTCTATCATATAATTATATCTATCTATTTTATGTTGGTGTCATATATAAAGGAAAACTATGGATAAGATTCTAGTGGGAACAAGAACAATATATTTTTTATAGGGGTGTCATATTCTCCATATCTTGTATATGTTGGTATTATGACTGGTGAAGCAGATTTTAGCATTTTCCTTAGAACAGTCACTGCACTTTATTTTTTATTTAACTAAAAAGATGTTCAGCAAAGAAAATTTATCTTGCTCTTCATATTTCATCTCTTTCTTATGCATAGTAATTTGAAAATTGTTGTAAGTATCTTTATTTTAGGCAATATCCCTAACAAATACTCCATTAAACATCTATGAAACTTGAAAAAAAATCATGCTCATGGTTTATGTCCTACTTTTGAAATAAAGAAAAGTAGCCATGCAATTAAAAAAATAATGATGTAATGAATATGAATTTAGTAAAATAACTTTAATAGTAATAACAGTTGGATTGGTAGAGTTGCAACATCCCTTACCCATTTTCAATGTCGGAATAGGGTTACGAAGTGTTACCAGACATATCATAAAATTACATATACATTTCACATACATTTTCAAATTTCATATAATCATCAATCAACAACATTCATATCGTCCCTAATACGAGCCTACGATGCCCAAAACATGCATTCGGGGTGATTTCGGACTAAACCGATAACTTTAAAAACTTTCAGATCACTTAGAAAATTTTCCCAAAAATAGGGGACACACGCTCGTGTGGCCCGGCCGTGTGTCTCAAACGGCAAAAGACACGCCCGTGTCGCAGACCGTGTGGACATTCAAAATGGGAGCACATGGCCGTGTCCCAACTCATGTCTGACCCCGTGTAACTCTCTGACTTGGGTCACACGGCCAACACACACGCTCGTGTGGCTAGCCCGTGTGCCCTAAAAATGGCCATACACACCCGTGTACCAGGCCGTGTGCTAGGTCGTGCCAAACCTGTAGGGTATACTGACTTATGCCATACGGCCAAGTCACACGCCTGTGTGTGAGGCCGTGTGGAGTATACTGACTTGGTTTCTAATTCAACATCAGGGGACACACAGCCGCGTACATGACCGTGTGTCACACACGGCTTGGACACACGCCCGTGTCTCTGCCCGTGTGGACAAAAATAGGTTATTTACCAAGCCATTTTGCCACCCAAATTACATGTACCTACATCAACCCAATTTGCACCAAAACATAGCATGTGTATGCATTCAAACCAACTAAATCATGCCAACACAATTCCATTATCCTCAATATACACAATTCATAAAATGGGTCATTACATTATACTTAATTCACATATACAATTCAACTAAGTAAACATTTCCAATCATGCATTATATTGCTCAAATTCACAAGCATATATCTTCTCTAATACCCACCATTTTGACAACCACAAAACCTACTATCAATAAGCATCACAAAACCAACCTCAATCACATATTATAAGCAATATGTACACATATATATACACAACCAAACCAACCAAACCAAAACTAAGCCAACTTTCATGGCTATATATACAAACCAAACCATAAACATTGACAAGCCAATTCAAATGGCTAAACTCATCATCAACTCATATACCAAAATGAACAAAGTTCCTATACATGCCATATATTCCAAAAACATAGATTCAAAAGTACAAAAATGATAGCTTGATAGTGTGATGAAGTCTCCGACGATCCCCGAATCCGAGCTAGCTTTGAAATCACTATAAAACACGAAAAAATAAACAGAGTAAGCTTTATAGCTTAGTAAGCTCGTATGAAGTAAACTCAATGTAATCATAAATACACAATTCAACAAATTGAATATATCAACATGTAGCTCATATTATCTAACAAACCTTTCACATATTTAAAGATTATATGCAAACTTCACAATTTCTTCGATTTAAAGCTTATACGGTTCGTGTACATACCTATACCATCTTATATCAATCCCATACTCAACCACGTCTTTCATTTACCTGTTGAACCATTCAGAATACTATCGGATACTTGGGAAACTCCCATCGAAGTGCCACATACATAGCCAATGCTATTTCAATCTCATATCACATATATGCTCACTCTCGAGCTATCAACGGGCCTGCTTACACAAGTTGTCAGTCAAGACGTAGCTACACGGTGCTGCTCACACAAGCTGTCAAGTAACCGCAACACATGCCGGTATACTCAGCCACCGGTAGGACGTGCAGGACCAGCACTCGGATCACATAATCACAATAACCCCTAATGACATGTCATTCGTATCCTAATCTATTCCTAAGGTTCAACCGGGATTTTCACGTTTGTCGAATCATCATCGAACATGTTCGTAGTCTCGTATTCACAGTTTCTGCAATTTCAAAGCATTTAAAATACATTTATAATGAAACTTGTTACATACGAACTTACCTCGGACACTAAAACGACGAAATAGGTCGGTTAGTCGAGTACTTTGTTTTTCCCCCGATCTAGATCCGAATTTCGCTTTTCTTAATATGCACTAGGAGAAGTGACCGAATGCTTCAAGCTATTCTCATGGCTTTTCTAAGCCCTAAATTCGGCTAGGAAGAAGATGAATGAATAAAATTGGCCTTTTGTTTTATTAAATTATCATTTAATAATCTATTTACTTATTTAACCCTTAATTAAACCATTGAAAATACAAATACGATGTCCATATATGTCCATTCATGCTATTAGTGGTCTATTTACAACATAAAGACCTATACTTTAAGAACCATAGCTAATAAACACCTTTAACTTATAAAATTGAAGTTTTATACTTTACGTGATTTAGTCCTTTTTATCGAATTAAACACTCAAATGATAAAATTTCTTAATGAAATTTTCACACCATTATATTATCATGCTGTAGATATTAAAATAATAATAAAATAATTATTTTAACTTCGGATTTGTGGTCCCGAAACTACTGTTCTGATTCGACTAAAAACGGGCTGTTACAAGAGTGGATAAATTATTAGAAATAAAAGTATGGTGATTAAACAGGTGGCATGTATTAAGCTTTTCTAATACATTTTAAATTGCTCAAATTATAATTTCAGTCCCTATACTACCTTAGAAATTATAATGTCTTCAAAAGCATAAGAGAATTGTGGGTATAGTCACATCTTCAAGGGGCTTTAACACTGAAGCTGACCATGTGGCAAAGCTGTGCGGTAATGATAATCCTAATTTGTTCCTTTATGTATGTGGGAATTCATATTCATTCAACAGGGTATGCAAGCAACTTCTTGGCAGTAATATTGTGTTGCTTAATCTAGTTTTGTTCTTTTACGGGTTTAACCCTCCTTTCATCCCCTCAAAAAAAAAAAAAAAAAAAAAAAAGTCAATTTAATCTAGTTTTGTTCTTTTAAGGGGTCATCTTGCTCATTTTTTGTAATGTACAAGGACCATTTTGTTTATTTTTCAAATAGAGGGATTGAAATGCAATTCAAGATATAAGATAATGACCTGTATAATATTTTTACCATTGGTAATTCATTTTACAACTATTGGGATTAATTTGTTAATAATTATATAGTAATTTCCTGAGTATATATTTTGTAAAAGAAATATTAATTTACATATAACTTGTCTTTTTTCTTCTTTTTATATAGTAATTTGTATCTTAGTTGCTAAGTTTTAAATCTTAAATAAAAACTGAATCTTTTAATTGACCCCAAAATTGAAGGCCATCCCCGGCGCTGATAATAAGCATAAACTAGAGCTGAGCATGGGTTGGGCTACCCGGCCCGGCCCGAAGGCCCGCCCAAAAAATAGGAGGGTTCGGGTAAAAATATAGGCCCGAAAAATGGGCTTAGATAGAAAATGAGGCCCGTTTAAAAAATAGGCCGGGCCCGAAATATATATTAAATAATTTATTTTTTAATCTTTTTTTAATTTTTACCTTTACCTTCAATTTCTATAATAATTTTAGTTTCTAGTTGTAGAACTTTTTTTTTCCCCTCCTTTTACAGCATTTGGTAATTCTAGCAAATAAAAACACTTTTTTTTCCTCCTTTTACAGCATTTGCACCGTGGTCCCTCAAACCAGTCGCAATCTGCAGGCCAACCTATTCTTCAATGAATGATAAACATCTGCCATCGTGCATGTTGATCACATTCATAATCTCTTTATATTGCTCCATTCCATTCTCTTTACAATTTTTAGTATATAGGGATATCTAATACATACAGTATATATAATGTTTGTGTATATATAGAACATGCATAAGTTAAGAGGTAAAAGAGTAAATTTAAACATGTTGCAAAGTTTACTTGTCTGATGGGACATGATTTATAATAGCAAAACAGGGGGTACAGCTCCCATTTCCTAATCTAACATTTCTCATTATTGACCACAGTAGTATAACACCAGAAAGTTAACTCCAATGGACCAGCTCACTTCAAATGATGAGACCAACAACATTTGACAAATTAAAATTATTGAAGGGCTAAATATGATACATACAGGCTCCATGTTTGAAAAAAGAAATAGGGTCATGAACTTTATCTTAAAAGTTTTTGTATTTTGTTTTAGTATCATTTTTTATTTGTTTCTTGTTTTAATATTTGTTTTTATTTTTTTAAATGTATTTAATTTATTATATTTTATTTTTTAATATAATAAGTTTAAAAATTAATATTAGCCGGGCCGGGTTCGGGCCTACTAATTTTATGTCGGGCCAGGCTTGGATAATTTTTCAGGCCCATATTTCGGGCCGGGTCGGGCTCGGGCCTGAAAAAACGGGCTAAAAAAATTTGGGCCCGGCCCATGCACACCTCTAGCATAAACCAATCAATTTCATAACTATTGGAATGTTGGAGTTTATAGTTTTTGGTTATTTTAATTTTATTTATTTACATTATCTTTAAATATTTTAGAGTAATTTAGCTATCTTTAATATCATTTTTAAAACAACTATATTTTTTTTGCCCCTACAACCTATTATATAATTTTTGTGCAACATTGAAGACATTATTACTTGCAAAGATATGAATTTTTGTTTAATGAAATTTTTGTTCAAGACATTATTATTTGCTAAACAAAGAGTCGGTTTTGTTCAATGAAATTTGATAAAGAAATGAATTTTAGGTTTTTTACTTGCAAAGATTCTTAATATGTATTGTTCATTTTTCTTTGGCAGTGTGTTATCGCTCCCTCTTCTTCTTTGGCTTGCTTGATTGCTTCCTCCACCCACAATTGAGCCTCTTGTATTCACTGAATCACTGTAAGTTATTTTTTCAATTAAATTCTTTGATTTTATTTTACTGTTATTGATATTAGTACTGAAGAATTGTGACCCTTTTAATATGATTTGATGTAACACCCCTAACCCGTATCCATTGCCGGACTAAGGTTAAGAGGCGTTACCGGACATATCAGATCAAAACATAAACATTTCATTAACATCAAACATTCACAAACATTCCATAACGAAAAATACTCATAGAGTCCCTTCAGAAGGTCTACGAGACCTTAAACATGCATTGGGAAGGAGTCGGGACTAAACCGAGCACATACAAATTTTTCTGAAAATTTAACATTTTTCAAAGTTACAGAGGTCACACGCCCGTGTGTAGGCCGTGTGCCTTACACGGCATTAGACACACCCGTGTGTCTGAGCCGTGGCGAAACAGGGCATACATACTGACTTGTCCGCACGGCCACAAGACACGCCCGTGTGTTCAGCCCGTGTGGCTTCCTGATTTGCTTCAATTTGCAACCTTTAGAGACACGGTCGAGACACAAGCCCGTGTGCTCAACCGTGTAGGCAAATTTTAGGCCATTTGTCACCCAAAATTAAGGTCATACCTACAAACCTCAAACAAGCATCAATTCATGTCCATATACAAATTGAACTCAAACATACCAATTCAAAGTACCAACTTCAAATCAAAAACATGTGATTCATACAACATATTAATCCATTTCAATTCATAGTATTTCTCAACATATTTATTTTCTCAAATCAACCATTAACCTTACCAAAACTAACCATTTCTTTTAGCCATTCATGCCTTTCAAAACATACCCAATTTTCCACTACCACATTCATAATCAACCATCTCAAATGACCAAATACATTTCCAACCATAATATCAATTACCATAGCCTATACATATAACTACTTATATATAACACATTTTATAATCACTCATTGAACCAACGATTTGACCTTTTTAAACCGAACTACAAGTACACATTCAATAGGCATATGCATTCCTATCTCATATGTCCAACAATATAAATAAACAACCTTTCGGTTATCAAATTTAACTCAATAAATCATAACATATTTTTTCCATCACTCCATCTATAAGCTAAACATGTTATCTCATATCTTAACATCAAAATAATATGTCATTTATAGTTATTCTAATGACCCTTTTACCAAACCATAATATACCACTTTTCATGCTTCCAAAATGAGTTAATTAATAAGCTGAATATATACCCTACTTACCACTCCTCATTGCCAAATCATATAACCAACATCACAACATATTTAGCATATAACCTACCTCTCAGTTAAGCTTATAACATGACCAAATATAATTACCAACATTTGCATCATGAACTAGCCATTTTCGCATGGCTATACACATATACAAATTTCAAAACCAAAAATATCAAAACTAGCCTATACATGCCACATAACCAAATCTTAAAGTATTTATTTACCGAAACGAATACTAGATAGTGTGATGAGATCTCCCATGACTTCCAACCCGAGCAAGTCCCTGAAACTCTATAACATAGGAAAAACACACGGAGTAAGCTTTGAAAACTTAGTAAGCTCGTATCTTAATAAACTTAGCATAGCAAATAATTTCATTACAATGCCATAAGCATGATATGCTATCACACACAACTTCTCTAAATTTATAGCAAGTTCTCATTTCGAATTATTATCATTCAATATTATACTACATAACTATCTAACTGTAGCTTTCACAAACTTATTCAATTCAATTCTCATATATCATTTAATTCACATTTTCATATAGCCAAAAGAGCATATTATGGAAAATAACACATTCAATCATATATCTTTCTCATATAAATCTCATATCATCATTTATACTCAAATTCACCTTTCATTCATATAGTATCTGATAATTTCACATATGCAACTATATAAATCATAACTTATACATTTGTTCATATTTCCTTTGCACATATTCATATTTCATTTCCATATACATCACATAACATTCTTTGCACATATACTTACCTTTCATTTCCAAACATTGTATACCTTTCAACGTACCTGAATCGGAATGTCATTCACTTAATCACTTATTTCTCGGAATGCCCGTTGAACCGTTCGGAATCAATAAGGATACTCAGATAGCTCGAAAAGCTCATACAATGCCAACGTCCCAGACGTGGTCTTACATGTAATCAAATATCGATGCCACTGTCCCAGACAGGGTCTTTCACTAAATCATATACGATGCTGATGTCCCAGACATGGTCTTACACGTAAATCTAAAATCGGTGCCAACGTCCCAGACGTGGTCTTACACGATAACACATATCGGAATCCTATGTCATGACATATGTATCCTGACTATTCCTATGGTTCGTACGGGGCTTTCAGATGTCATCACATTGTCTATGCTTTCTCATATTCATATATTCTGCTTCTCGAACAATTCAATATCATAATAACATATATAAGTTATTCAAAATACATACATATTTACATTACCATTCGGCATTGAATTCAATCACACAAATAATATGCATTTATAACATGACTTCGTAATGTCTATTAAAATACGAACTTACCTCGTTCGTAGTAATGACAAATTAAGTCGACTAATCCGATATTTTGACTTTTCCTCGATCTAGATTCGAATTTCACTTTTGCCAGTCTAATTAATATCAAAATTAACTTACTTATTCAGCATTTCATTAAATTTTCATCCAAAAACATATAAATGGATAATTTGTATTTTAGCCCCTAACATTTCACATTTTTACAATTTAGTCCCTATTTCACAAAACACAAAATATTCAAAATTTCACCACACCCATGCTTGGCCGAATTTCACTAAGGTCCCTAGCAGCTCATTTCTTTCATTTATTTCACAATTTAACCTCTCAATTTACACTTTTCTCGATTTAATCCCTAATTGACATTTTTGTCAAAAATCACTTTACAAAACATATATATCAAACACCAAGCTTGCATAATTCATAATCAAACATCGTAAAACTCATGAATTCATCAATGGCAACTTTCAAAATCATCAACACTTTCAAAAATTGAGGCATGGGTTTAAGAGAACACTAAGCAACGATCATAAAAACGTAAAAATTATCAAAAATCGAGCAAAACACATACCCGAATTAAGCTTCAAAAGTGTCGATTATAAAAAATCATCCATGGCTTCTTTTTCTTCAACATTCGGCCAAAGATAAACATGCATGCCTTGCTTTTAATGTTTTGTTTTATTTATTTATAATTTAACACATAAATTAACATTTTAACCATTATAAAATAATATAAAAACTATTTATTAAAAGCCTAATGCCGTCCACTCAATTATATAATGGCCAAATTTCATTTTAAGGACTTCACAATTAATAGACCATAGCAATTTAGTGCTTTAACAATTAGATTGACACTTTTGCATTTTATGCGATTAAGTCCTTTTATAAAATCGAGCACAACAAACGATAAAATTTTCACACGAAACTTTCACACATATTAATTCACATACTGTAAACACCAAAAATAATATTAAAAATATTTTTTTGACTCAGATTTGTGGTCCCGAAACCACTGTTCCGACTAGGATCTAAACCGGGCTGTTATAACTCTCCCCCTTAGGGATTTTCGTACCCGAAAATCTTACCAGAAAGTAGATTAGGGATTTACTTCCACATCATACATTTCAAATTCACACATAGCTTCGGATTTTAAATCTCTTTAATCTCACAACTGAAATTCTGATCTGACTTTCGCTGTACATCATCTCTAGCTGAAACTGCTTATAGTTGTATTAAATTGTTTTCATTTTCTGCTCAATTTCTCTGACGATATTAATCCTGTGGACCATTTTCTTACAAAAATCGATCCTGAAATAACAGAGTTCGGTAACTGCTTATAATAGCAACAGTCTTTCTTAGTTGCTTTGAAACTCTAAAACACAGTGACAAATAAATATTTCGAGAATTTGGTTTGCGTTGCCCGATTTCAATGCAATTTCATACTCACAGATTACTGTAATCTCTCTCTGAATTATCATATGAGTTTCAGATCTCAACCCAAAACAATAATAACTGACACCATAGACAGGCTTACCAACACATGAACGAATAATTCAACTGCGTACAGAGATATTTCTTCAGATAGTTAACCATATTTTAGATAACTCTATCTTTTTCAATGATAAAGATAATCCCGATACAGAATTCATCAACCCTCCATTTTTGTACAATCAACAAAGTCGGAAATATCACATTTCATACTCATCATTGATATCATATCTCGGACTGTTATGCATCTTCTTAATCCCATATGGATAAATAAACTACCACTGAGAGTTTCTTGTAGCATTTGTTGTATATTCGTAGAGCTTTTCAGTATACACACTCTATCTCAAAATAACAAATAATTATCGATACCACATCTGAGGTTCTGAATCAGGAATCAATTTATGCTAAACCTCTTTTTAACTTATAATTCGCTGACACATTTCTGAATTTCACAACTTCACTAAATAAACATTTATTTAGCTTCTAATTCAGCTAACAACTATTCATTACCTGTTAAGATCAATCTCGTATTCATCGCTCAATCAAAACATCTGAAACTATAATCTTTTTCCTCGGATAAGAATCACTTACAGACTCAAAAGTTTTTCAACGATTCGAGCTAACTTTGTTGTGCCAAGTTCGGATCTTTCTCTAACATTAAACATTTTAAGCTCTTATAGTCATCAAATATGTCACATAACTCTTTTATGCAGCTTTAACTGTATAGAATCACAAGATATCTCTGCACATTCTTGTATTAGAACATATTTCGAACCATTCAATAATTTATGGCCGAAAATCATAATCTCTTTCTTTAACTCAGACTGTACCAGAACTTATGTTTCGGTTGAAAACATCTTCGTGTAAAAAAAAGCTTCAACAATCGAACTAACTTTAATTTACCACAACACTTCTCAGATATAATCGTTCCGATAGATATAATTCTGTATCAAATCTTCAAGAATATAAATCCTTCTTCCATACTATCCTTCAATTCATACATATACGTTCAAAGTTTATTTCCAGTTCGTAGATAGATTCGAACACATATAACCCAATTATCTTTTCAATCGAATAATTCAAATCAGACTAAACCACTGAATCAGTCTTTTCGAAGAAATCTTTTCTTCTCGTTAAAAAGGATAACCCAGACATATCATTATACAGAAGCCACAACCATCAAATAGAAATCATATTATCATAATCAGACCGACGTCTTAACTGTAACAATAGATAATATCCCGACCATTAATAAAACATTTGAACATAAAAGAAAATCAAATATGATTTTAATAGTAACCATTGCAGAAACACAATTTCTATAACTCTAAGGACTGTACCACTATACTCTAACACTTCAAGCCAGAAATTATAATCATATATTTCCGTCAAACAGATATTTCTTACAGATAATCATATAGAATCATAAGAAAACTAGGATAGCGAAATTTCAACATCTGAAGTTACACAAAATATCGAAAAATTATAACCCATATAGAATGATATTAATTTCGATGATATCCTAGAAAATGTCCAGAAAGAACAATGTCACCCATAAATACTGAAACCCACAGTAACAGAAACCATATAATCTTCACATATATATACAACAGAACAATAGCCTGTGGAAACAGAATATTAGCCTTATACAGATTTTACCGTCAATTTTTCGTATTCACACAAGGGAATAAATACCAGAGAAAGACATAGTAATGTCGAACATAACCCAAACAGACCAACGATACTTTCATCCATTAATATGTTTAGCTAATGTTCTCATACGATAAGAATTCCTTCTGAAATTAAACAGTTACATATATTTCTGAGGATAAATGTGCACGTAGAATGCCCAGAAGAAGTCATATTAACTGCCCGACTATAACCACTGCACTCAGCCATCAATACAATTCAAACATTATTCAACTGTCTAATTCTATCATCATTAAGTTCATATTATCCCATCAATAACAGAAATCAATCCAGAGAGGCTTCCAGTTAATACTTTCTTTAGATAACATACCTGAATAGGTCATTTAATCGGAGTTAACTTCTTCTATAACAGTGACTTTATATAATCTGAATAGTTTTCAGAACTATCCAATATCTCTTTTAATACTGTCTTCATTTGCTGATTCAATCTCTTTTCTGACTGCGTTATTAATCTTCCGAACACGGACTTCTGTAACTCCACACTCATGAGCTTATTCAACCCAAATCTTACAGATTTCCTTATAACATTTCACTGATAAGGGGGGTGAGGGTAGTAAAGCCTCAAATTTAACTTACACATAAATGCACATAACACATACTATCACAAATAGCCAGTTCATTACTAATTTCACATTCTCAAATCATTTAATAAACTTTTGCTTTTAATCACTTTTGCTCTTAACACATTGTTCATATGCCAACTCAAATTATTAATTCACAATCAAAGCATTTCAGATAGCAATCATAACTCAAATATCATATCTCATATGCTTATATAATTTCAACATTTATCAATAACATGTCATACAATTTGATCCTTACCTTTATGAATTTCAACTCATAATCAACACATTTTCACTCAAACATTTGAGTATTTATACAATACTATCATAATTATTGGGTTGGAAAACATATATCTGTCTCATCAAAATAATTTTAAATCGATTCGGAGATATCACACTATCGCAGGTTATATATGGCATGTATAGCTAGGCTCACATACGCTATGGTAGTCCTAGAACCGACTAAACCATAGCTCTGATACCAAAAAATATAACACCTCTAACCCATATCCATCGCCAGACTAAGGTTAAGAGGCGTTACCGGACATATCAGATCAAAACATAAACATTTCATTAACATCAAACATTCACAAACATTCCATAACGAAAAATACTCATAGAGTCCCTTCAGAAGGTCTACGAGACCTTAAACATGCATTGGGAAGGATTCGGGACTAAACCGAGCACATACAAATTTTTCTGAAAATTTAACATTTTTTAAAGTTATAGAGGTCACACACCCGTGTGAGGTATACCCGTGTGAGTAGGCCGTGTACCTCACACGGCATTAGACACACCCGTGTGAGTAGGCCGTGTACCTCACACGGCATTAGACACACCCGTGTGTCTGAGCCGTGGCAAAACAGGGCATACATATTGACTTGTCCACACGGCCACAAGACACGCCCGTGTGGCTTCCTGATTTGCTTCAAATTGTAACCTTGAGAGACACAGTCGAGACACACGCCCGTGTGCTCAACCGTGTAGGCAAATTTTAGGCCATTTGTCACCCAAAATTAAGGTCATACCTACAAACCTCAAACAAGCATCAATTCATGTCCATATACAAATTGAACTCAAACATACCAATTCAAAGTACCAACTTCAAATAAAAAAACATGTGATTCATACAACATATTAATCCATTTCAATTCATAGTATTTCTCAACATATCTATTTTCTCAAATCAACCATTAACCTTACCAAAACTAACCATTTCTTTTAGCCATTCATGCCTTTCAAAACATACCCAATTTTCCACTACCACATTCATAATCAACCATCTCAAATGACCAAATACATTTCCAACCATAATATCAATTACCATAGCCTATACATATAACTATTTATATATAACACATTTTATAATCACTCATTGAACCAACGATTTGACCTTTTTAAACCGAACTACAAGTACACATTAAATAGGCATATGTATTCGTATCTCATATGTTCAACAATATAAATAAACAACCTTTCGGTTATCAAATTTAACTCAATAAATCATAACATTTCCTTTTCCGTCACTCCATCTATAAGCTAAACATGTTATCTCATATCTTAACATCAAAATAATATGTCATTTATAGTTATTCTAATGACCCTTTTACCAAACCATAATATACCACTTTTCATGCTTCCAAAATGAGTTAATTAATAAGCCGAATATATACCCTACTTACCACTCCTCATTGCCAAATTATATAACCAACATCACAACATATTTACCATATAACCTGCCTCTCAAATAAGCTTATAACATGACCAAATATAATTACCAACATTTGCATCATGAACTAGCCATTTTCGCATGGCTATACACATATACAAATTTCAAAACCAAAAATTTCAAAACTAGCCTATACATGCCACATTACCAAATCTCAAAGTATTTATTTACCGAAACGAATACTGGATAGTGTGATGAGATCTCCCACGACTTCCAACCCGAGCAAGTCCCCGAAACTCTATAACATAGGAAAAACACACGGAGCAAGCTTTGAAAACTTAGTAAGCTCGTATCTTAATAAACTTAACATAGCAAAAAATTTCATTACAATGCCATAAGCATGATATGCTATCACACACAACTTCTCTAAATTTATAGCAAGTTCTCATTTCGAATTATTATCATTCAATATTATACTACATAACTATCGAACTGTAGCTTTCACAAACTTATTCAATTCAATTCTCATATATCATTTAATTCACATTTTCATATAGCTAAAAGAGCATATTATGGAAAATAACACATTCAATCATATATCTTTCTCATATAAATCTCATATCATTATTTATACTCAAATTCACCTTTCATTCATATAGTATCTGATAATTTCACATATGCAACTTTATAAATCATAACTTATACATTTGTTCATATTTCCTTTGCACATATTCATATTTCATTTCCATATACATCACATAACATTCTTTGCACATATACTTACCTTTCATTTCCAAACATTGTATACCTTTCAACGTACCTGAATCGGAATGTCATTCACTTAATCACTTATTTCTCGGAATGCCCGTTGAACCGTTCGGAATCAATAAGGATACTCCGATAGCTCGAAAAGCTCATACAATGCCAACGTCCCAGACGTGGTCTTACATGTAATCAAATATCGATGGCACTGTCCAGACAGGGTCTTACACGATATCATATATGATGCCGATGTCTCAGACATGGTCTTACACGTAAATCTAAAATCGGTGCCAACGTCCCAGACGTGGTCTTACACGATAACACATATCGGAATCCTATGTCATGACATATGTATCCTGACTATTCCTATGGTTCGTACGGGGCTTTCAGATGTCATCACATTGTCGATGCTTTCTCATATTCATATATTCTGCTTCTCGAACAAATTAATATCATAATAACATATATAAGTTATTCAAAATACATATATATTTACATTACCATTCGGCATTGAATTCAATCACACAAATAATATGCATTTATAAAATGACTTCGTAATGTCTATTAAAATACGAACTTACCTCGTTCGTAGTAATGACAAATTAAGTCGACTAATCCGACATTTTGACTTTCCCTCAATCTAGATTCGAATTCGCTTTTTCCATTCTAATTAATATCAAAATTAACTTACTTATTCAATATTTCATTAAATTTTCATCCAAAAACATATAAATGGGCAATTTGCATTTTAGCCCCTAACATTTCACATTTTTACAATTTAGTCTCTATTTCACAAAACACAAAATATTCAAAATTTCACCACACCCATGCTTGGCCGAATTTCACTAAGGTCCCTAGCAACTCATTTCTTTCATTTATTTCACAATTTAACCTCTCAATTTATACTTTTCTCGATATAATCCCTAATTGACATTTTTGTCAAAAATCACTTTACAAAACATATATATCAAACACCAAGCTTGCATAATTCATCATCAAACATCTTAAAACTCATGAATTCATCAATGGAAACTTTTAAAATCATCAACACTTTCAAAAATTGAGGCATGGGTTTAAGTGAACACTAAGCAACGATCACAAAAACGTAAAAATTATCGAAAATCGAGCAAAACACATACCCAATTAAGCTTCAAAAGTACCGAATATAAAAAATCATACACAGCTTCTTTTTCTTCAACATTCGGCGAAAGATAAACATGCATGCCTTGCTTTTAATGTTTTGTTTTATTTATTTATAATTTAACACATAAATTAACATTTTAACCATTATAAAATAATATAAAAACTATATATTAAAAGCCTAATGCCGTCCAATCAATTATATAATGGCCAATTTTCATTTTAAGGACTTCACAATTAATAGACCATAGCAATTTAGTGCTTTAACAATTAGATTGCCACTTTTGCATTTTATGCGATTAAGTTATTTTATAAAATCGAGCACACAAACGATAAAATGTTCACACGAAACTTTCACACATATTAATTCACATACTGTAAACACCAAAAATAATATTAAAATATTTTTTGACTCGGATTTTTGGTCCCGAAACCACTGTTCTGACTAGGGTCTAAACCGGGCTGTTACATTTGAAGATATGTTACACTTTAATATCTTACAGTAGTGGCTCGTTTGTCTTTAATAGTACAAAGTGAGAGGCGTAAAAGAATTGGTCTTGCATTGACAGTATGGTTGCAAATGGGTACAATTGCGAGTTGGTTCTTAGTTACATTGGGTGTCGTCTCTAGCCTAAATACTTATAGACCAAGGATTAGATCATATGTTTTAGATTTTTATGCACAACGAGATTATTTGAAAAGACTTGTATATTCTAGTGACGAGACCTGTATTGAACAAGTTAGCATGAATAGAATCACTTTTTCTAAATTATATGAGATGTTACAAACTTTAGGAGGATTGAAGTCATCAAGGAACGTGCTTGTTGATGAGCAAGTAGCAGTGTTTTTACATATCATTTCTCATCACCTCAAAACCGAGTTTTCAAGAATCACTTTAATAGGTCCTGGAAAATCGTTAGCAGATCATTTCACAATGTTTTAAATGTTGTCATACACTTACAAGATGTGTTATATAAAAAGGCAGAGCCAATTACAGCTAATTCTACAGACCTAAGGTGGAAATGGTTCAAGGTATTAGAGTGAGTTCCATATATAGCTCGTATATAATTTAGTTAATTTAGATTTAAATATAGTATCCTAACTCGAGGTTTTATACATGTGATGTAGAATTGCTTAGGTGCTTTAGATGGAACCCACATCAAGATTAGGGTTCCAAAAGTTGATAAACCTAAATATCGAACACGAAAAGGTGACATAGCAACAAATATGTTAGGTGTTTGTACACCTGATATGCATTTTGTTTATGTTCTTTCTAGTTAGGAAGGTTCTGTTGCTAATGGATGGGTTCTTCGAGATGCCATTAGTAGGAGACGTGGACTAAAAGTTTCTCATGGTAAGGTGCATAATTGGAGAGATTTGAATTAATTTTTAAGATCATACTTTTTTTGGGAAAGTTAACCATGATAAATATTTTTTTTCCTTTTTTATAGGTTGTTATTAACTAGTTGATGCTGGTTACACAAATTGTGAGTGATTTTTTGCGCCTTTTAGAGGAAAAAGATATCATTTGAATGAGTGGCGTCAAGGTTACCAGCCAAGTACTCCAGAAGAATTTTTCAATATGAAACATGCTTTAGTGCATAATGTTATTGAAAGATGCTTTAGGTTATTAAAACTTAGATGGGGAATACTTAGGAATCCATCATTCTATCCCGTGAGTATGCACAATAGAATCATTATTGCATGTTGTTTGCTCTATAGTTTTATTCAAACCTATATGAGTCTTGATCCTATTGAAGCAGAGTTGGGAGAAGGATTACCTAGTAATGTGATAGATGCCGATGAATCGAATATCGTAAATATTCATCCATCAAATATATGGGCTACTTGGAGGATGAAACTAGCCAATCCAATGTTCTATGAATGGCAAGCATCTATAAATTAGTTAGGTTTATTAAAACATAGTAGAAGGTTAATTTGTTTATGTTATTTTTTTATCTAGTTTACGAAACTTTGGTGTTGTTTGAATTGTCTTCATGTATTGTACTGGACTTGTTGAATTACAACTTTAATTTATTTTCTTTTGATTCGTCATGTGTTATTCTTTTATAAAGTCTCAACCTTCTGATTCATAATATCGAACCTAATTTTAATTTGTGTTTTTTCTTAAGATAGTTATGTCAAGTTTTTCACAATCAATTGATTCTTCCCCAAATTCTCGTGGAACCAAAAGGAAATGAGTTCCAGAAGAAGATGTTGCGTTGGTTGCCTGTTGTCGGACAAAACACGTAGTGAACAAAATAATTAAATATAAATAAACACATATAGAATAAAATCAAATAGAATGATTTATAATTAATTTGTTAAATACGAAAAACAAAATAAAACCGTAACAGAAGTTGAAATAAACAGGAAGGGAAATGATTTTACGAAACATTGAGGCCTGTGAAACACAATTTCCTTAAGAAAGATTCGGCCTCTCCTACGGTACTTGGAGAAACGTTAGTCGAATGTCTCTCAGGATACAACAATAACAGTGATCAAAGTAGTAGCACCTCTACAACGATCAACGAACGAACATTTGCCTTTTTCTATCACAGGAACGTTTGAAAAATTCGGAGAAGAAAAGAAGAGTTTTTGATAGTAACATAAAATCGGTGTGAGAGAGTGGAAAAAATAATCTAAGAATTCTAAAGAAGTCTAAGCCTTTTATAAGCATTCAAAGTGGAGGAATTTTATGGAAATATCCAAGTATAAGGAGACAAAATTTGCATTAAAGGGGCAATTGAATCAATTTGATAAAAATCAAATCACATTGATTAGAATCAAATAATTCAGGATAAATATATCCTTTTATATTAGATTTTGTATATATTTGCAGAGGAAAACTTATATTTCGTGTTGAGCTAAAATATCCATAGGCTCATCCAGTCCGGACATTTTGCGTCGCCCACGTCATGTAGGTGCACCCCAACCCCGTCGAGTTTGGACCTGCACCCCCTGCGCGCGAGGCAGGGTTCCAAGCTTAGTCATTCAATCACCCTTCAAGAGGGTTCTCATATATAAACCCATCTCACACTTGGTATTTAACCAATGTGAGATCTAAGCTTTTCTTTTCCTCAACAATTATTTCGAAGTAGCTTACTTTGAGCATCAATTTCTCATTCATGACTCAACCATTTTGAGCATATGATATACTATTGTAAAGGTATCATAGAGTAGAATATGAAACCATAATTTTATGATTCAACTCTCCACCTTTACCTATTGAGAATATGCCTCAAAGTTCCATAAAAATGTAATTTTTCCAACAATCCCCCACATGAATGAAAATTGATAGTTTTATTGAAAAACATTGACTTGATATGGTGATAGAATCTACTATCGATAGTTGCATAGGATAGGCAGGTATCCACCCTTGAACCTTACCTTGTAAAAGTATATTTACTTTACTAGCTGACCAGTAGACGTGATGTCTTTGAACTGTTTTGTCGTTTGTGTAAACGATGATATACCTCACACAACTACCTCCCTGGCAAGGTTTTAGTTCTCATGGTTATGTTTATATAGCCGTGAACATCTCTTGGTTCTACAAGAGTTTGAGATAACTATGCCCCAATAGTCTCCTTGAAGTGGTCCCACTTCACTCTCACATAGGTGACTTATGTTGTTCGGCTCACCGAAACACACAATGGTCATTAAAAGCATTGCTTAACCTATCCCATTTTAGTCACTGCTTACGTCATAGGAATGGACTTGGGATAAGTACCCCCATAGTGACCTCACAATGTCTATACAATTAGATTGTCCTTTTGAACCTAGATATTGGGATCTCCAATCAACTAGGTAGGGTTTTCCTTCACATATCGCCTTTTATTTTCATGGGCTTTAGTCACACTCCTTTCGATGTTTTATTAACATGATCTCGATTTAAGCCTTTAGTTAGCAGATCCGCAATGATATCTTTGATTTTCCAAAATCAGTAGAGATAACTCCGTTTGAGATCAGTTGTTTAATGGTATAGTGTCGACGACGCATATGTCTTGACTTACCATTATACGTTATGTTAGCAAGACACCCCCACACTTTTAAGTGGTTGTAGGATGGTTTTCTACCTCATATGGTGCCTTGTCCCTTTTCTTGTGGGGTACCTTATTTAAAAGGTAATTAACTCATAGAAACGTTTCCCTCACATTTTCTTTGATAACCTGGAGCTTTTTAGCAGTGCGTTCATCTTTTCCTTTAGAGTCCTATTTTTTTGTTCGACTGCTCTATTTGAGGAAAGTATGGTGGTGTTATTAAGTTGTGTACAGTATTCAAATGATTCAACATATCCACCACCACGATCACTTAATCTTTTTATTAAGTTGGTTTTCAACTTCTTGCTTATAGAGAATAAAATTCTCTTCGTCTTAGCTCTTAAGCAAATATACGTAGCAATGAAGGTAATAAACATTTTTATTATTTCCTCTCATTTGAACAAGCTTTACAAGCATTGCTATGTATTAGATCAAGTGGCTTTGACCTTTGTTAATTTTCCCTCAACACATGTTTCACATTTATAATTATAATTATTGTGAAATGAAGAAATGTGCTCTAAGTTAATTAATGTACATAAAGTGTCATAATTAACATATCTGAGCCTACTATGCCATAAATTAAATGACCTAAACATATAAACAAAAAAAGAAGCAACATTCTTATTCATAGTTTTGCTTTTACAGAGATTGCATTTAGATTAATACAAATCCCCTTCCCACAAACATTCCCTCTTTAGAAAGAACATTCTTATTCATAGTTCTTGCTCATAATTCCGTATCGGACACTTCCTTGGAAATTTCTTCCACAGCATTGGCCTCGTTAGCTCTAACTTTCTTTGGGATGCTACAATCGGATGACTTGTGCCCCATCTTGTTGCAATTGAAGCATTTTCCTTAAAATTTTTGCTTCTTGGAAACACTACCTTTTGGTCCCATTTTAGACCCATTCTGCGGTTGTTTTCCCTTCTTGAAGTCTTTCTTGACTTCTACGATGTTTGCCCTAGCAACATTGTCATTTGCTGCATTGTTGAGCCTTCTTTCCGTACCTCTATTATCTTCTTCAATCCGAAGTCTGACAATTAGGTCTTCCACTGACATTTCTTTTCTTTTATGCTTTAGGTAATTCTTGAAGTCATTCCAAGCAGGAGGCAACTTCTCAATAATGACTGCCACTTGGAAGGATCCACTTATTATCATCCCTTTAGCAAGAATTCTGTGAATGATCAGTTGAAGTTCCTGCACTTGATTCACAACTAATTTAGAATTAACCATTACAAAATTCAAGAATTTAGCAACTAAGAATTTTTTAGTTCCAACATCTTCGGCTTTTTATTTATGGTCAACGATGTCCATAATTCCTTAGTTGTTTTCTTAACACTATACACTTCGTACAGTGCATCCGACAATCCATTTAGGATGTAGTTTGGGCATAAGAAATCTGAATGTTTCCAAGCTTCAACAGTAGTGAAAGTGGTAACTTCATCTACCTCGCCCTCTTTAACAATAGGATGGTCATCTTTCAAAAAATTGGTCAAGTTCAACATGGTCAAATAAAACAATATTTTCTGTTGTCAAGTCTTAAAATTCTGTCCCGAAAATTTTGCAGGTTTCTTGTTGTGGCTTACAATAGTCGCCACCGGCAATACCGAGTTTTGGATCGAAGATTGTGTTTGAACCAAAGCTTCAGATTGCGAATTGATTGAATTGGTAGGAGTCTCCATTTTTCTGTTAAGAAACAAAACCAGAATTATAAAACTTATCAACTTTTATTAGATGGCTTGAATTTAATAAAACCTGAAACAAAAGTTTATACGGTCTAATAAAAAATACAATAAAACAATGTACCAATTAGGTAACCCTAAAAGAGAGGTGGTGCTTTTGGCACACTTAAATACCAAGTCTTTCAAAGAACCAATCCTAGACATGCATTCTTATATTGTCTTTTTAATTCACCGTTGATAAGTTTCTTTTAATTCAATTTAAAGCCACAATTAAGGCCACCATAAATAGAAAATTTCCCTTTGATTTGTTAAATGGCAGAATAAAAATTCTGAAACAAAATTAAAAACAATTTTGTTAAACGGCAGGATTAAATCCCAAAACAAAATTATATCATTAAATCAAAATAAAATTTTGTTAAACGGCTGGAATAAATCCCAAAACAGAATTATTTGATTACGTTTTTATTTGGAAACAAAACAGTATCGAATAAAATCTTGTTAAACGGCGGGAAGAAATCCCGAAATAGATTTTATTTAATTTAATTTGAAATTTTGAAACAAAATAAAATCAAATAAAATATTGTTAAACGGCGGGAATAAATCCCGAAACAAATTTTATTTAATTTAATTCTGATTTGGAAACAAAATAAAATCAAATAAAATCTTGTTAAACGGCAAGAATAAATCTTGAAACAGATTTTGTTTAATTTTAATTTCTCGTTTTTGGCAACAAAATTAAAGTGTAATAAATCCGTTGAACAGCGGGAATAAATCTCGAAACATATTTTAATTTAGCTTTAATTCTTGATTTTGGAAATAAAACCGAAATTGGAATAAAATCGTTGAACGGTGGGTATCAATCCCGAAACGGATTTTATTTTACTCGCTTTTGGAAATAAAACAAAATTTGGAATAAAATCGTTGAACAGCGGGAATCAATCCCGAAACGGATTTTATTTTACTCGTTTTTGGAAATAAAACAAAATTTAGAATAAAATCGTTGAATGGCGGGAATCAATCCCGAAACGGATTTTATTTACCTTTAATTTCTCATTTGGAAATAAAATCAAAATAATGGAATAAAATCCGTTGTACGGGCGGGAATAAATCCCCAAAAGGATTTTTTTTTACTTTTAATTTTCCGTTTGGAAATAAATAAAAATAATGGAATAAAATCCGTTGAATGACAGGAATAAATCCTGAAACGGATCTTATTTACTTTTAATTTCCCGTTTGGAAATAAATAAAAATAATGGAATAAAATCAGTTGAACGGCGGGAATAAATCCCGAAACGAATTTTATTTACTTTTAATTTGGAAACAAAATTGAATAAAATCTATTAAACAGCAGGAAAAATCCCGAACAGATTTTATTAGTTTTAATATTCATTTGGAAATAAAAAACAAAATAGAGGAAAAAGAAATTTGTTGAACGGCAGGAAAAATCCCGAAACAGATTTATATAATTTAAAAAAAAATTGATTTTCAAAAAATATTTTTTTTTTCTTTTCGCCTTGGTGTCTCATTTTGTCTCGGATTAGAGATTTGTAAAAATAATTATATATTTGTCTTAAGATTGTTGGACAAAACACGTTAGCAAACAAAATAATTAAATATAAATAAACACATATAGAATAAAATCAAATAGAATGATTTATAATTAATTTGTTAAATACGAAAAACAAAATAAAACCGTAACAGAAGTTGAAATAAACAGGAAGGAAAAGGATTTTACGAAATGTTGAGGCCTGTGAAACACAGTTTCTTTAAGACATATTTGACCTTTCCTACGGCACTTGGAAAAACGGTGGTCGAATGTCTCTCAGGATACAACAACAACAGTGATCAAAGTAGTAGCACCTCTACAACGATCAACGAACGAACGTTGTCTTTTTCTATCATTGGAATGTTTGAAAAATTCGAGAAGAAAAGAAGAGTTTTTGATAGTAACAGAAAATCGGTGTGAGAGAGTGGAAAAAATAAGCTAAGAATTCTGAAGAAGTCTAAGCCTTTTATAGGCATTCAAAGTGGAGAAATTTTATGGAAATATGCATATATAAGGAGATAAAATCTGTATTAAATGGCAATTGAATCAATTTGATTAAAATCAAATCACATTGATTAGAATCAAATAATTCAGGATAAATATATCCTTTTATATCAGATTTTGTATATATTGCTGAGGAAAAATTATAATTCGTGTTGGGCTAAAATATCCGCAGGCCAGTCTAGTCCGGACATTTCGCGTCGCCCACGTCGTGCGGGTGCGCCCCAACCCCGTCAGGTTTGGACCTGCACCCCCTTGCGCGAGAGGCAGGGTTCCAAGCTTAGTCATTCAATCACCCTTCAAGAGGGTTCTCATAGATAAACCCATCTTACACTTGGTATTTAACTAATGTGGGATATAAGCTTTTCTTTTCCTCAACAATTATTTCGAAATAGCTTACTTTGAGCATCAATTTCTCATTCATCACTCAACCATTTTAAGCATATGATACACCATTGTAAAGGTCTCATGGAGTAGAATATGAAACCATAATTTTATGATTCAACTCTTCACCTTTACCTATTGAGAATATGCCTCAAAGTTCCATAAAAATGTAATTTTTCCAACACCTGTATGGTCGACTTGTACAATGTTGGAACCTATAACGCAGATACGGGATTTAAGGTCGGTTATTTAAATGAGCTGGAAAGAATGCTAGAAAAAGTTTTATCTTATGCTAAGTTGAAGGCTAAACCTAATCTTGAATCAAGAATTAGGACATTGAAAAGGGATTGAGCAATCGTTTACGATATGCTTAGTGGAAAAGACAATAGTGGTTTTGGTTGGGATGAGCATAAACAAATGGTTGTTGCTGAAGATGCTGTATGGAACTCATATATAAGTGTAAGAATTATTTCCTGTCTTTATTATCTTGTTTTGACCAAACTTATATCTAATGTGGATTCATTCTTTTTTTTTTATAAATTCATAAAGCATCCGGTCAATTCAAACATTGTAGTTTCCCTTGTTATGACCAACTTACTTCTATATATGCAAAAGATCGAGCAACTAGGAAAGATGCTCAAATAGTTGCAGATATTGTTGAAGAAATAGATTATGAGGATGTAGTTATTGCAAATAATCTTGAAGAAGGAAACAATTACCATGGATGTGAAGATGGTGTTTCCTTGGATGAGATAGATGTCTCAGCTACATAATCGCAACCGTCAAAGCCAAATCAAGATGGTTCCACATTTTCAAATAAGAGAAAAAAAAAGATTTCTTATAGAAGTGAATAAATTTCTACTTCAATTACTGATGTTGCCATGTCATTGGGGAAAAACATACGGACTATTGGCCATAAATTAAGTAGGAACATTGCCTCCGAGAAAGTGCTTCAAGAAAGTACTCAAAAATTATATCCAACCTTATGTGAAGTAGAAGGATGAACTGAGGATGAGCGCTATCGTGCGTTGAGCAAAATTCCAGACCATCCAAAGCAAATGTTCAGTTTCTTTAGTCTACCTTCTTCTGTGTGATTAGAATAGGTGAGAAGATTTCTTTCTAACCATTAAAAATCATGGTTGTGTTGGTAATGTTTTGGTAACTTTTTGTATATGTAATATTTGGATTGTATAATGATGTGATATAATGCCACATATTGTTGTAACTTTTTAACATATAGATTATAACATATAAGGTAATAATATCTTGTAACTTTTTGTTGATGTATGAACATTATGTTTGGATGTAAAATATAATTCTCAATTTATTTACTCCTTCTAATATTTTGCTTTTTAGTTTAGAAGATAATTAAATTATTTATTTCGCTAATGATATTTTAACACATTAAATATGCATTGCAGTTTAAAAATAATAAATTAGATCATATATTATTTTTATAATATTATATATTATGATTTTTATTAATTCACTATTTTAATAATAATTATAATATGAATGTTATTAAATTATATATTATTTTATTAAATTGTATTTAATGATAATTATGTTAAAATATGATTAAATTATTTATTTTTATTTTTATTAAATTATATTTAATAATAATGTTATTAAAATTTAATAACAATAACAGTATCTACCTTAAAAAAAATTCTATTAAAGGTACTTTGGTTATTTAAGCATTTTTTTTATGCTATTACAACATCTATTCCATTCAACCAAACACAATAATACAATTAGAGCTTTATTCTATTCCATTAAACTAAATAATTAAATTACTAATTATAATCTTATTCCATTACAACTCTATTTTATTATATATCTATTTCATTATTGTTCGCAACCAAATTTGGTTTGTTAGGTTTTTTTTTTTTTATTTAAAAAAAAAGAAAAGAAAAGAGACCAATCACGACGCTCAATGGCCAGAAAAAAGAAAAAGTAGTGATGAGAGATAGAAGCATTAGTATCAAATGCATTAAGCAGAGACAACCAAAAAGAAAAAAAAAAAAGAAAGCAAAAACAGAGATATGTTGGGGACAGCCGCTTCTGCAGCCACCATCCCTACCACTACTGCTCACGCCGCCAACACCATACGCCGCGCCTTTCACACTAATCCTTTCAATTCTCTCTCTTCTTCTCATCACTCTATTCTCTGCGCTCGCTTTCGTTGCCTCTCGCTACGCTCTTTCACCGCTGTTTCCTCCAAAGCCATGTCTCACCCTCAAACCCTCGATACTCCTCACCCTCAATCCTCTGCCGCTGGTAATGTTCTTTCCCTATTCTAATACTTTATTCACAATGATCGTCTCTTTTTCCTGGAAATACAAACCAATAAGATGCATTCTGATTCCTTTTCTGTTCTCTGTCAGGCAATAAGCAAGCAATAATATCTTTGTCTGACAAGAAAGACCTGGCTTTGCTTGGCAATGGCCTTCAAGAACTGGGGTAAATTAAATGACACCCTCTTTTTACTTTGGAGGTTTTCATATTTTATTTCACCTTTTATTATGGACTTGTCTTGCTTGTTCTTCTTCTTCTTCTTCTTTATAAACAAATAATAATAATAACCGTTAACATTGACTGTTGAAGAGTACTAGAGGAATGATTGGTGAACAAACTAACATAAGTATGGCATCATTCACGTATTCAATTCTGTTTTTTTCTTTGGAGTTGGTAGGGTCTATGTTATCAAAATGTAAAGCAGCTGTTTGGAAGCCTATTTGGTTTAAACTTGCTTCTTTGGAAACTATAGGTATACTATTGTTTCAACTGGAGGAACTGCATCTGCCTTAGAAAATGCTGGTGTATCTGTAACCAAAGTGGAGCAACTTACTTGTTTCCCCGAAATGGTGGTTAAATCTTTTCTTTGCTTTTTAAATGCATCCTTACTGATAATTTAAGGGGATAATTTTTTGCAGCTTGAGCTTGATTTTTACTACTATAGTAATAATTTTGATAGGAAAATGAGGTGTTTTTGGACTGATTTTCAGCTTCAGGGGCTCAGGGTCCAGTACCTCTGCAACGGTATCGCACCCCAACTTGGCAGAATGCCAAAATCTATAGAACAGGGACCTAGGTACCAATATATAGGCCCCTGGACAAGGCCACTGCACTGTGTTGGCCGTTTTGAGCCCTCCGAGGCTCGTACTTGACCCCGGCACCTCCTATCACCTGAAAAATATGACATTGAAGTCAAAGCTTACTTATCATGGTTTTTATTAATTGTTGGTCACTACTAATGATATGATGCTAATCTGTTATGCCGTCAGCTTTAAAATTCATTGAGTTTGGAGATTGACTTGGCTGTCTTTTACAGCTTGATGGTCGTGTGAAAACACTACATCCCAACATACATGGTGGTATTCTTGCTAGAAGAGACCAAAAACATCATATGGAAGCTCTTAATAAGCACGGCATTGGTGAGTTCTAATGTCTTTATTCCTGAGGGCTTTTTTCCAGGTATTTTGTAAGACTTCTCTATTTTTTTGTCTTTTAGCTAAAGTTGTTTCTATTCAGGTACATTTGATGTGGTGGTTGTGAACTTGTACCCCTTTTATGATAAAGTTACTTCTATGGGAGGAATCGCCTTTGACGATGGCATCGAGAATATTGATATTGGTGGCCCTGCAATGATTAGAGCTGCGGCAAAGGTAATTGTTGATGAGTTAGCAGTGAAATCCTATTTGATTAGTGTATTCATTGGCCCAAGTTGTATATTGGTTGGAATCATTGTTTTGTGGCTTTGCGTTCTAATAGATTATCTTAAATGCAAGCATGTTTAAAAAAATAAAAAATATCAACACAAAACAAAAAACAAAGCCAAATAGGTAACTAAACCACATTGGTAATAAATGGCATTTTCAACTTGTTGATTTTGGGGCTATAAGAGTAGGTTTGGTTATAGTCTTGAATCAGTACTAGCTTCCGGTCATCTGATCCACAAGTGCAGTGCTAGAGGTAGAGGAATTAATCATTCCTTAACATACAAGTTAAATAGGCCATTCTTTGTTTTAATCGTTTTCTATTGCAAAATGACACATCTATTTAAACAGAATCACAAGGATGTCTTGGTTGTTGTTGACTCACAAGACTATCCTGCACTCCTTGAATTCCTTAAAGGCAGTCAGGATGATCAACAGCTCCGGAGAAAGCTTGCTTGGAAGGCTTTTGAGCATGTTGCTTCTTATGATTCTGCAGTTTCAGAGTGGCTCTGGAAGCAGACTGTGGGAGGTATGCGCTTATGTATTAAGTTGAATCTGATCATTGTAGTTGAAATGGTCTCTAGTCATTTAATGATGTTTGGATGAAAAGAAAGATACTTACTTTCCATTCCATAAGCTGAGGCCTCACCTAACAAAATATACTTATTACATAAAAAGAAAATGCTTTTCTTTAAAACAATCATTGCAACATACTCATTAAACTTTTTTATCAAGTGCTACCTACAATTGTTACAAATTTAGATTGACAGAATTCTTTTATCTGTTGGAAGATAAATTCCCTCCCAGCTTGACGGTGCCATTATCCCTCAAAAGTTCACTTCGCTATGGTGAAAATCCTCATCAGAAGGCTGCATTTTATGTTGACAAGAGTCTGTCTGAGGTCAATGCTGGTGGTATTGCAACTGCTATTCAACACCATGGGAAGGTGATTAATTTAGTTTATAATTTTGGGATTTGAGACTTTGTCAGTCACATCATACCTTTTCCTCTTCAATTAGTTTCTATCATGCAAATGCAGATAGAATTTTATTGTTGCGGATTTTGAAGGGTGGCTGGTTTTATTGCTGTTCCTTTTACTATGGTGGTTGAGGACATAAAATCCTTAACAAATTGAAATACTATGATTCTATTTTTTGTCCAATTTAGTTATCAGCTGTGTTATTCCATGGCATAACCTTAGTTATTTAACTTGGTGCAGGAAATGTCATATAATAACTATTTAGATGCCGATGCTGCTTGGAATTGTGTCTCTGAGTTTAGGAACCCTACATGTGTGGTTGTAAAGCACACAAATCCATGTGGAGTAGCTTCTCGTGATGACATCCTTGAGGCTTACAGGCTCGCTGTGAAAGCTGATCCAGTGAGTGCATTTGGAGGAATTGTAGCCTTCAACATAGAAGTAGATGAGGTAAGTTAATTAGCTTCTTGGAAACCTTATATGCAATTGTGTTGTCTTTGTATCACACATTGAACATCATCTTACCTATTTGTGACCTTCAACCTCAAGATAGAGTATCCTTTTAGACATTTTGGTTGTTCACTTTTGGCTTTTAGGCTCTTGCTAAGGAAATTCGAGAGTTCCGAAGCCCAACGGATGGTGAAACTCGAATGTTTTATGAGATTGTTGTGGCTCCTAAGTATACAGAGAAGGGACTTGAGATCCTCCGTGGAAAATCGAAAACATTGAGGATCCTTGAAGCAAAGAAGAATGAGAAAGGGAAGCTCTCACTACGACAGGTTGGTGGTGGTTGGTTAGCCCAGGATTCAGATGATTTGACCCCTGAGGATATCCAGTTCAATGTGGTATCCGAGAAGAAGCCACAAGATAATGAGCTTTGTGATGCAGAATTTGCATGGCTGTGTGTTAAGCATGTCAAGAGCAATGCTATTGTAATAGCAAAGGTTTGTGCTTTTTATTTTGTTGGGATATTCAATACTGGTTAAAATGGTGCTTAATAAGCTTGTTGGCCTGGAGATCCTTATGATAAACATATCTGCGTCCTCTTCTAATAAAAGTTGGCATAAAACTGCCATGAAAAGAAAAGCTTATTATCACAAGATTGATGACCTGCTGACATTACTCATCAGGACAACCGTATGTTGGGAATGGGAAGCGGGCAGCCAAACCGTCTGGAGAGCTTGAGAATAGCTTTGAGGAAAGCAGGAGATGAGGTCAAGGGAGCTGCTTTGGCTAGTGATGCATTTTTCCCATTTGGTAATTTGAAAAGTTTTCTGCTCCTTAATGTTGTTAAGTAATGGACATGTATGCAGGCATGCAATGTAGCAATGATTCCTTGGTCTAATATAACCTGTTTGGTAACAAAGATGTGTTCTTCTATTAACAGCTTGGAAAGATGCAGTGGAAGAAGCTTGTGAAAGTGGTATTGGAGTGATTGCAGAGCCTGGAGGGAGCATTAGAGATGGGGATGCTGTGGACTGTTGTAACAAGTATGGAGTTTCATTGCTTTTAACAAATGTGAGGCACTTCAAGCATTGATGCACTTTCATTTTTGCCTTAATGGGTTCAACTTGCTCTCTAAGGGGGAGAGTGTTGTGCATTTTCTGACTGTAATGTTCACAAATAAGAAACGTTTGTGTTTGTTTTTAAATTTTAGAAGTTGAACCCTGCAGTTTTGTACCGGACATTTATTGCTCTCTGAGTTTGCCAAAATAATAGAATCAGACATCTTTATTTAGATTTTTTTCTTTCAATGGATCGCCGGAGAAAAAAATACCAACATGAAATAAATTTCCTTGTACAAAAAGGGGGCTCTTTCACTGCTTTAAGGAGAATGCAAGTTCTGTTTCTTCCCCATTTCAAAAAAAAATAAATATTGATAAACAAAATGCAACGATGAGGAGTTGGAAATTAATTTAAAAACTGATAAACCAATGTGACAACGAGGAGTTGGAAATTGTTTCTGCAAATTAGTTGCTATTCATAGTGTGAAATCGAAAAAAAAAATGAATTTCGAGTTAATTGAATCTAGTTGTTCGAGCCAACTCGAATAAGTAATTCAAGTTTCAAATTCGAATCGAGTTAAATTTTACAATTTAAATGATAGATTTTGTGTAAATACCCTTTCGGTCTCTGTCAATTTTAAAAATGAGCAAATTGATCTCTCAAAACAAAGATTACAAAAAAAAAATCAAAATAATTTTTTAAATTTAAAATATTTATAAAAAATTTCAAAATTTATATATATTTTAAAAAATTATTGTAGTTTTAAAAAAAATCTAAAGAACATATATAAATAAAGTTAAAAATTCTAAAATTTTCTAAAATAATAATTTTGAGGACCTAAATAAGTTAATTAATGTTTCAATCTTATCGTACTAATGTATTTTTTTTCTTTAAAAAAAGTTTTCAAATATATATGGTTTCAATTTATGTGCTCCAACATGGAATTAGTTATATTGTAACAAGATTTTAATTTGACATGTTTAATTTTTTAGTTTAACTCGAACAATTTCACTCAATTCAATTCAATTCGACTCGAATTTTATTTTACTCGACTCGATTCGAAAAAATTTCAAATCTAGTTAGGATGATAAAATGGGACTCGTGTATACAATGTCAGCAAAGTTTAAAAAAATTAACTTTTCCATTTATTTTGGGGTGATTTGACAAAAAAAACACAAGTTTAAGGGCTAAAAAAGGGAAAAATAAATGAAATGCTAAAATGACTTCTTCTTTTTTTCTTTTTTTGTAAAATTGGAGAGTCAAAAACATCATTATACCTTTTGAATTTTGGTTTTTATGAAGGGTATCAAAATAGTGTCAGGCATGTTATCGTAAAAAACATAACCATTTTCACAAAAAAAAAATTAAAAATAATAACAGCTGGACTTTATTTGAAGTAATTAAAGGAACAGTTCTCAAAAAGAAAAATAACAAAAAATAGGGAGTTAAAACGACTCCCAAAAGCAAGAATGTTATTCATCCATAAAATGAGTTTTTAACCTACCCAAACCAACATTCGAGGCATTACAACATTAAAGCATAAGCTTATTTGAAAACTTAAATCGTCCCTATAAAAATAAGTTTCCAGGGATTCTAAGCAAGATCATCAATCTCCCTTGCTAATTTGTGTTAAAACTAACGTTGATAATGGCAATATAGAACGATCGCAAAACAAAAAGAAAATAACAATAAAACACAGATTTTACATGGAAACCCTTTCGAGAAAAAACCACAGGCAGAGGAGGAGATATTCACTAATGTTGAAAACTGAATAATACAAGAGGAGACTACATCTATTTAAAGGTTGAAAAATCTTATTCTAATCAATGTCAAATTAAAGAAGTGTGTAGTTCTATACGGATTCTACTTATGTTGCATGGTCCGTACCGTGGGGGTCTTGGGCTTTGACTGAGGGCCACAGATCCCTTTGTTCTACCATTATATTTATTTAATAAGGATTCGAGTTACACAACTCTAACAATCTGGCTAGTCCACCCACCATCGGTCTTTCTCAACTACGTTAATGGCAAAATCAAGAACACCTTGCACCAGATAAGTTGTTTCCTCCTTTCTTAGTCCATCATTAGCAAGAATATGTGCCATTTCATTTACTCCTCGCAGTGCATGTCGAAAAATATACCAATGATAACCTTCACATATGAATCTAGAGCTTCTAAATATATGCACTTATCTCTAATCTAACCTCTTTCTCTAAAATGAGTTTTTTGATAACCGTGAGAGCATCTCCTTCAATTTCCACCTCTAAGAAACTCAGATCTAGGCCCTACTGAGTCGCTTGGACACATGCAGTTGCCTCCGCAACGAACATTGAGGGTTTGTGATCGTTCATTATTATCTTTGATCCCAACACCCCACCATTTCATCTCTGATAATAATACATGTACATGATCTTTTTGTGTGCTTTTGAAATGCAGCATCAAAGTTTATCTTCACCAGAGGACTCTCCAGCGGTCTCTAACATTCAAGCCCCACCCTTTGAACATGTATTTTCTGGTTAATTACTTCCAATTCTCAGATATAGGAGAGAACAAAATGTTTAGTCTCACTCGTTTTTTGTTTAACTCCCTCATGAATAGCTTTATTTCGAACCATCCAAATAGCCCATATTGTGCATACCATGATCCTACAATAAAGATTAGATTTGTTCATAAAAATGTTACTCATCCAATCCTTATATTCCATTTCTGATATTGTATGTGGCCAACAAATGTTTAGTGATTGCCAAATCTCTTTCGTAGTGGAACAGTCTTTAAAAACATGTTCAACAAATTCCATTCTATCAGAGCACTTAGACAATTTGTTGAACTAATAAGCCGTCTATTGTATAGATTATGAAACGTGGGGATGTAATTTTGGAGTACTCTCCAATTTGTAATCTTCATCTTGGTCGGAAGGTTGAGTTGCCACAACTTCTTGTAATAGGGAGAATAGATAGTATGCATTGTGTTAGGTATTTCTATATTACCTCATTGTAACAAGCACTTATACCCACTTCGCACTGAATACTCCCCTGAACCTTCCCTTTGCCGTACCAATTTGTCTTCATGTGGGGCACGAGCCAGTGGAATGCAAAGAATTCTATCCGCAACATCATCATTGAAGGTATTATGCATCAATTTTGCCTCCAACATCTAGTTGTAGGCTCTATCAAATCGACCACTATTTGAATAATTGGATTACTAATCATGTTCCTTGTTATTTTAACAGCCTTTGGAATCCAGTCCTCAGTCCAGACTGAAATTTGGGACCCTGTTCCCACTCTCCAACATCTGTCATGTTAAAGAAGCTTTTTGCCCTTTTTGCCCGTCCAAATACCTTTCTAGGTATAAGAAGGGTGAGCTCCCAAACTTACATTAACAAAATTTGAGTCCGGATAATATTTAGCTTTTAATGTGCAAGATAATAATGAATCAATAAAACAAATCAAACGTCATCCCTACATTTCAAGCAAAGTCAAATTAAATTTAGCCAAACTCCTAAATCTTATTCCCCCGTTCTCTTTGAGCTCACATAACCACTTCCAATCACACCAGTGGATCCCACGTTGACCATGGTTTTTTCTGCCACCAGAATTTGCTAATTGTTCCTTCCATACCTGAACATAAGGAATTAGGTAATAGGAAACATGACATCGAGTAGGTCAAGATTGCCTGCAAAACCGCCTTAATAAAAACTTCCTTTCCCCCTTGTGAAAAATGTTTTATACTTCAGCCTTTAATCATACTGCTCATTCAATCTTTTAACACTTGGAAAGCTAAATTTTTCCCCATTCCAACCATATTTGGGAGACCTAGATATTTTTTCGGATTTGTGGAGAATCTAACATTTAGAATACTGGAAACATGCAATCGTAACTCTACAATAACATTTGAGCTAAAATAAATCAAAGATTTATCAAAGTTAATACACTGACCCGTATAGACTTCATATTCACGAAGAATATCTTTCATAATATGAGCCCCTTTCGTTGTAGCTTCACTGAATAGGATGCAATTGTTAGCAAACAATATATGATAAATTAGTGGTCCCCTTCTATAAACCTTTGCTCTCATCAGTAAACCATCATTTTCCGTTAATCTCATCAAAGTTGATAAACCTTCACTACAGATCAGAAAAAGGCATGGACTCAATGGATCCCCCTGCCTAAGTCCTTGAGATAGTGAAATAATTTCCCCTTCTTCGCCATTTAGCACAATCGAATATTTAACAGTACTGATACAGTGCATAATAAAATCCACCCACGAATTATCAAACCCCATCTTTAACATCATACTTCTTAGGAAAACTCATTCCACTCTATCATAAGCTTTGCTCATATCAAGCTTTAGAGCCAAAAAAACCTTTTCAACTCATTCTTTTTTTGTTTAAAAGCGTGCAATACTTCATAGGTGAGAAGAATATTGTCTATAATAAGTCTTCCATGCACGAAAGAACTTTGCGTTTCATCAATACATGTATCTAAGACTTGTTTAAATCGATTAGCCACCATCTTAGAGATTATCTTATCAAGCACCATGCAAAGACTAATAGGAAGAAAATTCCAACAACCTTCGGAATTAGAATAATGTGAGTTAGATTTAAGGACTCTAGAGAAGTACCTTGATTAAGAACATCCAAACAAAACGAACCAATGTCATTCCCAACAATGTGCCAATATTTCTGAAAAAATAAAGCTGGTATGCCATCTACACCTGAAGCTTTTGTTGAACCTATCTTCTTCAATGCTGTTAAAATCTCCTCTCTACTATATTCGACTAGGAGACTTTGATTCATACTTTCTGAAATACAATTTTCCACCTCCGAGAGAATATGATACGTGTCTCCAACTCATTGGGGAGAAAAGAGGTTAGAAAAATATGTAGTTGCTATAGCTGCCATTTCTGAATTACCAAAACAAACTGACCATTTTCATCATTCAGCCCTTTGATACGATTTATCTGTTGACGTTGTGAAGCACAATTATGGAAAAAATTTATATTTCAACCCCCAAATTTTAACCAATTTACCCACTCTTTGTTCCTAGTAAGACTCCTCTTTTTTAATTTACATATTGAGGTGCATTTTCACATTGATCAGTTCAACAAGATTCTCTTCAGTTCTTTCCATAGCATCCAATTGATCTATGCGTTTAAGTAGTTTCTTCGAATTACCAGCTCTTTGATTTTTCAATTTGTCAGCCCATTCCTGTAATCCTCCATATAGATAAGCAAGCCGATCAGTGACGTGACCTAAACTACTCTCCCATAGTAGTCTTGTCTCTATTTCGCATGTTTCCTCCATAGTCCACTAGCTTTCAAAATGAAAACTTCTTTTTCTATGATGCTGGACAACATTATCTGTAGTTATCAACAAGGGGAAATGATCCAAAACAGAATGAGGAAGGTGCCTTAACAAAAATTCAGAGGAAGATGTCCACCATTCAGCATTTGCCACTCCACGATCAAGTATTTCTCTCTAATATTATTTTCTAGCAAATTTCCCCTTCCCCACGTGAACCAAGGGCCCGAATAACCCATATCTTCCAGTTGGCATTCTGTTAAAGACGATCTAAACTCCTCTATGCAACCTTCATCCCTAGAAACATCACCATTCTTTTCAAATGCATAAAAAATCCTATCATCCTCCATTTTGGTTTAACTGGATCTTCCTGCAATTCCACATCAATGTGATTTTTTGAGAAACTCCTCAACGTAATAGAGCTCCCCTCGTTCCATCCAAGGCTGAGTCCTCCACGAGTACCATCAACTGATACATCAATCCCACATTGAAAGTCATATTGTTTCCTAATTTTCTCCATACGATTCGAATTTAATTTTTGTCTCAATAAAGAAGACGAGTTGGGGATGATAGAGTTTCAACACATGTTGAATTCTACGAACAACCCGTGGGTTCCTCAAACCACGGACATTCCAACAAAGAATTTTCATTGCGTCCGGTCAACTTGCCTTCTAGCAGCCATCGATATCTTTTGAGATAGGACTTTGTCGCACCCATTAACGTTCTCCAATGAATCTGAATGATCAGAAACTATAGAGCTCAAAAAATCTTATCTTAGTGTTTTCCTGCCTTCAGTACCCTCTAATGGGTTGTCTTCTAAATCATGGTCCATAATGTCTCTACCCAATCCGCTTGAACAGTCCACCACTTCCTTTTTCGAGGGATTCAAATTCCCCTCCAAATTAAACCCCAATATGGGATTAAATTTGTGCCATGATTCCTGCCCTTTAATATTTCGTAAATTCCTCATTGAATCTTGCTTTCCAAAGTCGGCTTTCAAGATATTTGCATCGTCTTCCTCAGGAAACCAAATACTATTTTCGCATTTAAATTTTTTATATTATTATCATAAGTTTCCCTAAAAGCTGAATATGCAATCTAATTGTTAGAAAAATCTCCTTTCCCTAACACGACTCGTTTGTCTCTTGAAAACTTCCAAGTTTTTTCATTACCTCTCAACTTTAATATTAGCTTTTAAACTTTCCAAAAGGAGATGCAATGTTTTCTTCGCCACTTCTATTTTCTTTATACGTTGGTGATTCTTTCTTTTCTTTTCCCATCTCTCTCTTTTTTAAGAAGGAAATTCCTTTTTTTTTTCTTTTAAAAAACATCTTCAGATTTGTTTTAAGTTTTATTTTTGAACGATGTGTACAGTACATTTATCCTTCTATTATGAATTATGATTATAGTTTTAAAATTTTTCACAAAATCAATTTTTGATTAAAAAACTATCTTCTTTTTTTTTTTTTTTGCTTAATTAAAATAATTGTGTAGCTAAGAGAAAGTTCATTAACCTCGCAATTCACGAGGATTGAAATGTGAAAAAAGACAAAAAAGTATTGAGGCTTGACTTTGATTTGTATATCAAAATTATTCACATTGCCAACATTTTAACACAACTTATTAAAAATATATAATAATTCATATTTTTATATCACGATTATATTTACATTATTAATTTTTTAAATATTTTATTTGTATTTTTCATGTTCTTTTTACGATTCATATTTTGAGTTTGTTGTTGCCTCTCTCAACAATGTCGTATTCAAAGTTCAAACATGTGTTGGAATCAACGAGGAGACATAGAGGAGGATTTGGTGGAGCTAATGGAGGTCGATTCACTTTGTTTGGGCGAGGTCCCATGTTAGGTAGTTTAACGTGGTAGATTCGCTATTAGACCATCATTGCGGGATGTGTGGGACGGATGTCTATGAAAAGATGAGAATGTTCATTTGATAAGATGTATTCTGTCATTCCTTCTAATTCATAGTAAGGAGTGGTTGAACTCATATGGGCTTTGGTGACCAAAATGAACATATTCTTCTTAATAAAATATTGAGTGCCCGAAGGAACGAATAGTGGTATCCTCTTAAAGAGAACGAGTGACTATCTTCCTTGACCAACTACCTCCCGCCTAATCGGGTGATTGAGTTAAGAGGTGAAGCTTCTAATGACCATCCGGTTTGTAGCTAGTGGAATGTTCCTCAGATAACTTGTCGTGCTGCCACATATTCCCAATTGAAAGAGATATAACAAAAGTGTAATATATATTACAACTGCACCCAACAATTACTTATAATTATTTATATTTTCTTTTATATATTTGTCATGTTTCATGTCTTTATCTTAATTTAAATTCTGTTTCCTATTATGCATGTCTAAGTCCACTTGAAACTTTATTTTATATAGTCTCCAAAGTGAGTGGGCAAGTCCACTTGAAACTTCAATTTATCTAGTCTCCAAAGAAAATGAGTGTGCATTCAAAGAATGACCAAAGAGCAAGCATGATAAAAAGTAAAGTCTACAGTTTGTCAACTGAAGCACTTAACAGCTTTAAAAGATTTTTTTTCAAAAATACTCAAATTTTTTTATCATTCACGAAAATGACTCAGTTTCAAAATGTATAACAAAAATGAATTGAAATGAACAGTGTCGAACAATGTTGACACCCCGATAGTTGGCACCAAAACTCATAATCATATAATTATTACTTTATGATTAAGTCAGAGATAAAAAATAAATAAATTTTTTAGTGCCGGCACCGTTCATATTTTTTATCATCAATTTAAAAGAACACATTAGTAAAACACATCATTTAAAAGAAATCACATTTTACCTTACTGTTAAGTCTTTTCATTTTCCCAATTTATTTCTTCTTCTCTTCTTCTCAAGTGTCTTTATTTTTGTTTTTTTTAATGTTCACCGGTTCCGACAATTAGAGTATGTCGGCAATTTTTTTTTCAAAAATCACACTAGTGCCAGTAACGAGAACGCCAACACCATCATTGACAAACCTTTTCAGACAACCCCAATTTTGCCTGGGAAAATAAGCCCAAATAATATAAGCCCATTATACCAAACCCATTACAACAAACTGGACCCAAATCACACTAACCAAGCCTAATACAGCCCCATACCCCAATTGGCCCAATACCTAAATTAGCCCAATCCGAGAATAAACAAAAAACTAAACCCTAGGTGCGGCTTCTGGCATCCACCTGCCTACTGACACCGCTTGCAGCCACCGGCCACCGCCCATGCGCTCAGCACCACTTGCACCTGCAGGCAATAAATAGAAAAGACAGAAAGCAATTGTAAAAATGGCTATATAAACCATCAAAACCATTGTATGGGGGATTTTTTGAATAAGAAAAAATAGGGACTTTTACGAACATTTTGAAAA
Organism: Gossypium sturtianum; assembly: GCA_025698515.1. Classification (NCBI taxonomy): domain Eukaryota; kingdom Viridiplantae; phylum Streptophyta; class Magnoliopsida; order Malvales; family Malvaceae; genus Gossypium; species Gossypium sturtianum. Next base: position 110,159,930 of record CM046943.1, on the reverse strand, counting down.
AGAAAACCGAGTAGAAAAAGGTGGTTCTTTAATCTTTCCTTTCTCGACTGTTCAATATTGCTTCTACTTTTATTTCGATTCATCTTGTATTTCCTTTTTTTTAAAAATTTTTTAAACAAAATAATAAAACAATAAAGGAAAAGAGAAAGGGGCTTACCGGAGTTACCCGTGAGCAGCGTCTGTCGTTCTATGGTCCATCGATGGAGGTTTCTCTCCACGATCGGGATCGGTACGAAGGAGGGGGTGAAAGGAGACCTTTCTCTTTCGGGTTTTTAGCCAAGAAGGCTAGGCCTTCAATCAAACTCCGAAACAGGGCGCAAAGGCCCATCTCCATTCATCGTTGACCACCGAAGCGGTGGTGGTGCGTCGATCGGATGGAAGAAAGGGAGAGGGAAAGAAGCTTTAACGTTTTGGTTTCTTCTTTTTACGAATCGATCATCGAAATGAAACAGATTAAGAAAGGGGATTTTAAACTTTGAAAAGAAACGGCGCCGTTTGGATACAAGGAAGTCGCGCATATCCCCTAAAAGGGATATTTGCGCGATAGATCCTTCCCCATTGCGTACTGCTCAATCGCCCCATTTTTGTTATTTTTTCTTTTACGGATTTACCCTTAAATTTCTTTTGACTTTCAATCGGGTCCTCGACCCATGGGTGCGCATCGGGGTTGAGCTATTTACCCATTTGGTCCCCGTGAGTTTATGCGCACGACGTGGTGGTCCTTGTTCCCTACTTTCGATTTATTGCAATTTTTAGCCCCGACTTTTACTCCGATTTCAATATAGTCCTTGATTTGCTTAATAAATTTATTTATTCATTTGTTTTCCTTAGAAATCATATTATTATTTTTTATTACTATTATATGTATTACTATTACTTTATTCCACTACTATGGTTATTAGCATTATTATTATAACTAATAGTATTATTTTGATTATCACTTTTAATATTATTAATTTTATTATTACCATTGTTTTTATTTTATTTTTATCACTATTGTTATTATTATTAGTATTATTATTACGGTTACTATTATTTACTTATCATTATTCTAATATTATTATTATTATTGTTTCTCTTATTTATTTATTTATTATCAATATTATTGTTTTATTATTACTATTACTATAATTTGTTTATCTTTTACTACCATTATTATTATTATTATTATTATTATACTCATTACTATTATTATATTATTATTTTTATATGTATATATTTTTATTTATTTTATATATATTATTTAATTTATTAATTGCCATCATTACTACCATTTTTTATATCATCATTATTATTACTATATTATTATTATATCATTATTAATATTATTTAGCATTTATTATTATTATTATTATCCTATTATTATTAGTTAATATATTTATTATTACTATTATTTTTTACACATATATATTTTTATTCCTTTATATATATTTTATTTACCTCCTAGCTACTACCATGATTAACCTTATTATCATTTTATTATTTTTATTATTATTAATGTTATTTTTATCATCATTCTCTATTTCACTTTTATTTCCACCATTATTATTATCATTGTTCTACTATTTTTTGTTTGCTATCATTTTTGTCATATTACTATTATGCTATATTATTATACTATATGATTTGTTATTAGATTATTATTATCACATCATATTATCATCATTATCACGTTATTATTGTTATCGTTTCATCGTTATTTCTACTACCGCTTACTATACGTAATGACTTCAATACATTATATATCCTCCTTATTTATACGTATATATATGCATATGTGTCCTCTTATTATTCTTTTCGCGTATAACATTGTGTTTTCACATTTTCGTGCTAATTTTTCTCGACACCTCAATTTTTTATAACAACCAATATCCCGTATTAGCAATTCGAGAGAATCGAGCCCTAACTTCATGGGTTAGGGTTTTTTCGTTTAAGTTAAACAATGGAATATCCCTTTTGAAATCGCAATTTAAATTTTAAACAAAACACCTAATCTCGGATATTCAAAATGTCGCTACCCTAACTTACATGGACTCGACATCTAGATACTTCGGATAAACTTCTTTTTCTATTAAAATAAGGGGCAATATTCCTAATTTGGACCTTCGAGAAAACGAGCCCTAACTTACTGGGTTCTGATTTCTCATCTGACAAATAACGGAATATCCTCTTCAAATTTAAAACCGAGTTTTAAAATCAAAAGGCAAGCTCATTTTGGGAGCCCAAAGTATCGTGATCCTAACTTATCTGGGTATGATACTTTATCTCTTGGAAATAAGAGAGCCTTAACGTCTCTTCCAATTCCTTCAAGTGTTAGAAATAAAAGTATCTATTTCCAAATCATTCCAAAGTTTTCAACATTAGGACATCGATCAATCAATTTGGTACCGATTTCGGGCGTGTCGAGGGTGCTAATCCTTCCTCGCACGTAACCGACTCCCGAGCCTATTTTCTCAAAGTTCGTAGACCAAAAACATTGTTTTAGTAAATTAAAATGTTTATTAAAACAAAGGTGATCCGATCACACCCAAATGAAGATCGGTGGCGACTCCGTCCTCTTCATTTTTTTAAAACCACGAGTCGCGTCGGCGCGTCGCTTTCTCGCTTTATCAAAAATGGTTACGACATGACTTGGCGACTCATTTGGGACTTATTCGTTGAGAGTCAAGCCATAGATTGATTGATCCTTGTCCTTTTGATTAAAATTGGAAAAGGTTTCGAAAATCATGCTTCTTTTAATGCACTTTCAATATTGGGTCTCGTAAATATTTTGGCATTGCATTGCATGACCGTTGTGGTCGCACCCTTAAGTGGGAGCAAGAAGCTATGCCTTCGTGAGGTTTTCACCTCCGCATGGGCTAGTGGACTGCTTTCGGGATACATCCGTACCTATGTCTTCGTGAAGTTTTCACTTCGCATGGCCATAGGGAAATGTATCCCCCTGAACCGAACTCGGTCCACATGAGCCTATAATGGGTGAGGATCGAGGAATCTGCTGGTTCGGGTACCTCAAACTCTAGAACTAAAACCACATATAGTGAACCCTAGGAGCCCACCTTAGATAGAACTACATCAAACCTTAGTGGTCACCTGTAGGTGTTTGTTCATTTTCACTTGTTTTACTTTGCGATCATCGACTCGTTGCATTTTATTTTCGTGCATTCATCTCATTTTCTAAATAGGTATCGATTCACGGTGGGTTTTCGAGTTAGAAAGTCTGGTTATGGAAAACGGATTCCTTGATAAAATGGAAGACAATGCGATCGTTCAGATAGTTAGAACCTAGGCGGTTAGAAGGGTATGGATCCATTTGAGCAAAAGGAAATGTGGCGATGCTAAAATCTGGTGATCATCCTTTAGACGACAAGGGTGTTGGAAGGAAAGTGATTGGCGAGAGGGCAAGAGACCTGTGACATTGAATTGGGTGAAAAGGACTTTGCTTACGACGGGGAGAAAAGTTTATTTACTGTTGGTACTCTTCCAAATAACAAGCATGAACTTATAGTTGTATTTGAGGATGTTACATCTAACGAAACAACGGTAATGCAAGACCTCGATGTCTATGATGACTCAAATGGGCAAAATAGGAAGAGAATTAAACGGCCTTATCGGTCGAATCACTTTGTTGCATAGACACCCATCCGAGCAACTCAAAATACTTGGCGCGGACAGAATCGAAAACTCTCAAGAAGCATTGAGGTGATAGATGTCATTTTAAGATAGTATGTCATGAAACAGGGGATGCCTACTTTGGTTTGCCAATCTTTCAAGATAATCGTAATGACTTCATAGATATTGGAAGAGGTGCCCTTGGCAATAGGGGCATCCATTCAAATTTCATGGCCACTCAAAGAGGCCTTTCCACGAATATTGATATTCGTCCCAGGCCGGTTGTGGATCCTTTCCAATCGTAATGCCATGGATCCCGGATGGACCATGGCTAAGCGAAGCTTTAAGAACTCGAGGACAAAAGTCAGTCCATCCAATCACGAGTACAAGATCCTTTGGATTGAGCGAGCGATCGTGCAAAGATCCGTTGTTTTCATTGAAGGAGAAAAGTGTGAAAAAAAGTTAATGGTGAAGTGAGAATCTAGCGACATCGTCTATAATCATTTTGTCGACCATCACAACATACGATCACACTTCTCTCGCAAGACTTGCCATGCTTTAATGTCGAGAGCCGAAACAACCTACGTACATTCCTTTGGAGCTCCATTCCTTGATGTATTTGCAATTGACAAAGTGCTAACTAGGAGCTTCTTTGGTTAAGATGAAGTCTCAGGAAAGAATGAAAGCCTTATTCTATGCTTCACGGGGAGCAACCATAGTACCGAGCCAATCTTCGTGTTCTTGTGGTGTCTCTTTCAAAGCACTAATTTCACCCAAGTCGAAGGTCATGCTCTGTCTGGGGCAATGATGGAAATTTCTTTCCAAGAATGGGCGTTGGAATTTGTGGAACCATCTAGGATGGAAGGATAGGTTGTTGTGAACTTCCGGGCTCATCGGGGTGATCCAAACAACATTGCAAGGGATTTGATTAGTGTGAAGAAATGAAAGGAATTTGTATTGACCCGGTTAGATAGATTCAAAAGAGACAAACAGAATAGACGACTTTCACCGAGGTTAGAATTGGAAAAGCTATCGAACAGATACAATCTAAAATATCCGAGCTCTGTAGTTTCTTCTTTGTCTAGAAAAACTCTAATCTTTATGAGCCTTGGAAGCGAAAGAATCCTTGGGGTATGGCGCTAGCTAGAGTGAATGATCGATACTTTCTCAAGAATTGATGCTAAGCTTGGACATGACCTCTTCACTACCATCGAAGCTATAACTCAGTAATCGAGTTGAAGTTAAGTCCGAACAAGATTAATGAAACGAAGTGTGGGATCGAAAAGTTAGAACCAAACATTACACAATTGTGAATCGGGTAGAGCTTCTTGAAACAAGAGAGGAGTAGAAGACCTTCATCATGAATTTAAAGAGTCGGGATTACCTCGTGAGGGAAGCGATAGTGTGATTCAAGAGGTAGTGGTCATCTACTGATTCGGCATTACGGTGGATATGTTAAGCATAAAATATAGGTCGCAGTGACTTGACCACGATCAAGAGCTAGCTCCACCGCTTGGGAAACCAAAACCTTTAGGACTTAGGGCGAAAGCATATAGTAGTCCGTTTTATGTAAAAGAACTTGTTTTCTAATAAAGTTTCCTAAAATGAAGTTGATCGAATCGATACCTCTTTGCATTCATGCATTTGCATTGCATCACATTACATGCATTTAGTTTTAAAAAAAAAGGGGCCTAATTAGCTGAAATTATCAGAGAAAAAGAAAGTGAAAAGAGAAAAATGAAGGCGGAACATCACTACGAACACGCGCTAAAACCAAGAGAATGGATCAGAGGTTCGAACAATTCCAGTAAAGAAATGCAGAAGAAATGCAACAAAGAAATGTTGAAACTCCAAGCAGAAATGAATGACCAAATGCTTTGGAGGCCCGAGAAACATGATAGCACAGATGGCCCAAATGCTGAATGGAGTAACGGACAAAGGGAAAGGTCCAATGCCTCCGGTCGAAGAGGATAGCGAAGGCGCTCCCCCGGGTTTTACCCCGCCGCACTCAAGAGCCCTGCCTGAGGAATATCTCCAAAGGCCATCAATTACGATCAGGCCCCAGCAAGGGCAAGATGACACTAGACCTCCTATGAACTATCACGTAGGCTCGGGATCCCAACCAGGAGATAACTCGGCCAACCCTGTTGTGCCCGATTTAGATGCAGTAGAGAAAATGGGGTCGAGAATGGAATCATCAAGGCAACTAGAGGACCGTTGCAAATGGCTGGAGGAAAAATTCAAGGCGTTGGAAAATTTTGATCATCATCATAGGATCGACGCGAAAGATTTAAGTCTAGTTCCGGATTTGGTACTACCCCATAAGTTTAAAATGCCTGAATTTGAAAAATACAGTGGGACTAGCTGCCCGGAGGCTCACATTACCATGTTCTCTGCAGCGGATGGTCGCTACGTGAGTAAAGATCAACTCTTAATCCATCTGTTTCAAGAAAGTTTAGTAGGTGCGGCATGACGGATGGTACAACCAACTTTAGCCAGGGCTAACATTAGTTTCTGGAGAGACTTGGCTCAAGCATTTCGAAGCATTACTGCCCACGTCACGCAGGACATGGCACCTGGGATAGAATTACTTTGCAAGCCATGGAGAAAAGACAAAATGAAAGTTTCAGACAAGAGATGCGCAAAGGTGGAGAGAGGTCGCCATGCAGGTCCAACCACCCCTCTTAGAAAAAGAAACTACCATGCTCTTCATTAACACCCTAAAAGCTCCTTTCATAACCCATATGATAGGGAATACCACTAAGAGCTTTGTCGACATAGTAATGGCAGGGGAAATGATCGAACATGCCATCAGATGCGGCAAAATTGAAGCAGGGGAAACCACTAGAAGGTATACTCCTAGGAAAAATGATGGCGAGGTGAATAATACAAACATGGGGCACTCAAAGTCAATCACTGTTGATCAGCCAAAAACGGTGACTCATCGAGTATCAAGGTTCATCAAGAAAAGAACTCGCACAAGGAAAACGTTGAAAACTCCAATTTACGCCGATCCCGATGACGTATAAAGAGTTGTATCAAAGTTTATTTGATGCGACGTTGTGTCCCCCCAATATCCAAAACCGATGCAAACCTCCGTATCCAAAATGGTATGACCCAAACACTCGGTGTGAGTATCACGCTGGGATCACGAGCCATTCGATAGAAAATTGCCTTACTTTCAAGAAATTGGTGGAAAATCTCATCAACATGGGTGTGGTGAAGTTCGACGACGAGCAAAGTGGTAATTGAAATTGGGGCGGGAAAATTGTGTCTCCTTGAACGAGTCATCGAAACCTAGAGATCGGGGATCGTAACGCCAATGGTATACCCAAGAGAGAATCGAGGAATAAAAGTTTTTCGAGCTTACGCCCTTATGTACTTGAGAGTGTTTTGAACAACGAGACCGTGGAAGAAACATGTATTTTTAAAGCTAATCTAGAGTAATGTGCAAAACACACTTGTTGCTTTAAGTCTAGAAGCAATAAGATTCCTTTTGTAAAGTAGGCTTATGTCCGTAATTTTTATTTCAATAAATGCATCTTTCTAAGTAAAAACTTTCATTCTTTACATTTCATACTAAATATTTTTCACTCATGATCAGTATCATACTTAATAATCATCCTTAGGATCATTTATTCTTTGGATTTTCTCGCTTTCGCAATGGGTCCTCGGATATCTATGACATGAGCGACATCGTTATCGACTCCTTTTAACGAGATATGTGTCTAGAGGATCTAAGGGCTTTGAAGATGACAAAGATTGCAACTTACTTCTCAATGGTAGATTCTACCTTATGAAGTGTCGTGAACGCTATGAACTAACGAAGGAGATGAAGATGGAAGCAACAACCTAGCTAATCAAGAGGTTCGAGCTATTAGTTCACCAAAAAGAAAATTGCTTCGTTATGCCAGAATGCCAAGTTGAGGAAGATCGTGCCTCCTCCATTTTTCCTTATATGAAGCATGGATGTAACAAAACCAGTTTTATCAAAAGCTTCTAGCCCACATCGATTCATTCTCGTGGATGTCGGTTACCACAAAATCCCGTGGATGTCGATTTATTTCACAAGATGGCGAAAGTCGCTTCATGTGTCAATCTTACAATATTGACAGTCATCAAATCCCACTCAAAAAAGATTTATTTACTATTGACAAAAAAAATGCCAAAAGGGGAAAGGTCAAAAATTTGTAGTATGTTCAAAGATCGGACACCATATCATAGAGCAACAAAGGCAACCAAAAAGAATGGAAGCCAAAAAAAAAAAAAAAAAAAAAAGAGAGAAAAAGGGAACAAAAATAAAACAGGGATTGCAGGAAAGATGGCCGAGACTTATAAAGATTGGTACAAGGAAGTTACCTTCTATGATTACCAAACGTTGGCCATGGTTTTTCTTGCCGGGCAACCCCTTATCCATTGGTTTGGGGAATGGAAGTTTTTTTAACCTAATCAAAGAAGAGGTTAAAAGTCATCCACCTTGGTCAGATGATGCAAGCTTACAATAAAAAGGAATTCCACGAAAGGAGAACCTGATCCTTCTTTTACAAAAAGATTTCAGAGTAAAGAAAATGCCGATCCTGGAAGGACCTTATGCAACAAAGAAGGCATGTTCATGGGAAACATGGGTTATTGACTTGATTCTTGAAAAAAGAGGGTTTCAAAAAAACACGTAAAAGAAAATGAAGAAAAGAAAAGGAGAGGCCAAGGTGAAAACCGCAAAGGGCGCTTTGAGACCAAAGGGGCTTTGAGTTGAAAACCCAAAAGGGCGGCTCAAACTTTGCTTGAAAATGGGGCATATAATAGTTGCTACGCTTGAGGTAACGATTTAAGAAGTATGTTATGTCTTGGGGCATCAACAAAGTACTCAGATCCCCGAACACATATTGAGCTTAAAATGGTCCTCAAGAAGTTTGAACAGAGAAGCTCATGCTGCGATATCTGGGGCACCTAGTTTCTATTTTACCCATTTGCGTTATTTTCCTTGCAAAATATAACGCTAATAAGTTTCCTTCATTGCATTTGCTAGCTTTGATTAAACTTTTTTGTTTTAAGCTATGCTCCCAATAAATTTTCGTTGGCGTCCATCATTATGATCTTTTTCAAGCATTTTGCATTGAAATAACGATTATTGGACTAATAATACTTTCATGAAAAAGTTTCGTGATATTACTCTGGAAGTTTTCAAAAATACAATGACCTAAAACAGACTATTGTTTAGAACTCACTCTTTTTAAGGTTTGAAAATATTGAGAAAGATTATTATCTCTTTGGGCCTTTTGGTTGAACAAAAGACAAGACATTTTGTCGGTGATACAATCTCGACTTAATAACGAGCAATGTCACCAAGTGTAAAAGGGAAATCATTCTCGAAAAAAATGATGTTCGGCATCCATGCAAATATCATGCATACGCATTTGGTTAAGTCACCCGAGGAGTGATCGATTGACCGAACAAGTTATAGATCCTACGCCCTTGAGTTGCGTGTGAGGATGGGTTGAAATCGATACAGATCCTATAGCCATAAGTCGCAGAGAGGATGGTTTCAAGATAATACAAATCTTACGTCCCCTAAAGTACGGTGGAAAGGAGACTGGTTACAGATTGGGGCAAACTTGTTGAGCAAGATATAATGGTTCCTTCAAGCTCTACCAAAATACCAAATTAACAAGATAGAGGTATAATATGTCGCATGATAAATTTCGATGAGCACGCGATTTAACAAATGACAACTCTAAACATCAAAAAGGGATCATTACATCTTGCATTCGTGACATCTTCATTCAAGACGATTTAGTCGGGAGCATTTGATTCATTCGATCATTGCGTCTTAATCATTGAAAAAATCATTCTCATAGAATTTGGCATTCATGCAAATATCGTCCATAAGGCATTTAGTTAGGGGCATTAAGGTCCCTTCTCGATCATTGCATCCTAATTGTTATACATTTAACAAAGGATCATTCTCATGACATTCGCGCATTCATGCAAATGTCATCCATGGTCATTTAGTTAGAGCGTTTGATTCACTCGATCATTGTTCCTAACCATTGTGAAAAAGACCATTCCCACGACATTCTCAGCATTCACGCAAGTGTCGTCCATAACACATGTAGCTTAGAGGCTTTGAGTCATTCCGATCATAGCATCCTCATCGCTTGCACAAGCATAAGCACATAAAATTAATTCTACAGAAAGTTCCTCAAAGAACGGTGCAAAGAATATCAAAATTCAGATTTTGTTCCCAAAGAGAGCAGTCAAGATTGAAGTCTTCCCGAAGATAGTGAGGAAGCGAGTTGGAAAGTTCAGATTTTATTTCCTCAAAGTTCCGTGGATTTTAGTAGAGAAGATAGAGACTACGAATCTCTCCTCCTGAATTCTCATTTCCTCGAAGTTCCCGTGGAGTAGGTTGAGATTACAAATCCCGTCTCCTTGGGTTAACAATGAGGATCAATCATTATTTCTTTGAAGTTTCAGTGAGAGAAGATGGAGACTACGAATCTCTTCTCCCGAATTTTCATTTCCTCGACGCCCGGTGGAGTAGGTTGAGATTACAAATCCCGCCTCCTTGAGTTAACAATGAGGATAAATTCTTATTTCTTTGAAGTTTCAAAGAGAGAAGATAGAGACTACGAATCTCTTCTCCTCGAATCCTTATTTCCTCAAAGTTCCCGTGGAGTAGGTTGAGATTACAAATCCTGCCTCCCGAAAGTTAACAATGAGGATCAATTTTTTTGAAGTTTCAGTAGAGAAGATAGAGACTACGAATCTCTTCTTCCCGAATTCTTATCCTGAAGTCACAATAAAGCGCATCGAAGACATCATCACCGGGTGATCCCCGAGTTTGCGGTGGATCAGATTGAAAATAGCAGATTTGACCTTCCGAAGTTGCAGAAGCGGATCAAGATATCATCCGTGATCCCCGAGTTTGCGTGGATCGATTGAAAATAGCGATTTGACCTTCCCCGGTTACAAGAAGCGGATCGAAGACATCACCTGGTGATCCCGAGTTTGCTGTGGATCAGATTGAAAATAGTAGATTTGACCTTCCACGAAGTTGCAGGAAGCGGATCGAATACATCACCGGTGATCCCCGAGTCCGCAGGATCGATTGAAGATAGCAGATTTGACCTTCCCGAAGTTGCGGAAGCGGATCAAGACATCACCCGGGTGATCCCCGAGTTTGCGGATCAGATTGAAAATAGTAGATTTGACCTTCCCGGTTGCAAGAAGCGGATCAAGATACAAGTCTTATCTCCATAAAGGCGCAACATGATTGGAGCTACAAGTTACCGTCTCTCAAGCGGTGGTGGAAGGGATCAAAGCGACAAAATACGGTGGGACAGGAAAAAGCTACCCGAGAAAGAGCACTAAAGAAGTCAAGACTCTGCGAGACTGGCAAAATTGGTCTTTCTTGGAAGTCTTTGCTCTATTCCTAAGCATACGACAATTAGCAAAGAGGGGCACTTGACAACCCCAATTTTGCCCGGGGAAAATAAGCCCAAATAATATAAGCCCATTATACCAAACCCATTACAACAAACTGGACCCAAATCACACTAACCAAGCCTAATATGCCCCATACCCCAATTGGCCCAATACCTAAATTAGCCCAATCTGAGAATAAACAAAAACTAAACCCTAGGTGCGGCTTCTCGGCATCCACCGCCATCGACACCGCTTGCGACCACCGCCATCGCCCATGCGCCAAGCACCACTTGCACTGCGCAGCAATAAATAGAAAAGACAGAAAGCAATTGTAAAATGGCTATATAAACCATCAAAACCATTGTACGGGGATTTTTTTTGAATAAGAAAAATAGGGACTTTTACTTAACATTTTGAAAAAGAAAACCGAGTAGAAAAAGTGGTTCTTTAATCTTTCCTTTCTCGACTGCTCAATATTGCTTCTACTTTTATTTCGATTCATCTTGTATTTATTTTTTTTTTAAAAATTTTTAAACAAAATAATAAAACAATAAAGGAAAAGAGAAAGGGGCTTACCGGAGTTACCTCGTAGCCGCTGTCGTCGTTCTATGGTCCATCGACGGAGGTTTCTCTCCACGATCGGGATCGGCACGAAGGAGGGGTGAAAGGAGACCTTTCTCTTTCGGGTTTTAGCCAAGAAGGCTAGGCCTTCAATCAAACTCCAAACAGTAGCGCAAAGGCCCATCTCCATTCATCGCTGACCACCGAACGGTGGTGGTGCGCCGATCGGATGGAAGAAAGGGGAGAGGGAAGAAGCTTTAACGTTTTGGTTTCTTCTTTTTTCGAACCGACATCGAAATGAAACAGATTAAGAAAGGGATTTTAAACTTTGAAAAGAAACGCGCCGCTTGGATACAAGGAAGTCGCGCATATCCCCTAAAAGGGATATTTGCGCGATAGATCCTTCCCATTGCGCCACTGTTCAATCGCCCCATTTTTGTTATTTTTTCTTTTTACTGATTTACCCTTAAATTTCTTTGGACTTTCAATCGGTCCTCGACCCATGGGTGCGCATCGGGGTTGAGCTATTTACCCATTTGGTCCCCGTGAGTTTATGCGCACGACGTGGTGGTCCTTGTTCCCTACTTTCGATTTATTGCAATTTTTAGCCCCTGACTTTTACTCTGATTTCAATATAGTCCTTGATTTGCTTAATAAATTTATTTATTCATTTGTTTTCCTTAGAAATCATATTATTATTTTTTATTACTATTATATGTATTACTATTACTTTATTCCACTACTATGGTTATTAGCATTATTATTATAACTAATAGTATTATTTTGATTATCACTTTTAATATTATTAATTTTATTATTACCATTGTTTTTATTTTATTTTTATCACTATTGTTATTATTATTAGTATTATTATTACGGTTACTATTATTTACTTATCATTATTCTAATATTATTATTATTATTGTTTCTCTTATTTATTTATTTATTATCAATATTATTGTTTTATTATTACTATTACTATAATTTGTTTATCTTTACTACCATTATTATTATTATTATTATTATTATACTCATTACTATTATTATATTATTATTTTTATATGTATATATTTTTATTTATTTTATATATATTATTTAATTTATTAATTGCCATCATTACTACCATTTTTATATCATCATTATTATTACTATATTATTATTATATCATTATTAATATTATTTAGCATTTATTATTATTATTATTATCCTATTATTATTAGTTAATATATTTATTATTACTATTATTTTTTACACATATATATTTTTTATTCCTTTATATATATTTTATTTACCTCCTAGCTACTACCATGATTAACCTTATTATCATTTTATTATTTTTATTATTATTAATGTTATTTTTATCATCATTCTCTATTTCACTTTTATTTCCACCATTATTATTATCATTGTTCTACTATTTTTTGTTTGCTATCATTTTTGTCATATTACTATTATCTGCTATATTATTATACTATATGATTTGTTATTAGATTATTATTATCACATCATATTATCATCATTATCACGTTATTATTGTTATCGCTTCATCGTTATTTCTACTACCGCTACTATACGTAATGACTTCAATACATTATATATCCTCCTTATTTATACGTGATATATATGCATATGTGTCCTCTTATTATTCTTTTCGCGTATAACATTGTGTTTTCACATTTTCGTGCTAATTTTTCTCGACACCTCAATTTTTATAACAACCAATATCCCGTATTAGCAATTCGAGAGAATCGAGCCCCAACTTACTTTCGGGTTCCGGTTTTTTCGTTTAAGTTAAACAATGGAATATCCCTTTGAAATCGCAATTTAAATTTTAAACAAAACACCTAATCTCGGATATTCGAAATGTCGCGCACCTAACTTACTGGACTCGACATCTAGATACTTGGATAAACTTCTTTTCTATTAAAATAGGGGCAATATTCTAATTTGGACCTTCGAGAAAACGAGCCCTAACTTACATGGGTTCTGATTTCTCATCCGACAAATAACGGAATATCCTCTTCAAATTTAAAACCGAGTTTTAAAATCAAAAGGCAAACTCGCTTTGGGAGCCCAAAGTATCGCATCCTAACTTACTGGGTATGATACTTTATCTCTTCTGAAATAAGAGAGCCTTAACGCTCTCTTCCAATTCCTTCAAGTGTTAGAAATAAAAGTATCTATTTCCAAATCATTCCAAAGTTTTCAACATTAGGACATCGATCAATCAATTTGGTACCGATTTCGGCGCGTGTCGAGGGTGCTAATCCTTCCTCGCACGTAACCGACTCGAGCCTATTTTCTCAAAGTTCAGTAGACCAAAAACATTGTTTTAGTAAATTAAAATGTTTATTAAAACAAAGGTGATCCGATCACACCCAAATGAAGATCGGTGGCGACTCCCGTCCTCTTCATTTTTTAAAAACCACGAGTCGATCGCGCTGCTTATCAAGCTTTATCAAAAAAATGGTTACGACATTTTCTTTTTAAATATAAACCGGTGTCAGCAACGTGAACGTTGACACAAAAAAACATTGCTAAAAATAAGTTTGAAATTTTTTTTGGTGCCAACCACCTACACGCCAGGATCTAATAAAATTTTTTTGAACCAGGAAATACCCATATTTTTTTAAAAAATACTCAAAAATACATATGGGTGTTGGCCATGGTAGTGCCAGCACCAAAAAAGTTAATTTTTTTATCTCGACTCAATCACAAAGTAATGATTACACAATGATAAATATTTGATGTTGGTCATTAGGATGCCGACACCACCCAATACTATTCATTTCAAGTTATTTTTATTATACATTTTAAAATTAGATTATTTTCGTAAATAATAAAATTTTATGGGTCATTTTTAAAAATATCCCTCGAAAGGATATGGTGAAGTCTAAAAAGTCAAGTAAATGTGTAGCACGCCCTCCTATACTTTTGAAAACGTAGATGGTGGGTAACTCTAAATTCACATAATAAATATTATATTATTATATACTCATGAATAAAGTGAAGGATTTGATATTTTTAGTCTTTCTACTTTCTAAATTTTAAAATTTTAGTTCTTATCAAATAATAATTGTTAAATTTAAATAAAGTTATGTTATTTTTAAAATTTGATGTGCCAAATATATTATTATATGTACAATGATATGTCAACTGATTATTTCCACATATTATTCACAAAAAAATTTAGTTAATAAATTAATGACTGTCATTTCCATTAATACTAAAATTTTAAAATTTGAAAAATATGGTGACTTAGAATGATCCAATTGAAGAAAATAGACTAAATCTATAATTGTGTAAATAGTATACGATTAATAATTGAATTTAACAAAACAAATTTAACTGTTACTATTTGAGTCTAGACTAAGTACAGAGACTAAAACTGATCATTTTGAAAAATATAAAGACTAAAATAAATTAAATAAAATAAAAAAATAAATCTACAACGACTAATAATAAACTTTAACCAATTGAAAAACAAAAATTTAAGCGATTGAAGTTGATGTTAGATAATTTAATTCCGATTTCATAGGAGCGGCAAGTTAGGAAGAATAATACCTAGAAAGGTAGGTTAAGATACGCCATAAATCTTCATATTATTTAAAAATTTATAATTTAATTTTTATAAATTTAATCTTAGATTTTAAAATTTAAGTTTAACTATCAACATTGTTACTTTTTTTTTTGATTAAATTTGTTAATATGCTATTTTGAAAGTAAAATTTAAAAGTATTTGTAGCTATATAACTAAAAAAATGTTATTGTAATGAATTTAAATTTAACAAGGTTAATAATTGGGACTGAATTTTGAAAATTAAAAGTAAAGAGATTTGGGGCAGAATTTAACCTAAGAGGTAGGTGGTGAGAGGTGTGTGTAAACTGTAAACTATGTGTGGAGTATAAAAAGGCCCACCGTTTCTCCCTTCCTGTATTACTTACTTTTCGCTCGTGTTTCTAAAACAAATTCACGACTGCCAGCGAAGCCAAGTACAGCCGTTGCAGCCATCCAATTCTAAACTCCATAAAAACAAACAGAGAGATTTTCGACGTCCTTGTATACGCTTAGCTTTCTTTCTTTCTGGTTTAGCTTTTTGGCGACGGAGGAAATGGCGGATTCATACGTGCTGGGATGGATCTTGTGTTCCGTGATGGCCCTGGTTGCGCTATGCGGTGTCGCTTTGAGAAGGCAGAAATGGAAGGGGATTTCCATGACAACTGAGCCCGTGAAGACCGTCCTAACCAGTAACGGAGAATGCGGATCTGCTGACGCCAGCCACGCTGATGTCATCATCGTTGGAGCTGGCGTTGCTGGTTCCGCCCTCGCTCACACTCTCGGCAAAGTATTTCCTTCTTTTTCTTTGCATTTTCTTAGTAACCAATCAGGGAACAAGCAAAACATATCTTTGTTTCGCTACTTCTTTTATTCCTTTCGTTTTTGAACAAGTTTAAAGTCCCCCCTATCCTTTATGTCGTGCCCGCACTTTCTCGGATCTTCTGCTGTTTAAAACGACATGCATCTTTTTCTTTTCCTTTTATTTATTTTTCTTTATACAATTCTTTATGTATTTTCTTTTCTTTTCGAATGTGTTGTGGCTTCTCAATGTGCATCAGTAAATAAAAAAAAAAGAAGAAAAGAGTTTAGCTGCCACGCCCGTGGGGAAAAAGTTTTTAGCTCCCTAAAAATTTTTTGGGCTCTTAAAAATTAAAAAAAAAAAAAAAAACTTTTTTATACTCCTTAAAAATTAGAAAATAATATTTTGTACCCTTTTCAGTTTCGAGCCTTGGTGGCCGCACCTGACCCAGGACGTGCCTGTTAGCTGCCATGGATTCTGGGATTAATTTATGAGCATTATAATTATAAATCGATATCTACCATTTTTAGCATTTTAATAACGGTTCGTATCATTGACTTCTTCCCTTTTTTACCTTTTAGCAATTATAATTGGAAGCTTATACCGAAATGAACTTGAAGAAAATGAACCGTCTGTTGCTATTAGCAATTTTGCAGACCTCAATTTCTTCATAATAAGTTACTGCCAATTTAAAACATGCTGTATACGAGCTGTCACGGAGGACTGCCTAGGACAAGTAGAGACTTTTTGTTGCTTTAATAACTAATACTTTATGTTTCTTTGTGTGTTCCAACTTCTTTCCCCATACTAGATCGGATGTTGATTAATTTCTGTTACTTGAACTCGGGTGCAATCATCAGATACGGATATGTGCTCAATAAGAGTTTGTTCAATTTTTTTCTAAATTTTTCATGTGTTTAGAGAAACCTTGGTTATATTCTTATATCCATGTTTGAATAGTCTCAAACACGGTTATTGCAGGAAAAAATTAAACTCTGCATTCTCTATGCCCGTTTTTTGTTCTGATGTCCTATTTTTGTAGATTATATCCTAGCTAAGTGAAGGAGGAAGAATATTAATCACAGAGCTAGTATATAATATAGAGGCCAAATAATTATTTAAACCAAAGTTATTTCAACTGTAAATTGATTATGTGGTACAATATGCAGGATGGACGTCGAGTGCAAGTGATTGAAAGAGACTTGAGTGAACCTGACCGTATTGTTGGGGAATTGCTACAACCAGGGGGCTATCTCAAGTTAATCGAGTTGGGACTTGAAGGTAGGTATTTGAGACTTTATGTATTAATTTCTTTGATTACTTTTAACGCATAACGGAATTAGTTTGATGAGCCTTCTATATTTTCTGACTGCAGATTGTGTAGAGGAAATTGATGCTCAGCAAGTATTTGGTTATGCTCTTTTCAAGGATGGGAAGCATACTCAACTTTCTTATCCATTAGAGAAGTTCCACTCTGATGTATCTGGTAGGAGCTTTCACAATGGACGTTTCATTCAGCGGATGCGGGAGAAATCAGCTTCCCTTCCCAAGTATATCACTTCCTCTTTAGATATTAATCAGTTGTTTATGTTTTATGTTCATCATATTCTTTTCTCAAAGTTTTGGCTCTTTAGAAACAGTGGCCGATATAGTATGACAGTATTCAACAGCCTAATGTAGCGTTATGGTAACAAATCTCCCCCATTGGTTTACCAGTGTACATTTAGAGCAAGGGACAGTCACTTCTCTACTTGAAGAAAAAGGGATAATCAGAGGAGTGCAGTACAAAACTAAAGATGGTCGAGAATTGACTGCATTTGCATCTCTGACCGTTGTATGTGATGGCTGTTTTTCGAACTTGCGTCGCTCCCTTTGCAACCCTAAGGTGAGCCAAGACATCAACTTTGTTTTGCTCATATTTCTCTTCTTATTCCCTTTTTACTTTTTACTTTTTAAAATAAACTAGTAATTTTAGAAATCAAGATGGCCACAATTACAATCTGCAGGTAGATATACCTTCTTCTTTTGTGGGATTGGTCCTGGAGAATTGTCATCTTCCATACTCAAATCATGGGCATGTTATACTAGCTGATCCTTCCCCCATTTTGTTCTATCCGATCAGCAGTACAGAGACTCGCTGTCTGGTTGATGTACCTGGTCAGAAGGTTCCTTCTATTGCAAATGGTGAGATGGCAAATTATCTAAAGACCATCGTGGCTCCCCAGGTATTTAACTGCTCTTACGTCTACACATTTAATCCCCATATATCTGTATTTGTTTTTCTTGAAGTTGTGCTTTTACAAAAAACCTCTGAATAGTCTTGGAATGTCAATTTTGCTGCATATCGAACAGGTTCCCCCAGAAATCTACGATTCCTTTGTAGCAGCCGTTGATAAGGGAAATATTAGGACAATGCCGAACAGAAGCATGCCGGCTGCTCCTCATCCCACCCCTGGAGCCCTATTAATGGGAGATGCATTCAACATGCGGCATCCATTAACCGGTGGAGGAATGACTGTTGCTTTATCCGATATTGTTGTCCTCCGTGATCTATTAAGGCCTCTACATGACCTCAATGATGCCCCTATGCTCTGCAAATATCTTGAATCATTTTACACGTTGCGGAAGGTGAATCATAATCAAATTGTCAAAATCTTGAACTCAAAATTTAACTAAACATTCAACATTTCCAAATGTAAAAGAACTTGATAACAAATCGGTGATGTCATGTTGTGCAGCCCGTGGCATCAACCATCAACACCTTAGCAGGCGCCTTGTACAAGGTATTCTGTGCTTCCCCTGATCAAGCAAGGAAGGAAATGCGACAAGCTTGCTTCGATTATCTAAGTCTTGGTGGTGTATTCTCAGCAGGACCTATCTCCTTGCTGTCTGGTTTAAACCCTCGCCCCTTGAGCTTGGTTCTACATTTTTTCGCAGTGGCAATATACAGTCTTGGTCGTTTACTATTGCCATTCCCTTCACCTAAGCGAATCTGGATTGGAGCTAGATTGATATCGGTGTGGATCTTGATCCATTTTCTTTAATTCCGTGTTTCAGCAATATGGATTAATATTTTTTTATTTACTTAGCTATCGTGTCTGTGTTCTCTATTGTGTGTTATAGGGAGCATCAGGTATCATCTTTCCCATTATCAAAGCAGAAGGAGTTAGGCAAATGTTTTTTCCGGCGACAGTGCCTGCATATTACAGAGCTCCTCCACCTGTAAAATGAGGGAAGAATTTACCAAATGACCACCACAAACTGGTTTGTAACTTAATTCTTTAAGCTTTTCATAAGTAAATCATATTTCCCAAAAATGGTGGATCAACCTTGTATGAGTAAAAACATTAGGTCAGGTTTAGTTCACTGTAATGGAATAGAGCTATAATTAGTAATTCAATTGTTTGGTTGAATGGAATGGAATAGAACTGTAATAATATTCTTGTGTTTGATTAAATAGAATAGAGTTGTAATAGCATAAGAAAAGAAGTTGAAATGACCAGAGTATCCTTAGTAGAATTTTTGTTAGATGAATGATTATTGTTATTAAATTTTAATAACATTATTATTAAATATAATTTAATAAAAAAATAAATAATATAATCATATTTTAATAAAATTATTATTATATATAATTTAACAATAATAATATATAATATTAGAAAAATAATATATAGGCATAATCTATATGTTAATTAGAGAATAATTTTTAAAAAAAAGGGAAAAAAATGGAAAATACCTCTCTCTTATCTTAAATATTTTTACTCAAACATATTGAAATACAACAAAAGAAAGAACTGATTGTTATGTTGTATATATTTTTTTTGACATTTTTATTAATTTACAAATTGTTTTTATGTTATTGGACATGTATAAAATAAGGATCTCATGCAAAGGTAAAAACGAATAATATAGATTTAATGTATGTAAAATTTTAATACATTTAATTTTTATTTATATAAGAAACATTTAATAAGTTTCAAGCCTTTCACCCAAAACCTACACAATGAAAAGTATAACAGTAAAACTATTTACAAAATGCCACATTTACAACATATCATGTCAAGAGAGCTGTCAAACATTCAATAAGCTCAACCTTTGGAGTCAATTAACATAGCATGTTCAAGACTAATTTAAACCTCATTCCCGTAATAAATGAGTAATCACAAACTCTCATACAACTTCATTTTTACATGTGTCAAATCTCCATTATTAGTAGAATTCTCAGAATAAAGCCAAATATATCCTCAATGCAGCATAAAGATTATATAAATCATTGGCTAAGTTACTTTTAGGAGCCATCAAATTTTTGTGGTGTTGTTTTTCCACCTAAAACACCAGGAAAAAGAGAAGGAAGAACCACTCGAATTTCAACAAGTTCCTGTCAAGGAAAAGAACATATAAAGCAATTGACCATTGACCATTGTAGGCAAATACTTTACACAAGGAAACTTACATGTAAAAGGACATTGGACTAAAGAAATCATGAATTTTCTTCAATTTGTTGCTGTTATCATGAATTTGCGATCTCCTCACGTTCTAAGAATTTCATAGCAAGTTGCTGCAATGAATCCATTACAAAAATTGCTACAGATAAATTCTCAGACAATCCAACCAAAAGAAAGAAATCAGAGAGAACATTCCACATGCGACTCCAAATTAATCTGATGCGGTTCATATTGTAATGCCTGCAATAGAACATTGTAGAATATATGTGTAAGAGAAATCTAGGGTAACCTTATCTGTAAGGGTAAAGACATGGTCTTAATGGAGCTAATATTATAGGAAATTTTCTAAAAGAAAAAGGTAAGAATCTTACGCAATTTCAACTAGTTTTGTGAGGCTAAAAATACGGGCATTTGTTGGAGACTGCAACTCTGATATAGAAACCTTGCAAAGGGCTTTCACAAATGCCACTATTGCTTCACTGTTTAACCTTTGACTATGTGCAAACACATGATTCAACTCAAAACTACCAATCTGCTCCAATAAATTCAAGTTTGCAATGAAGTGATTAATCTGCTCAGGAGATACCAGTCCAGAATTATTGACTCCAACAGTGGCGCTATCATAAGAACCTCCTCGGACAATGCCATTACAGCTAGATTCTGGAGGGTTCCTTTGTTCTTCAAAGATTGAAGACCAGTAGATTTTAACATCTTGTCATCTGTTTCAGTGTTTGACACAGATAAAAAGATGCATCAGTTGGGGCACCTTCTCCCAACAGTTGCAAATGCTCAATTCTGGACAGGCATGTCAATATATGCTCCCAGGCCTCCTTGAAGATGGTTACCATCTTCAATGGCGATAGATATTATTGCCTGTATCAAGTAAAATGTTTCAACAAGTGAGATATAAAAAGAACATTTCACAGAAAGAAAATTATATTATACGCAAGCAACAGGCTACCGAAATTTAACGTGTTAATTCTTTTTTCACCTATTTTGCCAACAAAAAGAAAAAATGAACTAGCATCCACCCATCACAGTTTAGGCTAAATGGTTAATATGCATGCATAGTCTCATAAGCGTGAATAACACAACCCTCAAAAGGTTGCCTTTCTCAATCAATACCATGACTAACCCCATGGCCACAACAGTTGCCTGCTTCAACTTATTGTTTATCAATGATAAAACTAATATCAGACAGGCAACCTAATTTTATGGTGAAGGAAACAGTAACAAAAGGAGGCAGAAAAATTTTGAGGGTAAAAAATATGGCAGAGAGGAAAATAAAAGGAACAACGGAAGGGAGAAATGTTTACCTGAAGGAAGCTGGATGAAAGGGAGGAGTGCCGGAGTTGAAGGAAGCAAGGGATAACCGTCGTTTGAGTGTTTTTGAGGTGAGAATTTGGTGTGCGTAAAATAGGGTTCTTGAAGCAACGAATTAGTAATAGGTGGAGAGGGGAGGGAATAGAAATCAGCCAATTTCTTTGTACAACCCCGGAATGGAATATACTCGTAATAGGGTATTCCATTGAACCAAACAACTGTTTATGTGTGCTTGTAGAATAGACTTGTAATAGATTTGTAATGGCATAGTGTTGATTTGTTTATTTTATTTTTTCAAGGACTTGTTTGTGTTTTTGTTAATTAATTAATCAATTATTTTTAGATTATTATTCTGTCTACTGATAGTAAATAAAAAAATTATAAGAATGTTAGCCATGTCTTCTTATATTTTAAAAATAAAAAATATAAATATGTTTACATTTTAATCTTATATGTGAAGTTTTTTTTTTGTTACTGACCGTTAGAGATGATAAAACTCGAACCGTCCGATAGATTTTGAATCGATCTGCTTTGAATGGAGCGGATTTTTTCTTTTGAAAAGTGGATGCGGGAGGGTGGTTTTTTCTTTTGGATTGTAGATATAGAGTGGTTATAGTAATTATTTGTCTCATCTTGAGCCACTCTATTATATGAAATTATTATTTTATCCTTATATATATAAATTATTAAAAGAGTATAAATGTAATAACATAGAAAAAAATACATATATTTTATATTTAAATGTTTTTCTCAAGAATTATGTTTAAATTTTTATTTACTTAAAAATATTAAAAATAAGTAATAAAAATTAAATTGAGGTGGAGTGGAGATAGAAGTATCCAAAATCTATGGAGATGGTAGTGAATTTTAAGATTATACATCCATAATAGAGCGGGACATGCGGTAGAGCAATATGTATCAATTAAGAAGTGGTAATAGATTTTTAAAATTATAATGAGAATTGAAATTAGAAGACGACTGTTTTGAAAAATAAAAGTAAATTTAACTTTTGTGCTCAGAATTAGCGTGGTAATAATCATCCTATAAATTTAGCAAAAAAAAAAAAAAACATCAATGAAACAAGAGAAAAGCAAAGTAGTGACCGAATTAGCGTGGTAATAACCATTTTGCATTTATTTATATATAAATAATTATATGAAATATTTTTTTTATAAAATAATTTAATAATCAATTGGGCTATAACCGAAAAAAGCATTCCTAATTAAAAATTAATCAATCAATTCAACTTTTAAAATTACCGGCATGTTTGGTTGGGGGGAATAGGAATGCATTCCCCCCCAATTCAGTGGGCCCACCACCAAACCAACGTTTGGTTGGCTGTAATCCTATTACAGCCTGATTCCATTCAGGCTCTATTACAGGTAAAGGCCGTAATAGCCATTCCTTGCCCACACACCTGCATAGCTATTACGTTCGGCTCATTTTTTCTCATTTTCCAAATTTTGCCCTCCTTCATCTTCTCCTTCATCTGCCGTCAAATTCTCTACACAATTTCTTCCCTCAAACTCTCTTGCCATATTTCAGATATCCTTCTTCATCTTCTCCCACAGATCTCTAACTTTCTCTCCTTCTGTTTCCATATTTCAGGTAATGGCTTTTTTTTCCTTATTTGATTTTTTTATTCCCGTAACCTAATTTCTTTTTCCCCCAAATCAATTCCCCCTCCCCAAATCCCTATGCTAGGGATTCTTCCATCCGATCACTTCTCCGTTTGATTGCCTCCACCCCTCCTCTTCACCGCCTTCTATTTTCTTCCATCATCACTGGTAACTTATTTTATTTGTGAGACTTTTGTTATTTGATCAATAATGGCTCAAGGCGAGAAGATATCTCCCAATCAGCAATTAGGTCTCTCTTTTTCTTTTTCCCAGTTTCTCTATCAAAATATGTGTCTTACAATGCCATCTTAATCATTCAAGTTCCTTCTTTTTCCCCTAAAGAACGCTTCTTCTGACTGAAACAAAATCGACTTGCCTGACTTTATGGAATTTGGTTTGTAAAAGGCTGAACGAATCATCATAATCTATGTTATTTGTGCTTGACATGCTTTTTTTTTTTTAACTTCTCAGCTATTTCTTTATTTCTTTCAATTGGTTGTCTTTAGTTTCTACTAATTCATTCATTCCGATTTATGTGACTGTTTTGCATGTTTTAAATACTTAATAATTTGTTTGTGGTAGGCCTTCAACAGATAGTGCTCTGTTCTCAGATCTTTAGTTCTAATTTGTGTTTTTACTTGCTCTTTAAGTTGCTGATTTGCTGATTTGCATATAGTCGTCCTAATTCAATGTTATGTCTTTTCATTTGGATTAGATTTATGAAACTTTGTTAAATTCGGGTTTTTGCAGGTTTGTGTTAGATACTTGTAGACGGTTAAAAGAGAAGAAGTCATACATGGTGTACACTGCTGTGGGATGTTTGGGGATTTCTTCACTTAGTGATCTTGTTAAAGAGGTATTTTTTAACTTAATACCTTGCAAGATATGAAATTCAATGTTGAATTTACCATAAATAAGTTAACTAATTAGCAGATAGTTTTTTTGGATATCCTAGACTTAGTGTTGCCTGTTCTAGCTAGGATGCTCTCTTACAAGCTCACCTTGTCTGGTTGGGATTTATGATGTATTAATACCTTAAACGAAGTTTGTCACTTGGTAGCATTTCTTCCTTATACTGTGTTGGGGTTTAGAGTTTAGGAGTTATCCCTTTTACAGTTTAATCTACAACCTCCATTCATTTTGTTCTTAAAGGAAAGGTCAGAATTTGGGTTGAAAACAATTCAACTCTTAGCATCTTATGATCTACATTGTTTCCTCTACCGTTGCAGATTCCATTTGCCACTTCAAATCCTGTGCTCTTAGCTGATATGACTGACTTCATTAGTTGCCTTTTCTTTCCTAAATGTGAGCCACTCTGTGGTGATGTAGAGTATGTTATCAATTAGATTGTCACATATCAGAAGCTACTTATCAGAAACTAAGAATGAATATGTTAAAAGTTCATAAGACAATCATTCGCATGTATTTATTTGGATGGTAGGATAACGGCAAATGATGTAAGCCTCTTTTTGAATGGATACCATCAAGTTTGCTGGTAACAGGAGATGGGTTTGTGATTGTATATACCTTTTTTTTTTCTTTTTCTTTTTTTAATTCAAGAATTTATAAAACATAAAGTTGAGTGGTATGAAGTGTGGACTTGAAATAAGTTGCTAATTTAAGAATCACTTGTATCGTTTTGCTGATAAGTGGTTGACAATTATTTGTATTTCACTGCAATTGATAAGCAAATCTCTGGTTCTGTAATATCACTCCCTTCGATGCAAATCTCTGGGTCAGATGATTGCTGATGGCAGACGATGTTGGACAGGTGGTGACATATTATGGAATATATAAAAGCACGAGAACCAGCTGCTTATCGAGAAATAATGAAAAAGGCCAAGGAATTTGAGGTGTGTACTTATTTGCACATAGAGTTCTATTCTTTTTTTTTCTTTTTGTCCGCTGAATATAAACATGTGTGCATGAAAACTTCCAAGTTCATTTGTCAATTGGATGTCTAAATAACAATCATTAGGAAACAGTTGCCTTGCGTGGTTGTTTGTATGCTCTGCTTGTTTTCTTAGATTAACTTCCAATATTCTGCAAAACTTTTGTAGATTTTGGTTTTCCAGCTTCATTATCTAATTGCAGCAGTGACAAATGTTGTTAACATTAGTATTATGATTCAAGCAACTCTGTTTTTCATAAAATAGCCTTTGAACTGGGCTTGAGATGGGATCACAGCGCGATTCACAGGCCTTTGGCTCATGTATCATGTGGTGTATACTTTTTGTTCTTCAAATACTAATCTAGAACAGATGCCTAATTGGTATTTATAATCTTGCAGAAGCAATTTAAGCAACAAAATGTCAGACAAGCACCAGCACAGAGCAAAGAGATCTCTTCTCAAGAAACTACACTCTCGAATGGAATTGCAGCAAGTGTTCCACAAGATCTTTGGACTTATTCCTAATGACCCGATGTAAGAGTTCGGTCTGCCGAAGGAACACGCAAATCATTCATGATAGAATTAGGGTCCCCTGTTTCATATGAAGACCATCTAGGAGAGGATTCAAAGGACGATTAATTTGAGCATTTTCAAAATATTGAAAACTTTGCTTGGCATCAATTTTACGTAATTGGATCTATGTTTTTTGTTGATTAAGGATTTTAGTGAGATATGCACTTTTCAATGACAATGAATGTTCTTTTTAATGAAAAAACACAGAAAAATTTGATGTTGCTTCTCTACATTTTCTTAGTTTTAAAGTTCAAGCAAAAAGCAGTATTATTATGCAATCATCACAATTATCAGAAACCAATTGATCAACTAATTATTTAACTCACAAAGCAATAATTCTAAGCTTTCAAATGCTGGTCATATATTTGACAAACTTGAATAATTGTAATTAAATCAAAATACATGCAAATAATACAATTGTAATATCTAATTACAAATATTTAGTTATTATATTTAAATATTTAAATATAGTTTATATATTCTAATTAAATTTAATAAATAATTAATATTAATTACTTACAAATATTTAAAATTAATATTATTTATTAAAATATTAACAATAAATTATAATAAATTATTTTTATATTTTTGCTAAAATATCATAATATTAACTAATTTGATTAAATTATAATAAATTATTTTTATATTTTTGCTAAAATATTAACAATAATAATTATGTTAAAATATGATTAAATTATTTATTATTTTTATTAAATTATTTTCAATAATAATTTTATTAAAATTTAATAACAATAACAATAATCATCTACCTAACAAAAATCTGTAAAGGGTATTCTGGTCATTTTAATTCTTTTCATTATGCTATTACAACATCATTCCATCCAACCAAACACAAGAATTCTATTACAGCTCTATTACATTCCATTCAACCAAACAGTTGAATTACTTATTACAGCTCTATTCCATTACACCTCTATTCCATTACACCTCTATTCAATTACAACTCTATTCCATTACAGCGAACCAAACGTGCCCTACTTTTCTCTAAAAATTGATGATGGGTTATGACTGAATTGATGATGTGACGAATAACGTGATAAATTGATAATATGATAATTGATGAGATAGTTAATGTAATTAATAAATGACATAAAATAATATAGATTTTTTTAACTTCTTTTTTGAATTTCAAATCCAGAATGAGAACATACGGATGTTAAGATACCAATGTATCAGAGGTTAATATGTATAGACTTATTATGGAGGCGCAATTTTTTTTTTTTTTTTTGTGTAATAATTTTTATTTTTTAAAAAATAATAATATAAAAACTTGATATTTTAGAAAAAAATGATTTTTGTGAAATTTCTATAGTTTTCCTATTTTATAGCGAATGCAATGAATTAAAAAATAAATAAATTTTTTTTTGACATCTTCTATATTCGTTTAACAATCCATGCTTGATATTTATAGTTGTTCCTTTCAATTATGTTGTCTCTAGGGTTTGAATTTGTGCTCCCTCCTAAGGAGTGTAATGTGTCTTACCACAATACTCAATATTTGTTAATAAAAATATAACACAAGACTAATAAATTCATATGAAAATCTCTTATCGCTCAGATATAATAATGAAACCAAAAAAATTGTAAAATGTTACAAATATTTTATTATTATAAAGTGGATGTCTATTAATATAACAGATTTGATGTACTTTAAAACGCTAATGTCTATTAAGAGTAGAGTTTTATTTCATTTATACATATTATGTTTATAAATATAAACTTGTAAAAAGTATTATAAATATCTTATTGATTAATAAAATATATAATTCTCTTTTGTTCTCCTATTTTCTTCTTCTTTTACACGTTATCAATATGATCATGTTTCTAAGTGACAGTTATTTTATTTCTAAGATATTAGATGACAAATACAAAGTTTTACAAGAAAATTTTATCAATGTTTCATATCTAATTAAATTTTTTAATTAAGATGAATTATAATTATTGTATTTTGACTGATTTGGATTTATCTATATAAGCACGATATATTCGACAAATCTATGAATATGACTATAATTGGTTATTTACAAGTGTAGGAAAGGACTAATCATAATTGATTTAGAAAAAAATATAATTTGTAATATATGAATGAATTTTCAAATGTGGTGTAGAAAAGGATATTTTGAGGTAAAGACATGGCTACTCTCAATTAATTTTATTAGACCATATCGATTTGTTTTGGTCAGCTGATTTAATATTTATCTTTCTTTTATAACTGATTTGAAGTCCAATCACTTCTAATTGTGGATATTGAATCACAAATTATATCTCACTATTTTAATATTAATTTTGGTTATACTTTGATATTTTCTGTTTATTTACAGCCAAAAGATAATTATAATAATTCATCTCACCAATAGAAACGAAAACGTAAACATAATTAATAGAAAAATTTAAGAATGTTATAAAATAAAAAGAGATGGAGAGAATAAAGAACAAATAAAATATGAAAGCAATATATAGTGTACTTTATTGATCAAAAAGAATGATTACAATACTTCATCAGAGTCTCTATTTATAGGCATAAGAAGTATAAAAGAAGTAGAGATCTAATTCTAATTAGAATTTAAAGTACATTAAAATGAGAAAAAGAGTGCAACGCGGATTTACTCCCCTTCATGAAAACATCACATATTTTCTCATATTCTACGTATTCAATCTTGAATACTAGTTTTTCAAATGACTATTTCAATGTATTTGCTAAGTATTTATATTTCCATTCTTTTAAAAGTCATGAGTGAGGGAAATTTGGAAAAATATATTTTGATCTCTTCAGGAGATTCAATAATAACCATAACAAATTTTAATCATGATTCTTTAATAAAAACACAAATAGGTATTTTGGATCATTTTATAAACCTCCTTCAACTACTATTCACTAAGTCAAATTTACCAAATAAGTTCAAATTATTTCAATTCATATAAATGAACAATTTCTCGAGAATTCCAATATGCTTCTAGCATCCTAAATCCTTTTAATATAAACTTTACTATATAGTGATTCATGAAAGGTTGTAATAATAATCATTAGGCGCAAGTTAAATCTTTTATGAATTGTCAATTTAATAATGTATCTAAAGGTTATTGCATCCACCACAAAAGAATATTATATCTTTTCATAATTAATGCCAGGACTTAGCGAAAAACTTCATATTTTTATTCTGCTTTTGCAAAACTACTTCAATTGCACCCACACTGGCTTTATACCTTTAGATATTTAGACTACTAGTCCAAAAACTCTACAAATTTAATTGTACTTGAGTTGCGTCTTTCTATTTTGATCAATTTATTCCATATCTATATTTCTCAATAGATTTATTCAAGATCCTCCTTTTATTTCATAATAGCATGCAAAATCATTGTTGACCACTTTTATTATTTGGTTCCACATTTTCTCGAATTGACATAACTTATCGAGATCTCTTATTTTCATTATTTTAAAATTCAGTTTTAGGTACCTGAATCTCTTCTGAAGTTTTACTTATTTGTTATGTCTTGGGTCTCTTCTGGAGCACCCGCCTCCACTATATATGACCATCTAGAAGAATTTTCACTTTTGGAATCGATCAATCTATTATTTATTCTAACTGATTGTCCTATTAGACTTTGATTCAAATTAAAATATTAGATGGTATATAATACTTGGTTATTTTCATTAAGTTTGTAAATATATCTAATAGTTAACTTGTAATAAGTTATCCTTATTGAACTTCTGGTTCAAATTACTCTCCCCCGAACTCATTACAAGTTATTATTTCTCTCCCCCTAATGTCGGGAAAACTATCGAATCAAAATTGTAATCACAAATCATGTCATAATTGAATCTCGAATACATTCAAAACATCTAATAATGTAAAGAAACTTGTAATTAATATATATTCCCAACTTTATTTGAGGATTCACTCATCTTTGTGTGTTGTGGTGGAGTAATTGGAACATATACGCACATACAAAAATTCAAAGATGAGAAATATTTAGCTCTTGATCAAAAACCAACTGTAATGGGGAGTATTTATAACTTATTGGCTTGATGCGTACAACACGTAAATCAACATAATCTCATGTTGAAATAGAAAGTTTTGTTATCATAAGTGATGATTTAGCTATTAGTTGGAGGCATTTGATAAACAATTCAGCTAAAGCATTTTATGTGTAAGCATGAGTTACAGGATGTTCAACTTTTATCCCAATTGACATGCAATAATCATTGAAAACTTGGGATGTAAACTCACCAGCATTAGTAAGATGAATTGTTTTAATTGCATAATCTGAAATTAATCATTTAAACAAGCAATCTCGCAAACGACAGGTTGCGAGTTGATAACGCATGTGATTATTTTGTAGATGCATCTACCAAAATCATATAATATGAAAACCATCCACATGGTGGATGAATGAGCCCATATTTATTTCAGAAATGCAAGACATTAAATCTCAACTTTAGCTAGTGAGTTTCTAATAATCAATTTTAATTGAGAACAAGCAACATATGAGAATTCTTTTAAATTAAAGAATCTTCTGGTTCTTTAATGAATGTCCATATGAATTCTTAATTAATTTTCGCATCATATATGATCCAGGATAGTCTAACTGGTCACACTAAGTAGTAAATGTATTTGTATCAGTAAACTTCTAGTTTACTTTAACATGTGTTTCAATTGTACTAAATTGTAACAAATTAAATAATTTTATTATCATTCATTTTACTTTGTATCCACATATAAGTGCTATTGTGACATACTACAGGAAATATCTAAATCAATGTGAATGTTATAATGTCACTAAGTCAACAAAATAAATATAATTTCCAAACAATTATATGCAATATTTGCTTCAGGGAATATGCCAAAATCTTCAAATATCTTTAAAAGAAAATTTGCAACTTCAGGTGCATCCAACCATAACGAGCTTTAGATAGAATTATCATATTTTATTGCTCATAAATAGATCTTTCACAGTCAAATATTTTGCTTCCAACCCCTTAATGGGGATGACGACAAATGAAGATCACAAAGATTATAAAATAAATATAAATTAATAACTCAATCCTCTCTTTTTCATCTTTTTGAAATAGATATTTATAGCAATAGTGATTCATATGAAATATAATATTTTCCTCATTCACAATATCAATATAAGATCCATTATAAATATCTTTTAAAACCAATGGATTAACCATCACAAGATATTAATATATTAGCTCTTTTAGAGCTTTCAACTAATTTTGTACTATCAAATATTAGAATAATATTTGTTTGTTTTAGTACCAAAGATAAATACTTTCTATCTATAATGATAGAATTTATTACTACATTCTCATATCCTTTATCAAAGAATATATTAACAGAAATAAAATATTTGGGCATACGCCACATATGTGGCCAATAATATTTCATATCACATTGATAATATAAGTTATCTTTACCCTTTGAAAAGTTATCTTGAGAACTCTATCTGTTCTCTTATTTATTACTATGTTCCCACTTTTAGTGGTCCATGAGTATATCTTTTATTTTCTTTATGTTTACATTCACTTCGGGGAATGCAACAAATCTGGTAGGACAGACTTCTAAACGCCTTTTTTGATTTTTTATTTCATAATTACCATCGTAAACATGCGTGAATTTTAAATCAGAATCTATCCATTTATGTTGTCATGATTATTCTCCAATTATAATAAACATGATATAATAAATAAAACATAGTAAAGTATACCTGAAGATCTTTAACATCATCGTCATCACCTTGACTATTATCACGAGCACTATTACAAGTAGTAAAACAACTTTGTTTTCGTAATAACATTTATATTCTAATAGTAAAAATCATTTAATAAATAATCAAAATTTTCATGTACGATGCTTAAAAATTATCCGATACACATTGTACCAAATTTCAATACCATATATATTATAAAATCTTATCTTGCTCTAATAAAATATTTATAAGTTCAATTTAAAAGATATCATACAATCATTCAACATTAGCAAGTTAATAAGACTCAATAGATCCTATTAAATTTCCCTTTAATCAACAATGGTAGGTTAATAACACTTTCCACCATAATTTTAATAAAATTTCAAAAATATTTAATAAAAAGAATTTAATAATCAAATTTTTAAACATCTAAATATTATGCATAATATAACTTAATTAAAAAAAAACTTCAAAAAGAATGATTTACCCAAAAAAAAATAAAGAAAACATACCATATTAATAGCAAACATATCTAATCAATAATTATGTCTTTTACATAAAAAAAATTAACATAGAAAGGCAAGAATCAAATACATCAGAATGTGAAATTTATGTCAAATAAAAATTAATAGTAGTCATACCTTAATTGAAAAAGAAAATATGGTCGAAATATAAAAGTTTCTTACCAAATCTATTCTTTACCCATGCTTGTACAATTATAAATCAAAGATCGGGAATAAGAACCACAATCCATTCTGAGATTGAATCTTTCAACATCCTGAAGATGAAGTTGTAAGTGAGAAAGTTTAAGGTGAAAAGGAATTTGATTTGTGGGGCGACTTCAAAAGATTTTGAAAAAAAATAGAGAATCATCCTGCTGATAACGTGTTATAAAATAAAAAGAGATGAAGAGAATAAAGAACAAAGAAAATATGAAAGCAATAGATAATGTACTTTATTGATCAAAAGGAATGATTACAATGCTTCATCAGTCTCTATTTATAGGCATAAGAAGTATAAAAGAAGTAGAGTTCTAATTCTAATAACTATTAGAATTTAAAGTAAATTAAAACTTTATCTTGATCATGATAGACATCCACTTAATAAGATATTCATAACAAAGAAATATATATATATATTAAAATTAAATTTATTAATTCATTCAATGAATCGAACCATACAATTCAGGGGAAAAAAAATAACAAACACTCGTCGTAGATAGTGAAGGACAAGCTCCATCAACACAATAAAGGTTTTAGCCTCAACATCAATAGAAGATCATGACACGTTGACAATTGGCTTTGTCACAACTCAAACACGACATATCTAGAGTGATTACAAGCACTTAATACGATAAGGAAATTAGCCCCGGATAGTCCAAAGTGGCAAGCAAAAATCGATAAAAGAGTCGAGCATTCACCAAACTAGAGAGGGCGACAACAAAACCGTCCCTAAAATCACTTATTGTAATGCCCCAAAAATCTGAGCTTTTAAATTCTGTGTGTTGTGGCATGAAATGCATGTTAGCACTGCTGGATTAGTGATTTTGGAGTGTTTGGAGGTTTCTATGAAGTCCTGGGTTCAAGCCTAGACATATGGGAAATTTTTGTTTTTAGCACTAGGGGAACCCTGACTCTAGGTTGTATGCTTCTTATTTTTTATGGGTAAAATATGACACAAGGGGCGCCTGAGGTGTAGTGGTAGGTGGCGTGTTCTCTGTCTAAACGGGGACTATGTTCGAGTCACTCCCTGCTCAAAAGAGCATTTATTTTACTCCTTTGCTGAGTTAGTAGTTGAATTGGAATGGAACTCTGGTGGAGAGAGAGTTTGAATCGGTCAAGAGAGTGATTTAAGGAGTGGATGATGGAGTGATAAGGGGAGAAAATCAAGGGGATTGAGTTGTTGGGAAGTTGGAGTTGAAATGGGACATTAGGTATGCATAGAATTTCGGCAAGGGGGAAATTTGGTTCACTTTTCGGCTTTTGTGAGTCTTTTTTCTCTCAGTTGGCCAATTACACCTCCATCTCTTTGCTTCTTCCTTGTGCCGAATATTTTTTTTTCTTCATCTCTACTATCCTATTCTTCAATCGGTTTGTGCCATAACCGAACCTTTTTACTGTGTTTCTCACCCATTTTCTTTGACTAGGCCGATTCTCTCACACACTCCCTTCTTTCAAATTACTAGCATTCGTTCCTTAAACAAAAGGGTTCGACTTAGGGATTTGTTTCGATTGTTCGGGTTGCACTTTCATTTTCTACTCCTTGTAGCCGAAGTGTGTGTAAGTATTCTTGACTCTTTTTAAGTGGTTCTTGGTTAATAAGGTCGCCATGTTTCTACTCCGGCTTTCTTTCTTTTGGTCGAATCTTCACTCTTTCTCAAAGTGTGATGTTGGGTGTACATAGGTGTTCTCAAGGAGTAAAAGGGGGGGGCACGTGTTTAGAGGCAATTGAAAGCCTACTATCAGTTTTTGATCTTAGTAAGTGTTCTTGCCTTACTTTTTAGTTGAGGCCGAATGCTTTTGATGGTATTAAAGGTTATCAAATGTGGTTGTAAACCACATATTATGCAATCTTTGTTAATAAGGTTTTTGGGTAACGCAGATCTCGACAAGGAGTTAATCGTTGCTAACGATTAGTGAGGATTTAATAAAGCTCGATCGATTAAGGTAAGTGATGGTGTGGTTTCGGCCTTTGGAAAAGGAGGATAATTGTACTGATTGAATGGCTAAATGTTAGTCTTGAATGTTGTAGGTTCGGTGCTAGGGATTCAAAACGCGCTTCGTAATCAAGGTGTGTACACACACCACTCCAATTGTAGATCGGCAAATGCTGAAATGCCAAAAATACGGCAACGGTTACCATACGAGCACACGAACGCTCGTATGGGAAAGTCGATACAATCACAGAGGCCACCATGAGCGGTCTCATGGTCTTGGGCCGCTTTTAGGTCAAATGGGCCAAAATGGGCCACGTAGGCCCAATGGGCTCGCGGGCCCCACAAGGGCCAACTTCATGAACTTATGTGAAATAATGAGCTGGACCATGTCGTTCACATGGCTAAGGGCAATTTTAGGCTTTGCGAGCCACACGAGCGTGTGGGCCCCACTTGGGCCATACTTTGGGCTTTGGGCCCAACTATACCTTTTGATTGGTAAAGGTTGCACAAGTCATGCGGATCGACTGTGGACCTATTGATGAGTTGATACACATACTTGGACCCCAATGTGAGAAATGACCGTTATGCCCCTGAAGGGAAAAATGTCTAAAATACCCCTATATGATACATGACTGATCTTGTGTGCCATTTGATGATATGTTCGCATTCATATGTGATATTTTGTTACATGGGGATGGGATCTTGTATTGGAGGAAGTGATTGATATGTGAGGGTCGCACGGGTCGAGCGAGACGACTGTGGACCCATCGATGGCTTTAAGCCGATTATGTGATTGGCAGCTCTGCTGCAATATTGGTTAGTGCCACCACCGGTGCTACATAAGGAGTGTAGGTATGGGTGAGTCGATTTAATCCTCACAGGAGTGTAAGGTTGGACATGAGACGGAGTGCATGGTTGGTTTGGGTATTTATGCATTGCATATACTGAATCTGATATTGAGATGGGCTTAGGCCCAGATAGATGTGATATGTGTCATTTGATATGGGCTCAGGCCTAACCGAGGCTGATGGGGGTTAAGGCCCAATTGCCATCAGCATCGTGAATGGGCTTAGGCCCAGATAAATGTGATGTATGTTATTTGATTGTTGGGGTTGTACACACTGAGTTTTCGCAAACTCACCCCTCTTTTTAATTTTTCAGGTAATCCCTAGTGAGACGGTTCGACGTACTGGGGGACTCGGAGGTGGCCACACTACGAACAGTTACATTTTCGTGTTTTTAATTTACTTTATTTTTAATTATGTTTTCTTTAATCTGGGTTTTGTTGTAATAAGGCCTTTCTCTGGTTGTGTTTTAAATTTTGGGATTTAATTGTGTTGATTGCATAACTTCTAGTTTTAGGTCTCGAGTTTTTTTTTTAAAAAAAAGAAAACTACATTTTACAAACAAATCGTAAGTACACAAACCTTTTCAATGAAAAGCTTCTGCTGTATTTTGAAAGTTTAAGTAACAAGTTGAGAGATTCCTACATAAAGTTTTTAATTAAACCTTAATATACCCAAAAGAATTTGAACATAACATTAAGTTATCACTGGCAAATGTTTTAAACTAAGAACTCCTCAAAAGACTTCAAGGTTTTACATCAACTTCGGATTTTACGATTCACCCTTCAATGTGACACCGCCAGATTCGGCCATAACGTCTGGGCCGGGTTTAGGGTGTTACATTTAGTGGTATCAGAGCCAAGTTTCAAAACTCGGGCCGTGAAATAGGCTTTAGTTTTTTATTTTAAAGTTGTTTACAAATGAAACAAAGCATTTTGAAGGATTTTACTGTGTGGCACACCGAGTCTCCGGCGTTGAACCAAATAAGTCTTCTATACTGAAATCTGTTTTAAATGGTTATACTGTGGATACTACTGGGATTACTTTAGATAACAGGCTATACTAAGACTTTTTAGTTAGAGTAAACTGAAAAATAGTAGGAAACTAAAACTGTAGTAAGCTTACGATTGTGAAAACAACTCTTAAACTACTACTCTCATAAAAACATCTGCTTTAATTACTGAAATTTTAACTAATTTGCATAAAATTTTTAAAGTCAGATAATACGCAAAGTGAAAATGAGCACTAGAAGTACTCGTGGAAGGGGTACAAGAGGTCGCGGCAGAAGCCGTAGAGGTGCTAGGGTTGGGTCCTCAACATCTGATCATTTGCCTAATTTAGAAACCAGAGCGACACCGACCTCACCTGTGACTGAGACTGGGTCACACGATCGAGCAGCTGGGGACGACGCATTGTCCCAGGCAATGTTAAGGATTCTAGAAAGGGTCACTGGGCCCAACACTGGTATTGGGAGCCGGGGGTCAATTTCAGAGCGACTCCGATCGAATGGAGCTGAGATCTTCAAGGGCATTGCGGGAGTAGCTGCTAATGTGGCCGAATATTGGTTGGAGGCCATAGAAAGAATAATGGATGATCTTGACTGTACTTCCGAACAAAAACTAAAAGATGCGGTGTCCTTGTTGCGAGAGGAAGCCTACCAGTGGTGGCTTACCGTGAAAGAGGGTACTCAACCTGACCGGGTAACTTGGGAATTCTTCAAATCTGCGTTCCAGATGAAATATATGGGCGCAAGTTATGTGGATGCCCGGAGGAGAGAATTCTTGAATTTGACTTAGGGGGATAGGTCTGTGGCAGAATACGAGGCGGAGTTCCTAAGACTTAGTCGATATGCTAAAGGGATGGTGGCGACAGATTATGAACGTAGCGTGCGGTTTGAAAACGGCCTCAAAGATAGTCTTCGGGCATTGATAGCTCCACAAAGGGAGTGAAATTTCGTAGCATTGGTAGAAAAAGTAAGAATCGATGAGGATGTGAAGCGCACTGAGCGCCTAAATCGGGAAAGAGAAAAAGGCAAAAATAAAAGGGATTCAGAGCCTTCCGATTCCGTGCAGAGGCCTAAGAAAAGGGCCAGAGTGGATGGGCCAATCAGAGCTGGGCCCCCTGTTGCTACTACTGGGTTACCGCCTTATGCTGTTTGTGGAAAAGGCCATGTGGGTATGCGCTGGAGGAGAAAGTGAGCCTGTCTGAGTTGTGGTTCCATGGAGCACCGTATCAGGGAATGTCCCAGAAGACCAGATCAGATGCAAGCTATTGGTAGGGGTAATGTGCAGCCGCCGAGGGGTGGTCAGCAGCCGCCTAGAGGCCGTGGTTAGGTCAGAGGTGGAAACAGTTTAGGACGTGGCCGTGGAGCACCAGACAGAGGTGCAAGACATACCGAGGCGAGGTAGCCAGCTCTGGTCTATGTTGTTCATCGCCGAGAGGACGGAGATGCCCCAGATGTGATAATCGGTACGTTTTTTATTCATGAAGACCTTATACTGCACTGATTGACATTGGATCTACTCATTCGTACATTGCATGCACTATGACTGAGACTTTGGGTGTTATGTTTGAAATTGCTGTAAATGAAGTCACTATGTTTAGTCCTCTAGGGCAGTCAATGAAAGTGAATAAGCTATCTAGGGATGTGCCTTTAGTGGTCCAAGGGGTCACCTTTTTGGCAAATTTGATGGAATTGCCTTTTGGCGAATTTGATTTAATCTTGGGCATGGATTGGCTGGTGAAACACCGGGCAACTCTGGATTGTGCTGTAAAATACATGGTATTGAGAACTGCAGAGGATGAGGAGGTAGTGGTGATCGGGGAACATCGGGATTATTTATCAAATGTAATTTCTGCATTAAGGGCCGAGAAGTTGGTTCGCAAGGGCTGCGAGGCGTATTTAGCCTACATTAGTAATTCAGATTCTAAAGGTCCTGCTGTCAAGGATTTGAGAATGATTAAAGAATTTCTGGATGTCTTTCCCGATGAGCTACCTGGGTTACCTCCCAATCGAGAAGTTGAATTTGGAATCGAGCTTTTACCTAGTACAGCTCTGGTGTCCATCACCCCTTACAGAATGGCACCGAAGGAATATGTGGAACTTAAAGCTCAAATTTAGGAGTTACTGGACCGAGGATTCATTCGACCGAGTGTGTCTCCGTGGGGAGCACCGGTGTTATTTGTGAAAAAGAAGGATGGGTCTATGCGAATGTGCATCAACTATCGGCAATTGAATAAGCTGACCATTAAGAACAAGTACCCACTGCCGAGGATAGACGATCTTTTCAATCAGCTCCGAGTAGCCACGATTTTCTCAAAAATTGACCTCCGTTCAGGGTACCATCAACTGAGGGTTAAGGAGGAGGATTTCTACAAGACAGCATTTAGAACTCGTTATGGTAACTACGAGTTTTTGGTGATGCCGTTTGGGCTAACGAATGCACCAGCCGCTTTCATGGACTTCATGAACCGAGTGTTCCAACCCTATCTAGATCGGTTCATGGTAGTATTTATAGATGATATCCTGGTGTATTCGAGAACCGAAGATGAGCATGATGCACACCTCCGTGTTGTTCTATAGATTTTGAGGGAAAAGCAATTGTATGCCAAATTCAGCAAGTGCGAGTTCTAGTTAAGGGAAGTTGCTTTTCTGGGTCATGTGGTTTTGACTGAGGGGATTAGGGTTGATCCTCGGAAAATTGAAGCTGTGTTGGATTGGAAACCACCTAAGACAGTGTCTGAGATTCGAAGTTTTCTGGGTCTGGCAGGGTATTATAGACGGTTTGTTGAAGGTTTTTCGTTGATAGCTGCTCCTTTGAATAAGTTATTGCGTAAAGGGGCACCGTTTAAGTGGACTGATAAGCAGTAAGAAAGCTTTGAGAAACTTAAGAAGGTTTTGACGGAGGCCCCTGTCTTGATTCAGCCAGAGCTTGGGAAAAAGTTTACAGTCTACAGTGATGCATCACACGTTGGTTTGGGCTATGTATTAATGCAAGAGGGTAAAGTAGTTGCGTATGCGTCATGCCAGCTTAAGACTCATGAGGCAAATTACCCAACCCATGACTTGGAATTGGCTGCGGTGGTATTTGCACTAAAAATTTAGAGACATTACCTGTATGGAGAAAAGTTTATAATTTATACGGACCACAAAAGTCTTAAATACCTCTTTACTCAGAAAGAGTTGAACCTTAGGCAACGTAGATGGATCGAGCTGCTTAAAGATTATGATTGCACGATTGAATATCACCCGGGTAAAGCGAATGTTGTAGCCGACGCACTGAACCGTAGGGCTATGTCTAATTTAAGAGCTATGTTTGCCCGCTTGAGTTTGTTTGACGATGGTAGTCTGCTGGATGAGCTTCAAGTTAAGCCGTTGTGGATTGAGCAGATTAAAGATAAACAGTTGTTAGATGAGACTTTGGTTCCTCGATTCCGACAGGTTGAGAGTGGGGAAACTTCAGACTTTGGATTGAATAGTGAAGGGGTACAGTGTTTCCGTGGGAGAGTTTGTATACCAAGGGATACTGATTTAAGACAATCTATACTGCGGGAAGCGCATAGTAGTCTTTATGCTATGCATCCCGGTGGGAACAAGGTGTACCGAGATCTCCGTGAACTTTACTGGTGGCCGGGACTTAAGCGCGAGGTTACTGAGTTCGTGAATCAGTGTTTGACATGCCAGCAAGTCAAGGCAGAACATCAGTTACCTTCAGGATTTCTTCAGCCAGTTAAGATTCCACTTTGGAAGTGGGAGAGGGTAACTATGGATTTTGTTAGTGGGCTACCCCTGACGCCTACTAAGAAATATTCGATATGGGTTATTGTGGATCGATTAACTAAGTCTGCCCATTTTATACTGGTCTGAACTGATTACTCATTACAGAAGCTGGCTAAGTTATATGTGGCCGAAATTGTAAGACTGCATGAGGTACCAGTCTCTATAATATCTGATAGAGATCCTCGTTTCACATCTCGGTTTTGGAAGAAATTGCATGAGGCACTGGGTACAAGGTTGGATTTCAATACGAGTTCCACCCTCAGACTGATGGTCAGTTGGAGAGGGTGATCCAGATATTGGAAGACATGCTCAGAAGTTGTGTAATTGACTTTCGAGGTAGTTGGGAAGATTACTTGCCGCTAACAGAGTTTGCATATAACAATAGTTACCAATCCAACATACAGATGGCACCGTATGAGGCGTTATATGGTCATAGGTGTCGTACCCCTACATGTTGGACTGAGTTAGGCGAGCGGTGAGTTTTGGGGCCAAAATTAGTTACTGATACTGAGGATAAGGTGAAACTGATTCGGGACCGATTGAAGGAAGCATCTGATAAACTCAAATAAGCAAAATGAGCTTGAAGTGAACCTTAAGGTTTTCGAGGAGCAGTGGCAAGGAATGAGATCCGAGAATGAGGTGCTCTATAAGCAAAATGAGGAAATCGCTAGGAGGTAAGGGGCTGAGCAGGTGAAAAATGATGAACTAGCCAGTGAGTTAGCAGCTTTGCGTGCTGAGCTGAAGGAGGTCAACGAAGAGTACAAAGTGGTTATCAGTCAAATCAATACAAATCATGAGGATGCAACGGCGACGTTGAAGCGTAATCAAGAAGAATATTTTGAGGGTTTTAAGAAGAACAATTTAAAGATGTTAAGCGATGTCACTGTCAAGCGCAAATATAACATCCTTCTACACACTCAAGTTGTTGTTGGGCCCTTTGATGTTCACAGGGTGGATTTCGACGCTCTTGTTAAGGTAGAAATGGATCAGCTTATCTTTGATGTTCGCTACCCCTCGGGAGTTTCTTACGAGGAGTTCCTATCCAAATGGAAAAACTCAAATGATTTTTACTTTGAGGGTAGCCTCGAATCAACCATTATTTCTGTTGGCAATGATACTTCTAATACTCTTGCTGCTAACAATGTTAATGTTGTTGAGGAAGACGAGAGAGGTGAAGTAGGAAGGGAGGAGGGTGAAGGGAGGGAGGATGAGGTCCTTGGCGACCAAATTGAGATTTAAATCTTTATTGTTTTGTAACTTTGTATTTTTACTTTTTTTTAATGAATGAAGGAGATGAAACTTTTGAGTTTTAATATAACTTGTCTGTCCCTGATCTTGAGTGAACTTAAAAATTTAAACAAGTTTCGTAGGTCGCGATGTCTGAATCTGCGAGCCCTAATATTATTATAGTGTCGTTATCTTTTGTCTGTTTTTTATATCATTTACTTGACTTTATTGTTATCATAAAAATCTTAGATAACTTTGCAAAAGTTGTTAGTTAGGAATGTTAAGCCGCGTGCTATGTTATACTTAAGAAAATTTTGAAAGATAATCAGTTGGGAGCTTTTCTCTTGCTAACTATGTTGGAAGCTACGGCTCTTCGCCAGCGAGCCTTAGTATGACAGCTGGGAACTTTACTCTCGCTAACTGTGTTGGAGGCTGCGGCTCTTCGCTTGCGAACCTTAATATGTCAGCTGGGAGCTTTGCTCTCGTTAACTGTGTTCGAGGCTGTGACTCTTCGCCAACGAGCCTCAATGTGACAGTTGGGAGCTTTGTTCTCCCTAATTGTGCTGGGGCTGCGGCTCTTCACCTAGAAGCCTTAATATGACAGCTGGGAACTTTGCTCTCGCTAACTGTGTTGGAGATTGCAGCTCTTCGCCTGCGAGCCTTAATATGACACGAATGTTGTTTGAAAATTTTTTCATTCATAGGATAAAGAGTTATACATAGTATACTTTGAGATGTAGGGCGTTCCAATTTCACGATACAACTGTGCCCTCCAGCCTTGCTAGCTTATACGCTCTATAACCTATTTTCTTCATCTCTTTGTATGACCCTTCCCAATTTGGATCCATTTTTCCTCGTTGAGAGGCTGGTAGACTAGCTTCAGTATTTTTTAAGACAAGATATCCTACTTGGAACTGTTTATTTCTTACTTTGGAATTATAATAGCGAGCTACCTGTTTGCTGCGCGCTGTATTTCGGACCTCAACTGTTTCTCTAAGTTCGTCAATCAGGTCGAGGTTGAGCCTGAGAGCCTCATGATTAGCTTCCTCATCGAAGTGCTGCGTTCTATGCAACCTCAAACCAATTTCTGCAAGGATCATCGCTTCTGCCCTGTAGACAGTAGAGAAAGTTGTTTCTCCTGTCACAGTGTAGGGTGTAGTTCGTAGGGCCCACAAAATTCCAAGCAATTCTTCTAACCAAGTGCCCTTAGCTTCGCTAAATTTCTTCTTAAAGGCCGTTAGAATTTTCTTGTTCATCACTTCTACTTGCCCATTTGTTTATGGCATTTTTACTAAGCTTTAAGCTATAGCTATTTAAAGGTAAATCCAAATTTTTCTGAATTTTCCATGAAATTGTGTGACGTTGTCTGTGATGATCGTGTAAAGTATCTCGAACATGCAGAAAATCGATTTCCAAAGGAAAGACTCCATCTGCTTTTCTGTGATGGATGCCAAAGCTTCCGCTTCAATCTATTTGGTAAAGTAGTCTACAACCACTATTACAAAATTCTTTTGCACCGTGGCTGTAGGGAACAGACCAAGGATATCAACCCCCAAGTCGCAAATGGCCATGGACCTGACATGACTTAAAGGGGCTTCGTTGGTTGTCGCTGGACTTTGGTGTTTCTCTAGAGGAGTCACACGTGCGAGCTAACGTATGGGTGTCTTCCTAAACTGTAGGCCAGTAGTACCATTGCTTAGAGATTTTCTGTGCGAGCAATTTGCCTCCTAAGTGATCACCACAAATTCCTTTGTAGATCTCTCTCATAACGTATTCCGTTTCAAATGGCAATAGACACATTAATAATGGATGTGAAAACCCTTTTCTAAACAGTACACCATCCAAAAGGGTGTATCTATTAATCGTAGGATAAAACATGTTGTCTTAATTTATCATGCAATGAGCTCGCAATCTTCAATATGCAATTCATATATTGAGAGTTTAACAAATATTTATGATTTATGATAATGACATACCTCGCAGCCTTGCATTGAATTCTTGCAAGCTATTTCTCATCTCGGTTGTCTTGCTCACCTTGGAGAGTGTGGATTATTGGTGTCATCCAGGTCTCCTCCTGAGCCATGCAGAGTACTTGGGGTACATCATAGCTGGGGTTTCCTTATGATCAAGTAGGATTTTCCCCCTTTTTTCTATAATGACAGAGGATGCTAATTTTGACAAAGCATCAGCGCGTGTGTTTTCATTTCTCAGAAGTTGTTTAATTTGGGCTCTGTTGAATCTTGTGAGAAGCTGAGTTGCCATTGTATGATTTTTTTAGCACTACTTCCTTCACGTCATATTCACTATTCATCTGCTTTGCCACCAATTGCGAATCTGTGTGGACAATTAGATCATTTGCTCCTAGTTGACATGCTAACTGCTATCCTGATACCAAGGCCTCATACTCAGCGATGTTATTCGATGTTTGGAACCTATATAACAATCCGTACTACCACTCATTGCCTCTGGGGTCTAGTGAGTACTCCTACCTCTGGTCCTGTTTTGGCTGTAGAGCAATCAATGTAAACTAGCCAACTTTCTGGATTGTCAGTTGCATGGGGTTTAGCTATTAAACGATGTTCAACAAATGAAAGATTAATTTTAGTATAAAATGTGGTACACATGGTGCCTCATCATAAAATATAACTCATTGAATCATTAGGATGTCATGCTTTGTCACCAATGTAACAGATCAAGTTGTTAACATTCATCAAAGTTCATATAGCGTACAATTTTTACAAGACATATATTAACCATCATTTCGGATCATAGCCCATGTTACCTACAGTGTCAACAGTTTTTTCGAAGGAACATTCCACTATGAAATCAGCCAACACTTATCCCTTTATCGCGGTTTGCAGGGCGAAGTCAATACCATATTCAACGAGCTCAATACTCCACTTCATTACCCTTTCTGAAGTATCTACCTTGGATAATACTTCTTTTATGGGCTGATTGGTGATCACAACCACCGGATGGGCTTTGAAGTATGGTCATAATTTGTAAGCTACAACAATCAAAGTATAGATACATTTTTCTATTTTTGAGTACCTCAGTTCGCCATTTTTTAGTACCTTGTTGACATAGTATACTGGGAACTGATGGATGCCTTCCGACTGAAATGGTACTGCTACAACTGTCTCTTCTGAGGTAGCCAAGTATAGATAGAGTGTGTCTCCTACCTGAGGCGACTTCAACAATGGAGTGGAGGTAAGGTATAGCTTTAGTTCCTCGAAAGCTGCTTGACACTCTTTTGTCCATGAGAAAGAGGCTCTTAAAGCCTTAAAGAATGGGAGGTCCGCCATTCTTGAGATAAATCTATTCAGTGCT
Organism: Gossypium sturtianum; assembly: GCA_025698515.1. Classification (NCBI taxonomy): domain Eukaryota; kingdom Viridiplantae; phylum Streptophyta; class Magnoliopsida; order Malvales; family Malvaceae; genus Gossypium; species Gossypium sturtianum. The sequence continues at coordinate 110,115,570 of CM046943.1, read as the reverse complement.
ACTACTCTTCTCGTGAGACATTGTATATCTTTTATTATTCGAGGAGAGGACATTTCCTGATTCGGCCACACCCCGTGTCACACCTAGCTCGAGCAAGGATCCATTGGAGCTGCTCCAAGGACCGATCACATGAGCTCGAGCCAAGCACTTCAAAGAGGCCATTTCGGCCTTAGTCAACCAAGTGTGGGGCGAGACATTGGCTGGACATATTGAGAAAGCTTGGACCAGCTCAACAAGATCACCTTGCAACCTCTTGCAAGCCGAACTCAGCTCTATTCAGCTCATTTGAGCTCATTTCTATTTCTTTTTAGCTCATGCGTTTATTTCCTAAAATAAACTAAGTATTTATTTTAGTTAGTTAAAATTAATTTCAGCTCATCATTATGTTTTTAGTTCATTACATGATATTAATATGTTTTGTTCCAGCTGAATTAATGTGTCTTATTTTATACAAGTATTTAATGTGTCTTGCTTAGTTACATGTTATTAATGTGTCTAAGTTTAAAGCATGTATTTATTTTGTCCTAGTGCAGTCGAATAGCTTTGTTTTAAACAAATTTAATGTGTCTTTTGAATTATTTGCAGCCATATGCATGAAAGGGATTTAATGCAAAGGTACATGCAAGGACGGCTTCAATGCATGGTGTGGTGCATGCATGGACGGCTTCAATGTATGGTGTGCTGATGTTTGGTTTCTCCCAAGCAACTATTCGACCAAAGAGTAGGTGCTCCTTTATGTTCCCCAAGAAGGCCAAGTCCAAGATTCAACCACATGGCTTGTACACGCCACTCCCCATACCCGAAGCTCCTTGGATGGATATATCCATGGACTTTGTCCTTGGATTACCACGAACAAAAGCGGCGAAGGATTCTATTTACATTGTAGTTGATAGATTTTCAAAAATGTCACATTTTATTGCATGTACAAAAACTGATGATTCTATTCATATCGCTAATCTTTTCTTTAGGGAAATCGTTCGACTACATGGAATTTCGAGAACGATCGTTTCTGATCGCGACGCGAAGTTTTTGAGTCACTTTTGGAGATTGTTGTGGGGGTAGTTCGAAACCAAGTTGTTGTTCTTCACCAATTATCACCCCTAAACGGATGGCCAAATGGAGGTGGTTAATCGAGTGTTGTCTACTTTTTTGCGGGCCATCATCCAAAAAAATTTAAAGTCGTGGGAGGACTACTTACCTCATATTGAGTTCGCATATAATCGATTAGTCCATTCGACGACTAAATTTTCTCCTTTTGAGATTGTTTATGGATTTAATCCGTTAACTCCGTTAGACTTAGTGCCTTTGCCTAACGATCAATTCATTCATGTAGATGCGAAGAAGGCCGAGTATGTCAAGGAGTTGCACCAAAAGTTTCGATCAAATATCGAAGCAAGAACCGAAAGCTATGTACAAAGAGTGAACAAAGGATGAAAGAGAATTGTATTTGAACCCGGTGATTGGGTTTGGGTTCATATGCGAAAAGAACGTTTTCCAGCCCAACGTAGGTTCAAGTTGCTACCGCGAGGAGATGGACCTTTTCAAGTCTTAGAACGAATCAATGAGATTTCTTATCGACTTGACTTACCGGGTGAGTATAATATTAGTGCAAGCTTCAACGTGTTTGATTTATCTCCCTTTGATGCAGGATCCGACTTGAGGACAAGTCACTTTGAAGAAGGGGATGATACGGCCACACCCCGTGTCACACCTAGCTCAAGCAAGGATCCATTGGAGCTACCCCAAGGACCAATCACACGAGCTCGAGCCAAGCACTTCAAAGAGGCCATTTCGGCCTTAGTCAACCAAGTGTGGGGCGAGACATTGGCTGGACATATTGAGAAAGCTTGGACCAGCTCAACAAGATCACCTTGCAACTTCTTGCAAGCCAAACTCAGCTCAATTCAGCTCATTTGAGCTCATTTCTATTTCTTTTTAGCTCATGCGTTTATTTGCTGAAATAAACTAAGTATTTATTTTAGTTAGTTAAAATTAATTTCAGCTCATCATTATGTTTTTAGTTCATTACATGATATTAATATGTTTTGTTCCAGCTGAATTAATGTGTCTTATTTTATACAAGTATTTAATGTGTCTTGCTTAGTTACATGTTATTAATGTGTCTAAGTTTAAAGCATGTATTTATTTTGTCCTAGTGCAGTCGAATAGCTTTGTTTTAAACAAATTTAATGTGTCTTTTGAATTATTTGCAGCCATATGCATGAAAGGGATTTAATGCAAAGGTACATGCAAGGACGGCTTCAATGCATGGTGTGGTGCATGCATGGATGACTTCAATGTATGGTGTCTTGATGTTTGGTTTCTCCCAAGCAACTATTCGACCAAAGAGTAGGTGCTCCTTTTATGTTCCCAAGAAGGCCAAGTCCAAGATTCAACCACATGGCTTGTACACGCCACTCCCCATACCCGAAGCTCCTTGGATGGATATATCCATGGACTTTGTCCTTGGATTACCACGAACAAAAACGGTGAAGGATTCTATTTACATTGTAGTTGATAGATTTTCAAAAATGTCACATTTTATTGCATGTACAAAAACTAATGATGCTGTTCATATCGCTAATCTTTTCTTTAGGGAAATCGTTCGACTACATGGAATTCCGAGAACGATCGTTTCTGATCGCGACGTGAAGTTTTTGAGTCACTTTTGGAGATTGTTGTGGGGGTAGTTCAGAACCAAGTTGTTGTTCTTCACCAATTGTCACCCCCAAACGGATGGCCAAACGGAGGTGGTTAATCGAGTGTTGTCTACTTTTTTGCGGGCCATCATCCAAAAAAATTTAAAGTCGTGGGAGGACTGCTTACCTCATATTGAGTTCACATATAATCGATCAGTCCATTCGGCGACTAAATTTTCTCCTTTTGAGATTGTTTATGGATTTAATCCGTTAACTCCGTTAGACTTAGTGCCTTTTCCTAACGATCAATTCATTCATGTAGATGCGAAGAAGGCCGAGTATGTCTAGGAGTTGCACCAAAAGGTTCGATCAAATATCGAAGCAAGAACCGAAAGCTATGTACAAAGAGTGAACAAAGGGCGAAAGAGAATTGTATTTGAACCCGGTGATTGGGTTTGGGTTCATATGCGAAAAGAACGTTTTCCAGCCCAACGTAGGTTCAAGTTGCTACCGCGAGGAGATGGACCTTTTCAAGTCTTAGAACAAATCAACGAGATTTCTTATCGACTTGACTTACCGGGTGAGTATAATATTAGTGCAAGCTTCAACGTGTCTGATTTATCTCCCTTTGATGCAGGATCCGACTTGAGGACAAGTCACTTTGAAGAAGGGGATGATACGACCACACCCCGTGTCACACCTAGCTCAAGCAAGGATCCATTGGAGCTACCCCAAGGACCAATCACACGAGCTCGAGCCAAGCACTTCAAAGAGGCCATTTCGACCTTAGTCAACCAAGTGTGGGGCGAGACATTGGCTGGACATATTGAGAAAGCTTGGACCAGCTCAACAAGATCACCTTGCAACTTCTTGCAAGCCAAACTCAGCTCAATTCAGCTCATTTGAGCTCATTTCTATTTCTTTTTAGCTCATGCGTTTATTTGCTGAAATAAACTAAGTATTTATTTTAGTTAGTTAAAATTAATTTCAGCTCATAATTATGTTTTTAGTTCATTACATGATTTTAATATGTTTTGTTCCAGCTGAATTAATGTGTCTTATTTTATACAAGTATTTAATGTGTCTTGCTTAGTTACATGTTATTAATGTGTCTAAGTTTAAAGCATGTATTTATTTTGTCCTAGTGCAGCCGAATTAACTTTATTTTAAACCAATTTAATATGTTCTTTGAATTATTTGCAGCAATATGCATGAAAGGGATTTAATGCAAAGGTACATGCAAGGACAGCTTCAATGCATTGTGAGGTACATGCATGGGCGGCTTCAATGTATGGTGTGATGATGTTTGGTTTCTCCCAAGCAACTATTCGGCCAAAGAGTAGCTGCTCCTTTATGTTCCCCAAGCTGGCCGATTAGCTCCCAAGGTAGCCTTGAAGGTTTTCACACCAGCCGGTTTAATTTGTTTACACATGAAGGCCATTTGGTTTTGTGTTTTGACACACACATGGCTCCTCAAGTTCAGCGTTCACACTCCCAAGCCTTTTGCACTATCCAAGCTGCCCATTAACTTCTCAAAACCATTCAGCTGAACAAGAAGCTAGCATTTAAGCTCATTTAAGCACCTTGGCCGAATGTAGACATTGCCCAATCAGCTCCCAATCAATCCAAGTTCATTTCAGCTGAATGTGCATCATCTAGAAGCTGTCTAATGGCGTTCTAAGGTTGAACATAGACATTGGATTTTTTTATGGACTTATTCTAGAGTTTTCAGTTCATTTAAGGCTGAAACACTTGATCATTAAGCTATTTGTTTGCCTATTCGGCTAGCTTTAGGACTATCCTATAAATATTGTGTTATTTGCTGGTTGTAGGAACTTTTTGCCATTTTGAATGAATATTGAGTTATTTGTGAGGTTTTCATTTCTTAAATTTCGTCCAAGACTCAGCTTGACTTATCTGCTAGTCAGTGGCATCAACCTGTTTCTTTTATCGAACTTATCACTCTCGTAGTGTGGCGTTCACCCCAAACTTTATACCTTTGGTTTTTATCTTCCTAGGTAACGGGTCAAGGTCTCTTTTCCATCATCTATTCACCTTAAGGTCACATAAGTCCCGGGTCAACACTCACCTATAGTGTTGGTTCGATCTTGATACTTAAGTTTGATTTCCATTCTATCCAAGTTAACACCTATCCCATTTTGTTCTTTGTTAGCCGAACCTATAACAACAAATACTTAGCCACTTTTGGGCCTATCTTTGTTACCTTACTCCATACTTAGCCTAATTCCAACCATACTTCAAAATTGAACGATACTTCTTCGTTAGATGATCGGATACATAAACGACTCGGACAACTCAACGAGGCTGTGGTTATATCATTTGGTATCAGAGCTTACAAAAACGAGGAGTACGGACGTTCGTAGCTATCCAAGAATAGGTTCGTAAAAAAATTGAAAAAAATAAAAATTCGTGAATCAAAGTATTTCCATTATCTTATTGTAATTGAAAAAAAAAGTGTTGAAAAGTTTGTACTCATCTTCTTGTATTCCCGATCATTAATTCCTTTCTACTATCATCATCTACCTTCACGCCACATTCAAAACCAAATTTGTTTCATTCAGCCAACCCTGCACCTAATCATCAATACCCTTGCAAGCCATTTGAAGCCGACCCCTAAACTACGATAAAGTCTAAACGAGTCTTTTACGAAATCACGAGAGAAGAAACGAGTGGAAAAAGGCACGAGTAAAGTGAGAGCATTAGATTGAAGAAAAAAGCCGTAAAAGAGTGTAAACACGAGTGTGAGTGCCATTAACTCTTTCTTTCCGAGTGAATGTGAGGCTTTGTTGTAAGGTTTTATTTTTCTATGTCTTGAAGTCCAGAACATTCCTATTAGAAATGTAGCCCCCGGAGGAGTTGGAGTACCCGGCTTAGGCCAACAAGCTCTACTACGAGAGTTCCAACACATGTTGCGAAATGAGTTGGAGTCATTAAACGAGCACTTGGAGCGAGTCGAGGAGAGGGGCCAACGAGAGCGGACTCCCCAAGGTCCACAAAGAGATCGAGGTCGCCCAGAAATCAACCAAGATGACCTCTATGACCCAAGTGATGTCGAAAGTGATCAAGGGTCAAACCAAAGTGAAAGGCGGAGAGGTCCAATGAACCGAGGCTTTAGAGAACGAGGGTGAGTGGACGATGATTTGAAGAACATCAAACTTTCCATCCCATCATTCCAAGGCAAGTTGGATCCGGAGGCTTACCTCGAGTGGGAGAAAAAGATCGAGTTGGTGTTCGAGTGCCATAATTATTTTGAGACAAAAAAGGTTAAGTTGGCAGCGATTGAATTCTCTGACTACGCGATGATTTGGTGGGACCAACTCACCACGAGTCGAAGAAGGAACGAAGAACGGCCACTAAGCATGTGGGCAGAAATGAAGGCGGTGATGCGCTGGTGGTTTATACTATCTTATTACCACCGCGAGCTCTACCAAAAGCTCCAAAACCTTACCCAAGGAGCAAGGAGTGTCAAAGACTATTACAAGGAGATGGAAATCGCGATGATACATGCAGATGTGCAAGAAGAACGCGAGGAAACAATGGCGCATTTCCTAGCCGGTCTCAACTGAGACATTACTAATATTGTAGAGTTGCAATATTACGTGGAAGTGGTGGACATGGTGCACATGGCCATCAAGGTAGAGAAATAATTGAAGCGTAAAGGTGATGTTCAAGGCTATTCCACCGTGAATACTTCCAAATGGAACTAAGGCATTAGCAAAAATACTCCACCGAGTCGAGCCAAAGAGCCAACGATGCCAGCAAAGACGACTAAACCTATGGCCAAATCAAACAAAGGCAAGGCTACCAAAAGCTTGTACACGCCACTCCCCATACCTGAAGTTCGATTTCCATTCCATCCAAGTTAACACCTATCCCATTTTGTTCTTTGTTAGCCGAACCTATAACAACAAATACTTAGCCATTTTTAGGCCCATCTTTGTTACCTTACTCCATACTTAGCCTAATTCCAACCGTACTTCAAAATTGAACGGTACTTCTTCGTTAGACGATCAGAAATAACTCGGACAACTGAACGAGGCCATGGTCGTATCATTTCCATGATTGCTTAGATTTTTTCTGGGTTTACCTCTATTTCTCTTTTTGAAATCATAAAACCTAAGAACCTGCCAACTCGCACCCCAAAAGCACACTTATCTGAATTTAATTTCATGTTGTGAGCATTTAGGATTGTGAAAGTCTCTGATAGGCTTCGCACGTGGTCGCCCATGGATGCGCTTTTCACTAACATGTCATCAACGTATACCTCGAGACCCCGACTTATCTGGTCCTTGAATATCCTATTTACAAACCTCTAATAGGTCGCGCCCATGTTTCTAAGGCCGAAGGGCATAACCTGATAGCAGAACAGTCCCTCTTCTATGATGAAGGTTGTTTTTTCCTGGTTGTCACGTTGCAATAGGATATGATTATAACCCGAGAAGGCATCCATTAAGCTCATGAATTTGTGGCCCACTGAAGCGTCGATCGAGGGTAGGGGAAAACTGACTTTGGGCATGCGTTGTTGAGGTTGGTGAAGTCGATACACATATTTTATTTACCGTTTGCTTTTTTCACCATCACCACGTTCGATACCCAATCTAGATATTCTACCTCCTAGATGAATCCTGCCGATAACAGCTTAACAACCTTTTATCTTACCGCTTCTACCACTTGAGGCCTGAACTTTCTACTCTTCTGGTTTATTGGCTTCGCCTCTAGAAGGACGTTTAGTTTGTGCACAGTCACTTAGAGGTCCATGCTCGACATGTCTACTGCGGACCAGGCAAAAACATCTGCATTTTTCCTCAAATATCTGACCGGCATGTTCTTCTCTTTCTCTTTCAATGTTGAAAAGATTTTAATGGTTCTCTCTTTGTTGTCGCAAAATAGCTACAGAGTCTTAGTATGCTCCGCGACTTCAGGTTTTTTGCTCTTGTGCTTGTCTCTTACGTCCAGACCATCCAAATCCATAACCTGACTTGCTAACTCAGCTTTTTGTGAACTCTGCCCTTTAGCCGCAGGTTCTCTTGCTTGCTCGACAGATAACATGTGACACTATCTCGCAGTGCGCTGATCAGATCATAGGAATCCAACACCAGTCTTTGTCGGGAACTTAATTTTCATACAGAATATTGTGACCACCATCCTCGCCATTCTCATTATCGGCCTTCCGAAGATGGTGTTGTATGGCATCGGGTGGTCCACCACAAAAAACTAGACATACTCTGTGGTAGTGTGTTCGTCGTCTCCAGGGTGATTGGTAAGGTGGTTGAGCCTTTCACCTCGACTAGGTGGTTCACAAAATCGTACAACGGACTAGCTCTGGACAATGCTTGCTCTTTTAATCCCATTTTTTGGTACGCTTTCCAAGATAACACTTCCACTGCACTTCTATTGTTGCTAAGACCACCATTGGGTCATTTCCTTCTTCATCGCGGATCAACTATTCGTCGCTGCTACCAAACTCGATACTCTATTTCTCCTGTCAGCGCGGCCTCTTGTGTAACACCCCAAACCCGGCCCATGCATTTCGACCAGATCTGGTATGCTACTAGTTGTACATTAAAAACTTTTGTCTTGTTGGTTTTGGAAGTCGTAAATTAAATAGACATTATTTAAGTAAATAAGCGGCATTTTAAAAATAAAACCTTGTATTAAGTATAATTAAACCTTTGACATAATCTCATAAGTTGCGAACATTAAAACTACTTAGTTGGATAAAACTATGGGGCCTTATTACATTGATAATTCCAAAGTAAAAATAAAATAATACTTAAAGAAATCCCCAAAAAAATAATTTATAGAAACAAAGCTTGATGGCCCTCGAGTCCGTCTCGACTCCCATGTCCACGGTCTCTACCGCTCATCCTGGAAGAGTAGAGAAAAGGAAAGCGTGAGTCACCAAGACTCAAGTGTATAAATCTCAAAACACACAACGACTGAGCCCACAAACACATTATGGGCCCCGGCCCATGCATAAAGGTATCAATCATAATCACATGATAAACAATAAATAATGAAAAACCCAACCCGCCCTAGGTTTCCATCCTCTACACACCATCCCGCATAAACCATCACACCTTGGGATTTCTACAATCAACCCTCCATCCGCTACACACTAAAACGATAGCCGCATCGCCTATTCCTATTAATTAGGAATCATTTAACGTGGCATCGCCACCGATCACTATGTGACCTTTCATTTAAATTATGTGGGATTTCTACCACCGATCACCAAGTGACCTATCATGCACTTCCCCTTCAATATCATCATTCCCACCCCATGCATACATACATAAAGAAAACATCATACAGACTTATATACTTTTCGATACACATAGGAGTTCTATGTTTACGCACTGCATCTTTGCCTAACCCTTTTAGGGTTCCATTCGACTGTCTACACAGCCTCATTCTGGCTTTTTAGCCCATAACATATATAAATAAACATACATACAGGTTTATTAGTAGTGTGTTAGAGATCTACACACCTGATTAATGTCGATACCCTTGCTACAACTTTGCTCAAAAAGTCAAAAAGATGCGAAACTAGGGCATCTCCTATATTCGGCCATGGTTAGTGTTCTACCCAATTTTATATATTTGAATAACAAATATTCTTACCTTAAAATTCTGAAATTGGAGACTTATGATTTTCGGCTTTTAGATCTAGTCGACTAAGCTTCCTTCAAATCCCGAATTGTCGCCCATCATATAACCATTAAACTATTAGCTTTTGGCTTTTGCCTTTCAAAAACCGGGAATAGATCATGAGAACTAATCAAAAATCAACACTTACCTTAGCATAGGAGATTCGACTAGCACTAGAGAGAGGATTCGGCAATGCCCATGGAAGATTTAAATGCCTAAGTATAGAACTAATTCTCAAATAGGATGAATAGAAGAAAAGACTATGGATGCTTCTGGCTTCCTAGAGAAATCGGCACAAGAAGGAAAAAGTGGAGAAGAGTTTCGACTTTTAAAGAAATTGGAGAAAAGAAATTGGAGAGGGAGAGGCTAGGGAATTTCGGCACAATGGGAGAGAAATTTAGGGTTTTCAGTGTCGTAATCAAGGAGCTAGCCCCTATTTATAGATATTTTGGCACCTCATTGCTAAAAACCAAAAACGCCCTTAAAATTCAAGCTAAAGAGAGGAGAAATTCGGCACCCTCCTTGCCATGCAAGAGTCTAATTTTACACTCCTCTAGGTGGTGGATTTTCAGCTAACACTTCCCTTGAAGATAAGCTCCTAACTTTTCTCCTTTTTATCTATGATATTATCACTTAAAAATCCACATAAATTCTCCTATTTTATAACCTTGTAGCCGTCCACCTCTACTAATCCCTAATGCCAAATTTAACTCACTTAAATTAAAATATTTGGGCCTCATTAAACTTAATACTTGGGCCCCTAATTCCTTGTGTGTGGCGTCACCTCTCTTTATTTAAAGTGCCGAATTTGGCCTAAAACATGGGCTCCTTGCGACCCAAAACTTGTTCCTTTTAACTCATTAATGATGCCACTTTAATCTGGGCCTTTTTGCCTAATTCTAAGCCCAAATTTAGACCCCTATCAATTAAATTAACATAGTAAACCTATCTCTACACTAAATGTATAGGCCCGTAAATTTAGGATGTTACAGTTCTACCCCCTTAAAGAAATTTTGTCCTCGAAATTTCCAACTAACTATTAATCGTACTACCCAAGTCTCACCACTATGCTTTCGTTATGCACTCCGATTCTAAAGCCAAAAGAAACACTTAGTATACTATGGTAGAGAGCACCTTTGATGTTAGCATCTAGAGCGTCCTCGTCCCCTTGGCGACGTGCTGCATAAACCAAGGCTGGCCACCTCGCCTCAGCATAACATGTATCTCCCCGACCATGTCCTGTGCCATTGCCACCATTGCCTTGACCACGGCCCCTTGGTGGTTGTTGACCTCCTCTACCCGGCGGTGCATTCTCTTGACCTGTGGACCCTTCACCGCCTGCTATCATCTGCGGATAGTTTCTAACTTGGTGGTCCGTAGATCCACACCTAAAGCACTTCCCACTGCCCGCCCAACACTCACCTTCATGGAATTTACCACATCGAGCACACTTCTGTGTCTGACTAGTAGCAGCAAGTCTCTCATCCCGTCTCAGCCCGTCCGGCACGGGTCAAGCTTTCGAGCTTGCCCGGTGCCTCGACGATCCAAAATTCCTCTTATTTCCACCCCTATCTCTATCTCGATTCGCTTTTTCGGTCTGCTTTACTTTCTCGGCTTTCTTAACCTTTTCTCCTAGGACCGCAAATTCCCTCTCCCGCTGTGGGGCTATTAAAACACGCAAATCATCCCTCAGACCATCTTCGAACCTAACACAACGTTCATACTCCGTGGCTACCATCCCACGAGCATAACGGCTAAGGCGTAAGAATTCAGCTTCATACGCAGCCACTGACCTACTCCCCTGCACCAGATTCAGAAATGCTCTGCGTTGCGCATCCACATAACTCGATCCAATGTACTTATTCTGAAACGCTGTTTTAAAGAAATTCCAAGTGATACGGTCAGCCACTGTACCATCCTTCATCGTAAGCCACCATTGATAGGCTTCATCTCTCAAGAGGGATACAACCCCTTTCAACTTCTCCTCCTCCGTGAAATCCAAATCATCCATTATTCGTTCTACCACCTCCAACCAATACTCAGCTGAACTTGGGGCAACCCCAGAAATTCCCCTAAACACTTCTGCCCCATTGGCCCTAAGCCGCTCCGGTACAGATTTTCGGGCTCCTGTGCCCATACCTACCCTAGCAACCCTCTCTAAAATCCTTAACATTGCCTGAGATACCGCGTCATCTCCGGCAGTCTGGTCCTGAAATTCCTCCTCCGCCGCTGACATCTCGTTACCAGATCCATGGCAAGATCCTACTGGTTCTGACACGGTCATTCTACCCCTACCACGACCACGTGGCGGACGTCCACGACCTCGTGTACTCATTCTTCCCGTTCGCGTTTATCTGGTTAAGAATTTTATGTATTATTAATTACATTTCATTGTTTATCCACGAGCAATTTTTATGGAAAATAGTTTTAAAAGTGATTCTTTCGAAGTTGAATCTATCTATAGTTTCGCCAGCTTATCTCCTAGTTCTAAGTGCATTCATCACACAAACAACATCCACAGACCACATTCAACGTGTAGGGGTATTTTCGTCATCTTTACTACCCGGGGGTATTTTCAAAATTTTTATCTGCAGGGGTATTTTCGAAATTTTTCCAAAACAAAGTTTCGAGTGATTTTGCAAATTAAGGGTATTTTGGTAATTTCGTGAAGAAGGGATATTTTGGTAATTTTACAACTCGGGGGTATCTTGGTAATTTTGTCAATCAGGGGTAGTTTGGTAATTTACAAACCAGGGGTACTTTGTTCTTTTTTTCAAATTCAGGGTAGTTTTCACAAATCAATGGGTAATTTATTAATTTCAAAACTAGGGTTTTCACAAAACAGTGTGGCTGGCCCCTTTCGGGTTTTAATTATGGGTTCAGCCCATGAACAAGTCTTTATATAGCTAGGGTGAACAGTCACTACACACTGTGTAAGATTCCAATGAAGAGGAGGTGAGTCACTTGGACCGCTTAAATACCAAGCTCTTAGGATCTATTCCTAGACATGCATATGCTGTTGCCACACCTTAGTCTTGCGACTCGTTTCATGTGTTTTGTTTAGTGAAATTAAGTCTTATGGATTTGAAGAGTTGTTTGTCTAAGCCTAGAGTCCATCAAGTTCTAACCTAGATAGTCTACGTCCCATAAGGCCCATTAAGCCCACATTTATATCACAATCGGAGTTGAATACTTACTGGGTGGATTGGGTGCCAGAGACTCGAAGGCCATATCTTCATCCAAAACTTTTTTCAACTTTTTAAAACAGTACTAGACCCATTTCACAGCCCAAGTTTTGAACCTAGGCTCTGATACCAAAATGTAACACCCCAAACCCGGCCCATGCGTTTCGACTAGATCTGGTATGCTACTAGTTGTACATTAAAAACTTTTGTCTTGTTGGTTTTGGAAGTCGTAAATTAAATAGACATTATTTAAGTAAATAAGCGGCATTTTAAAAATAAAACCTTGTATTAAGTATAATTAAACCTTTGACATAATCTCATAAGTTGCAGAACATTAAAACTACTTAGTTGGATAAAACTATGGGGCCTTATTACATTGATAATTCCAAAGTAAAAATAAAATAATACTTAAAGAAATCCCCCAAAAAAATAATTTATAGAAACAAAGCTTGATGGCCCCTCGAGTCCGTCTCGACTCCCATGTCTATGATCTACTGCTCATCTGGAAGAGTAGAGAAAAGGAAAGCGTGAGTCACCAAGACTCAGTGTATAAATCTCAAAACACACAACGACCTGAGCCCACAAACACATTATGGGCCCTGGCCCATGCATAAAGGTATCAATCATAATCACATGATAAACAATAAATAATGAAAAACCCAACCTGTCTTAGGTTTCCATCCTCTACACACCATCCCGTACCAACCATCACACCTTGGGGATTTCTACAATCAACCCTCCATCCGCTACACACCAAAACGACAATTGCATCATCGCCTATTCCTATTAATTAGGAATCATTTAACGTGGCATCGCCACCGATCACTATGTGACCTTTCATTTAAATTATGTGGGATTTCTACCACCGATCACCAAGTGACCTATCATGCACTTCCCCTTCAATATCATCATTCCCACCCCATGCATACATACATAAAGAAAACATCATACAGACTTATATACTTTTCGATACACATAGGGAGTTCTATGTTTACGCACTGCATCTTTGCCTAACCCTTTTAGGGTTCCATTCGATTGTCTACACAAACCTCATTCCGCTTTTTATCCCATAACATATATAAATAAACATACATACGAGTTTATTAGTAGTGTGTTAGAGATCTACACACTGATTAATGTCGATACCCTTGCTACAACTTTGCTCAAAAAGTCTAAAAGATGCTAAACTAGGGCCTCTCCTATATTCGGCCATGGTTAGTGTTCTACCCAATTTTATATATTTGAATAACAAATCTTCTTACCTTAAAATCCCGAAATTGGAGACTTATGATTTTCGGCTTTTAGATCTAGTCGACTAAGCTTCCTTCAAATCCCGAATTACCGCCCATCATAAAACCATTAAACTATTAGCTTTTGGCTTTTGCCTTTCAAAAACCGGGAATAAATCATGAGAACTAATCAAAAATTAACACTTACCTTAGCATAGGAGATTCGGCTAGCACTATAGAGAGGATTCGGCAATGCCCATGGAAGATTTAAATGTCGAAAGTATAGAACTAATTCTCAAATAGGATGAATAGAAGAAAAGACTATGGATGCTTCGGCTTCCTAGAGAAATTGGCACAAGAAGGAAAAAGTGGAGAAGGGTTTCGGCTTTTAAAGAAGGGAGAGGCTAGGGAATTTCGGCACAATGAGAGAGAAATTTAGGGTTTTCAGTGTCAGAATCAAGGAGCTAGCCCCCCCTATTTATAGATATTTTGGCACCTAGTTCTAAAAACCGAAAACGCCCTTAAAATTCAAGCTAAAAGAGAGGAGAAATTTGGCACCCTTCTTGCCATGCAAAGAGCTTTGAATTTTACACTCCTCTAGGTGGTGGATTTTCGGCCAACACTTCCCTTGAAGATAAGCTCCTAACTTTTCTCCTTTTTATCTATGATATTATCACTTAAAAATCCACATAAATTCTCCTATTTTATAGCCTTGTAGCCGTCCACCTCTACTAATCCCTAATGCCAAATTTAACTCACTTAAATTAAAATATTTGGGCCTCATTAAACTTAATACTTGGGCCCCTAATTCCTTGTGTGTGGCGTCACCTCTCTTCATTTAAAGTGCCGAATTTGGCCTAAAACATGGGCTCCTTGCGACCCAAAACTTGTTCTTTTTAATCATTAATGATGCCACTTTAATCTGGGCCTTTTTGCCTAATTCTAAGCCCAAATTTGGACCCCTATCAATTAAATTAACATAGTAAACCTATCCCTACACTAAATGTATAGGCCCGTAAATTTAGGATGTTACATCTTGGGAGCACTAACTAACATCACACTCTTCATGTGTACACTTCTTTTTCGTGTTGGAACCCGCCCATTCATTATCTATTCCTACAATCACATGGATGGTTCCTCAAACCTATTGCTTGCCCTTGGGGTCAGCGTGCAAGCTCTAACCCTGTTGTTAACCACTCTGATTCATGTATTCTATGAGCTTGCCATTTCAGACTGCTTCTTCTATGGCATCTTTTAGCGTGAAGTAGTCTTCAGTCTTGTGTCTCATATTGTCGTGGAAAGTAGATCAATCCCTCGAGTTCACCCTTCTCCCCATACTCCTTAATAGGAATGGCTTGGTCAAGATGCTGAGGTTCTTAACCTGGCTAAGGATGTAAGTTCGTGTAGCATTCAGTAGGGTATAAGCCTCAAACCTTCCCTAGGGGCATATCTTCTGGTGTGCTCTTGTTGGGGTCTTTGGGGGGCCCTGAAGGTATCAATCTGGGTTTGGATTCTTTGTAGCATGTCGTTTTCACTTGCAATGATTGGCTAGGAGGTCCTTGTCGGCAGCGAGGTCCCTCCTTGCTCCGAAATTGTCTATCTTTCCCCTAAAGTGTGGCACGTGATGCTCTTTTGATCTCTTTTGTTTTTGCGAACTTATGAGCTTGCTCATATAGATCAGTTAGACCTTGTGGTCTATTATCAGTAAAGGAATATTGTACGTGGTCATTTTGAACTCCTATGATGAAGGCATCTAGAACCCATTAGTCCTCCAGGTTTTTTGTGTTTAGGGTCGTCGCATGGAATCTTTTTACGTAATCTTGAAGGGACTCGCCCTCCCTCTCCTTTACCAACATCAAGCCCATAGATGTGTTCATGATTGCCCTATGGGCCCTGAATCGCCAAGAACATTTGACCCAACTGTGAAAAGTTTCGGACGAACCTTATGGAAGGGAGAGGTAGCAGTCCTTGGCGCTTCCTTTGAGTGTTGTGGAAAAAGCTTTACACTTTGCTGCGTCTGATGCTCTTAGCATGTTCATATAGTCGTTGTACTACATGAGGTGAGCTCGCGGGTCCCTCTTCCCTCGAACATGTCTTTTGGGACCTTAAAATCATTTGGTAATCTTACTGCCACGATCTCAGTAGCCAGTGGGTTATTGAAACAGAATAACCAGTCTATATCTTGTGGCTCAGAGTGTAAGGCCCGTACGTCTCTCCATAACTTGTCCATCTCGTATTGCCATTCTTTCACTGGGGCTTCATCTTGTGTGTTTACGTTGCCCTGGGAACCAAAGCTGTCAGCGTGCACCTTCCTTCACAACTCCTCGTTCTGTTTCAATAACTCTTGTTGGAAGGCCTGTTGGTCCATAAATTGTGCCTCCTGGGTAGCCATTTGTTCCCTCATAGACTTCATTTTCTCCTGGATGACTAGGAACTATTGCAAGGGTACCTCTTGGTTGAGAGGAAGTGGTAGCCCCTGGCCGGTAGAAAGGATCAAATCCAAAGGAAAGGAAGCTCCCTGATAAATCGCATTGCCAAAGTTTTTCAGTTTGTCGACGAACCATCCGATAAACAAATCTGTTTTGTCGTACTGAGCACCGAAGCACGACGCTTCGGCCTGTCCTGATGACGGGTTGATAGGGGGATTCTTAATCAGGTGAGCCATTTGTTTCCAAAAATGAAGAAACTTAACCAAACTTGAAAAAAAATCTGATAATCGAAAGTTTGTCCACGCTCACCGCACCAATTATTGAATAATATTTTTCTCATGTCTTATTTATAGGAATGTTGGAGTATTTATACATGCGGTTACAAGTACTGTTACAGTTCATAGTAGGGCCCCACTACTTTGTCTTGATTCTATTGTCTCCGGTACTGACATTCTCTGTCCCTAGTACTGACATTTTATGTGAACTCCAGGCCTGCTGGACATGTGTCTACAGAGCACGCAGTCCTTACTGTTCCTGGGACTGATATCTTGAGTGGGCTCCATACCTGTTGGACACGTGCCTGAGTAGCCTGTGGGGCACACGGTCCTTTCTACGCACTCATTGGTTGTGTGCGAACTGGAGTCGTGACCTCCCTTGGATTCTTGCGAGCTCGACCTGTGAGCCGTGCTTACTGACCCCCTCCTACGAGTCATGTCCGTGAGCTCTGCGAACCCGCCTCACTGTCCTCTCATGATTCGCCTTACGCTTAGTCTCCGAGTGGGGTCTATCTGGGTCGCGAGTTGAAAACCCAGATCCTTTCTAGGGTTTGGGTCGGTGGCTACTGATCTATGATAAAGTATATAAGGTTATAAAGGTTTTTTTATTTTTTTTTTATTTTTTGGGTTTCTTTCTTTTCGTTTAGTTTTTTGGAATGTTTATCATAATGAAAGTGTTAATGGGTTAGGGAAAATTATGTTATCAATTCTAGTGCACTTGTTGGTAATCAAATCCTTTTATTCTTTTACATTCAATAATAATAAAATTTCATTAGGTAAATGAAGTATTAGATAAGGCTAAAAATGATAGAAGCTACTAGATATTGTTTAGGAGATAGTAGTTTTGGAGAAGCTACTAACAAGTATAAACTAGGAGCTTGCACAAATCTACCCAATATATAATCAAAAGAAAGTCAAACATAAAGGATAATGTACATATGCAACAAGTAGAAAGTAGTTGAGAATCTAGCAAAATAGTGAAAATAAAATAGCCATCAACCAGTTCTTTTCCTTTTTGTGTAAATGGAACATCTTGTGTTCCAAGCTTACTTGAGCAACTCTATTAAGTTGGCATCAAAATCCATCTTACAACCTGAAACACCCCAAACTCGTGTCTATCGCCGGAGTAAGGTTATGGAGTGTTACCGTACAATCGAAACATTTAACATACATTAAATATGTAATCATAAACATATTAAAATCCAATCATTTACATGTATAATGTCTCTAAATCGAGTTTTTGAGGCCTTAAAGAATACCTTAGAAACATTTCGGGGCTAATTAGAAATCAATTGAAAAGTTTAAGAAAAAGTTAAAATTTTTTTACTACAGGCTGAGACACATGCCCATGTCTCAGGCCATGTGGGCATTCGAAGTAGGGACACACGGACGTGTCCCAGCCCGTGTCCGTGCCCGTGTAACTCACTGACTTGGGTCACACAGCCAAGCCACACACCCGTGTGCCAAGCCGTGTAACCATCGAAATGGTCTCACATGCCCGTGTGCCAAGCTATGTGTTAAGTCGTGTAATTGCTTGAATTGCATGCAAAGGAACCTATAGGGGACACACGGTTGTGTCACCAGGCTGTGTGTCACACATGGCTGAGACACACGCTCGTGTGCTAGGCTGTGTGAACTAAAAAATCACCCAAAAACAAGCTCTTTCAAAACCCACACATACATAGCCAGTCAACCTATCTAAGCATACTAATAAAGGGACATTAGACAACATCAAAGCATATTAAAACATGCTCAAAATATAACAAAACACACATATTAAGTACCTAACCAATGTGCCCTCATTGACACCACATTGCAATTATCCATTCACATCCAATGTACCATTCATAGGTACCTCAAATAAAGTTCAGGCAAACACATAATTGAATATGGTAAAAACATAACCTATGCTCAACTTTCTCAAAATGACTAATTTCATTGAACATTATCTCATGACATGAACATGTGGGCTAATCCAGCCATAACCAAAACATGCTACAAAACATATATCTATATACATAACTTAGAATCACATACTCAAAGGATTCAACTTCATAGACATAATCACGCCCTAGGTACATGCCACAATTTCAAAAGGAGACATCACTAACGTTGAATTCGAGATTCTTGAAGGATGCCGAGTCCGAATCTACTATTTACTTAACCTGCAAACATGAAAATCAATTCACATTTAATAGACTTCATTTATATAACAAACCACAAGAATAATCAAGTCATATGAATTATATTTCAACCAAATAAAAATTACCATAAATCCTTAATAATACTGATATACAACTCTTTTCAAATAAGTCGTAAAACTTTGCCGTGTGGTCCATTAGCTACCTGGCTTGTAACAGCCTGTTTTTAGTCAAATCGGAATAGTGGTTTTGGGACCACAAATTTGAGGTTGAAATATTTATTTTATTATTATTTTGAGGTCTAGAGCATGATAGTATGATTGTGTAAAAATTTCGTTAAGAAATTTTATCATTTGAATGCTTAATTTGATAAAAAGGACTAAATCACGTAAAGTGTAAAAGTTGGGTTCTATTAGCTAAAGGTGTCTAATAGCTATAGAACTTTATAGTGGAGGTCCTTAAGTGGTAAATTAGACCATTGTTAATATGAGTGGACAAAGATGGACATGAATTAAGTGTTTTAAGTAGTTAATTAACAAGGTTAAATTAGTAAATTAATAAATAAGTTAAAATAAAATAACTTAAACAAAAGTATCACCTTCCTAAGCTATTGTTGACCAAAAATTTAAGAATAAAAAACTCCATTGTTATCACCTTGAAGCTTTGGCACTTAAATTCTTTGCATGAGATCAATTTTGAGGTTAGTTTTTAATGATTTCTATGTTTTTGAGATCGTTGTAGCTTAATATAGCTAGCCTAGGGACTAATTTGCAAAATTTTTAAAGGTTTAAGGTTTTACCATTGATGAATATGTGTGTATTTTGATGTTTGATGATAGAAAGATGAATAGTTGTTGTTAGATAAACAACATTTGTTAAGTGATTTTGGTTAAAATTGTCAATTAGGGATTAAAATGAGAAATATGTAAAATTCATGGTGAAATGTGTGAAATAATGAAAAATTTGGGCTACTATGGGTCTATAGGAAATTCGGCTAGCATGGGTGTGGACTCAATTGCATGAATTTGCATTTTTATGAATTAGGGACTAAATTGTAAAGAAGTTGAAATATTAGGGGTAAAAGTGTAAATTTGCAAAAATATGTATTTTGGGCTAAATTGAATAGAAATTATAATAAATGGATTGAATTTGATTATATAGATTAAGAAAGGCCTCGTACGGAACTAGATCGAGGGAAAGATAAAGTTTTGGACTAGTCGATCCTATTACGTCGTTTTTGTAATCGAGGTAATTTTGTATGTTAATAAGCATTAATGTAATTGTGTTTTAAATGCTTTATAATTGTATTATTGATGAGTACGATCTTACAAAAATGTTTGACGAAGATTCGTCAATGTGAAATCCCTGTTGAACCTTAGGAATAGATAGGATACAAATGACATGTCATTAGGGGTTATTGTGTTTGGGTGTTGGGCTGTACGTTCTACCGGTGGCTGAGTTTTTCAGCATGTGTTACGGATTCTCATCAGCTTATGTGAGCAGCACCGTGTAGTTACGTCTTGACCGTCAGCTTGTGTGAGCAGACTTGTTGATAGCTTGAGAGTGAGCATTATAAGAGATATGAGATTGAGATGGTTTTGACCATGTATTGTTGGCACTTAGGGTGCGAGATTCCTGAGTATCCGATATTATTCCAAATGGTTCAACGGGTATATTGATGATATGAAAAAGTAAGAGATTGATATGTATCGGTACAGGTATGTTCATGAGTTGTATAAGCATTGAATCTTTGAGAATTATGAGTTCATGTCTAACCTTTGGATGGAATATGTGTTAGGCTTTTGGGATTCAAGTTATATCGTATTATGCTATGTTTATTTCTTTAAATTATGAATGAATGGTAAGTGGTATTCATTAGCCATACGAGCTTACTAAGCTTTATAGCTTACTCTATTTACTTTTCCGTGTTTTTATAGTGATTTCTAAGCTTGCTCGGATTGGGAGTTGTCGGAGATCTCATCACACTATCCAGCTATCATTTTGGTACTTTTGAACTTTTGTATTTGGTTATATGGCAAGTATAGGAGTTGTGGTTAATATGGCCTATAAGTTTGTAATGTACATAGCCAAATGATTTGGCTTATAAGTGATGTATGTTTTGGTTATGTGTATAGCCATGTGATTTGGCTTATTTTGGTATACTTGGTGATGTATATATGTGTAAATGGCCTTTTGTTATGTGGTTTATAATTGCTATGTGAATGCTTGTTGTGAATTAGTATTTTGAGTACCAAAGGTTGCATTTTGAGATATGGTATGCATGTGGTTTTAGACAAAATAATGCATAGTTGAAGGTGACCATTTAGGTGATTTTTGGATGTGAAATAGGTACGAAATTGAATGGCTAATTGTGTTACTTATGTGCCTTGTGGTTTTTGGTATTATTATAGCATGAATTGGGCTTGGTTGAGATTGGTTTGAATGCATATTGATGCTATGTTATATGCCATTTGACATGTTTAGGTGGATGTAAGATTGGGTGAGAAAGATGGCTTGGAAAATAGCCTATTTTTGTCCATACAGGCAGAGACACGGGCGTGTGTCTCAGCCGTGTGTGACACGCGGTTAGATGACACGGCTGTGTGTCCCCTGGTACTTAATTAGAAAATAAGTCAGTAGCTCTACACGGGCCAGCACACGGGCGTGTGACTTGGCCATGTGGCATAAGTCAATATACCCTACAGTTTTAGCACGGCCTAGCACACGGGCGTGTGAGGCCATTTCGAAGGGTACACGGGCTAGTCACATAAGCGTGTGGTTGGCCGTGTGACCCAAGTCAGGGAGTTACACGGGGTAGGACACGGGCTGGGACACGGCCATGTGATCCCATTTCGAATTTTCACACGGCCGGGCCACACGGGCGTGTGTCCCATGTACTTTGAAAATTTTTTATGTTATTCCAAAAATTTCTTGAGTTCTCGGTTTAGTCCCGAACCACTTCTAATGTTTGATTTGAGCTTCGAGGGCTCTTATTAGGGACTATATGAATAAATATGAATGGTTTTTGTTTTGGAATGATATTTTTTTATGAATTGCTTGATTTTATAAGTTATAAGTCCGGTAATGCTCCGTAACCCTGTTTCGGCGTCGGATATGGGTTAGGGGTGTTACACTGGCACTCAGTGCCTATAAACTGCAAAAGAGTTTGCGCCCAACGCTAATCGGATTAACCGACGATATTAAAAGTGAGCCCAGCTCTAGTTGGTTAAACCAACGATGTTTGCGCCCAGTGCTAGTTGGTTAGACCGACGATTGTGTGCCCAACACTAGTCATACAAGCTGATAAAAGTTGTGCCCAGCGCTAATCGGATGAACCGACAATTGTGTGCCCAGCACTAGTCAGACAAGCTGACAAAGGTTGCGCCCAGCGCTAATCGGATGAACCAACAATTGTGTGCCCAGCACTAGTCAGACAAGCTGACAAAGGTTACGCCCAACGCTAATCGGATAAACCAACAAAATCAATAGTGAGCCCAGCTCTGGTTGGATAAACCAACGATATTTGTGCCTAGCGCTAGTCGAACGAATTTACAATGTCAATCACTGATTTGCAAAGTCATAATATTATTTCTCACAGCTCGATATCACATTTCATAGTTTAATAACACTTCCATTCTAAATATTTGCTAATAAAAAAAATTTAATCCATTATGCCATAATCCGAAACGAAACTATCATTCAATTAGATTAACAATATATTAAGGATAAAATACACGACATCAAGTAATAACTAAAATTAATTAACACAATTTATAAAGTTCGAGTTCGGGGACTACGAACTTACCTTAACAAAACAGTCGTAATAGTGAGGCCGATGGCTACTCCGTTACTTTCGTTTTTCCATGATTCACGTCCGATCGATTCGTTCTTTAATCAAAGTTTACAGTTTCATTCAATTAATGCTATTCCATCACTTTAATAATTACATTTATACATTTACATCATTCTACTATTTATTATAAAAATTTATCCCAACATTTAATCACTTGCACAATCTACTCCCCAACACCAAACATAGAATTTGACCACATTCAATCATTAACATCTATATTTAACTTAATCACATCTTCATTACATTTCATAGCCAACTAAAAATTTCCAGCTAAATACAATCCACCCAAAACAGTTCTTAATCTGTACAAAAATTAACCATTTAAACTATGTCATTTTGAATTTACAACATTTAAGTCCTTAGAAGTTAATACCAACAAAATCACCACATAATTTGCCCACATTAGCCTACAAAACTTATACTCTAATTATCACCTCAAAGACATTTAATATTCAGCAAGAATCACCAAATCTTTGAATTTCTCATCCATGGTAATTTCCATAATTTTTATTCATTCACAAAATGTCAATATGGGCAAACTAATTCATAGCATTAAAACATCAAAAGTATAACTTCCATGCCAAAACAATCAATCTTACTTACCAATTTAAGCATGCAATCAAGCTCCATGGCCGAATAACCCCTTTCCCATCTCCTTATGGTTTCGAAAAGAAGAAACAATTTAGACTAATAAATTTGTTTTTCTTCTCCCCACTAATTATATCTCTCATCAATTTTTTTTATTCTTTAACTTAATTACCTTTCTAACATAAAACATATGTAAAATACTAATAAAATAGATTAGAACCGTCCACTATTATATACTAATATAAATTATGGCTTAGTTACTTAATAAGTCCCTTAAACTAGTTCTATCTTAAAATTTAGTAGTAATTCCTACTTTTATCCCTTATTTAATTTAGTCCCTTTTAATTAAAATTATCTAATTAACATTCAATTCACTTCTAAAGTAACTCCCAAAAATATAATAATAATATTTTTTAGCCCAATTCGCGAAGACGAGGTCTCGAAAGTATGTTTCCCGATACCCCTGACTTACGGGATATTACACAACCATTAGAGGTGTTGGATTTTGTCAGAGCTTGTTGTTGAAGTAGCTCATGGGTTGGTTCTAATATCTTGGAGCTTTTGTTGAGATAGTAAGAACTTAGTTGATACGGTTACCTGAAGATGATGACGACGACATCTTTTAAAACCCTAAAAATTTAGTCAATGATGAAAGCTTCAGTTTATGTGTATGCTATTTCAAAATTTTGAAATAAAGAACTAATGACTTGTGAGATTACAAGTAAAAACTAGAGTACTAGGTTCAATGAAATATAAAATGAATGGAAGTTTCAAACATACTTGAAGAGAACTCAACGGTGGCATACATTTTTTTTGGATTGATAGGTTTAGGGTTTTAGTTTTGGGGTTTGTTCTATGAACTCATTAATTATTAAAAAAGTCAGCTCAACATTTTATTAACCTACCTGGAAGTTTTTGGTATTAAAAAATGAATAGTTTGGACCGGGTACAGCAAGAATTAACGGTAGTCACGGTCAAAAGGCTAAATTAGCCATATATGCCATTTTTTTTAAAATTAGGTTTAGAATTTTTTTTTTTTTTGAAAAATTAAAGAAATAGACTATTTTTGGAGAGAGAAATGGAAAGCTCGTCCAGTTGGTCGTGGTTTCCCTCAACGGTCAAATCCAACGGCTTTTTGAACGTTGGCCGTGCAACAGTAAAAAAAATTTAAAATAGAGGCAACGATCATTTTTTTTACCTATAAATATCCCTAAATTTTTTTTTCACTCACATCCTATTCTCTCAATTCTTTCTAATCTCCTAACTCTCTCAACTTTCTCAATTTTCTCAAGTTCTTGTTCTAAATTTTTTGATATTCTCGTTTAAAAATATTAGTTTTTTTTTAATTATTCCGTATTTTATTCGTTCGGATTAAGTTTTCACAAATGACAACCTCTCTAATATGTTTCGACGACAATCACATTTTCGCAACTCAAATAGTTATGGTAAGAAGAAAATTTAATTTTCGTTATTTTTTATTAAGTTAAATTTAAATTGTTTTTTGAAACTAAAATAATTTTTTTTGTCGTTATAAATAGGCAGATTATCGTGTTTTGGAGGCGTTCATACATAATTTGGCAAAGCCTCCGATCTTTGAAATTCGTGGTTACTTGCAAGAGGCAAGATTCCTGCATACGTCTCGTATGCTCGGGGGCTGCAAACTAGATTCTAGAGTCATCAGCATGTTGGTGGAAAGATGGAGACCCAGGACACACACTTTCCATCTTCCATGCGGCGAGCGTACAATCACGCTGGAGGACATGGTGTTACAACTTGGTCTGTCGGTGGATGTGCCAGCTATCACGGGAGCAACAATCATTCCCAGTAAAGAGCATCTTTACACGACATTATTGGGAAATGTCCCAAACAAGTTTGATGGTGGCCAGATATCAATGAATTTGTTGGCGAAATTTTTTGAAAAGCTTCTTTCGCACGCGTCCGAGGTCGTTAAAGAACAATAAGCCCAAGCATTCATCCTTTAGTTAATCGGGGACATTTAATGCTTGATAAATCTCGAAATTTGGTGCACGTAAGGTGACTACTACACCTAGTAGACTTCAAAGAATACAGAAACTCAGTTGGGGATGAATTTAGTTGGCCACATTATACTGGGAGTTATGTCGGGCCACAGAACCAGATAAGATGTCCTACTCCTACTGCAGTCGTGGGCATAATGGCATCTACCATTTCTACGTCCCCGAGTGAATGACCCATATATATTTCCGTTGGTGACATGGTAAAAATCATTTATTAATAAATACATAATTTGTACAGTAAATGTTTTTATTTATTATATGTTTAAACTAATGTATCGCTTTTATAGGTGAAACCATGGGTCGAGTTACGTGGGACTACTCGAGGAGCTAGAAGATATTAGGTTGTTGTTAGATAAACACTTGGAAGGCAATATTAATTACTTATTCTAACAAACCTATATTAATTACGCAATGATTTGTAAAATAAAATTTCGTAAATAACGAAATTTACAATTGTGCATTTCAGTTTAAATGGATGCCATGCGTCGACACTGATATCATATATTGCATCCCGTCGGACGTGTTAGCCAATCGGGGGATGTGGGACATGAAGGTGCCATTGATAATGTAAGTGACGGTGGAAATGCACGAATCAGACTGGGTGATGCGATAGTTTGGGTGGAGACAACAAAATCCACTGCCACCGCGAGACTTGAATGAGCTGCACAATGTGGATATGCGAGGGAAGACCGATGAGGATTGGCGAGAGGTTCATAAGGACGACATCGAGGCTTGGGATTGTAGGATGGAATTCTTACCCATCAGCGAACCATTTTTCTTAGCGGAAATGGCAGCCTATTTAGAGTACTTGACGTGGTTCAAAGTTGCCAGCGAGCTATATCTACTATCAGTGGAGGCGTGGAGTAGGCAACTTTATCAGAAGAGGCAACAATGATCGCCCCAGCAGTAGCGTAGGGCCAAACATAGTCGCACGACGGGTTCGTCATCGGATTCGCCCGAAGAATTTCGCCTATGTCTACGCAATATCCCGGTCAGTTCACTTCACTTATTCCTATTGATTTCACTAACCCCGTGCTTTTTCACAAGCACTGTACTACGACCACTATCGCATGTGTTTGATTTTTCTATTCCCGTGGGTGCATATTTCGAGGCACCGATGTCCCCCGCATTCTACACCCCATGTCGGCATTGATGTCAACCCAAATTTCTGGCCAGAGGCGAACGCATGCACCGTTACCGATGATGACATCGATACAAACACTGATTCAGTTTTCGATGTTAGTGTCGATGCCCGAGTCAATGCCGATGTATCCAGGTTTTATGGCACCTTACGGTTACACGCCAATAGTGACACAAACACCGCACGTATCATTGTTTTATCGAGATGGGTCATCGGTGCAACTTTCTGCCGGTGGAGTGGAGGATACATGATGGGAGGCTAGGACGATACCGCACTCGAGCAATGAGGATGGCAATAGAGACGAAGACGAGAACAAAGACGAATATGATGACGATGGTAAAGATAGAATGAGCAAGAGGGTGGGCCTGAAGGCGATGATAATGAGGGGTAACAATCAAGTTAATAGGCCTGTATCTCTAATTGTGTATAGAAATCCTTCTCGCCTCCATTGTCCACCGCCCTGCGACACACATTTCCCCTGACAACACGATTGATGTAAATTTTTATTATTACTGAGATGTAAATATATATGACATAAATAAAGAAACTATAAATTTACATTCTAACATTATATTTGTCTTCATTACGTTTTAAAGTAAGTTATGTGTAAGTTAATAAGAAATAAAAAATTTGGAACACTAGAATAATAGAAGCATAGTAATGAATATATTCTCTGACAGAAAATAATCCTATTGACGTTGAGGCCCCAAAGTACCCCTCAATACAAAACATGTTTCTTTCGTATGCCTCGGGTTCCTACAGTACTCGCATAACCTCTATTGACCGTCCCTCTCCTGAGTGTCTACCCATAGATATTTCGGGGACATCGTAGTAGGAGCTTTGTAACAAGCCAGTGAGCCCACCACACAACCGTGTAGTAGGATTTTCTGTTTCAATTTCGGTTCCAACATTAGTCGTAATGGTGATCGAAGATGGGTCTGATCCATCAGCCTCTACAAACTCGATGTATAACTCCATTACAACATTTTCGCTTGAGACCTACGATGATATGACCGTCTCGAGCTGGAGCTCGCCATTCACATCAAATAGGTCATACCTATAGGGGTCAACGAAAGCAAGATATCTACATTTCAACCTCAAAATTCTTCCTCGGGTCGATTCTTTGACTTTTCTCCTGATTCTAGTCCGTAGCTCACACAATTGAATGGTACGATTGAATGTCAATTCCACGGACTGTGCTTCTCCAAATACCACCCCAACCTTTGTATTATAGATTTGACTATTGTAGTAAATAATAGATTTCACTCATCAACTAATTTTTATATCGGTTATGAATTGGATTAACAAAATCAAAAAAATAAGTAGAGGATTGTTGAAAGAAGTACACACGACTCCCGCAACTCAACAATTCTATGTTTGATATTAATTTGCTGCGTGTCTAAGTTATGCAAATTATGTCCCTTTAATAGGAAAATAAGCTAGTGATAGAGGGAATACGTGCTTTGAAACCCATTTATGAATACACGTATTCGTCGAATAATGATGATGAAATGCAAAGTATTATTCGATAACGTGTTCCTAAAGTTATATAATTTCATCAAAACAGTGCTCCCCAGAGTATTTGGCACCTCAAAACGTGCATCAATTATACAAATTTATTCTCTGAGGTAGCTTCTTTTAACTTTCATATATCACGTCGAGATGAAACCATTACCTCCAAATCCTTTCCTGGGGAAGTTGGGTTCTCGAGGTGATTTTTCATTGTACGGTCACAAGTGGAAGTATATGTGGAGGCCTCAATCGATAAACGCTATACGATCATGAATCGAGGTATAACGGAAGAGCCAGTTGACGGTCGTTACGCAGCCACAAGCTCAAACTTTTCGGATGTAACACCCCAAACCCGACCCATAAGTTTCGACCTGATCTGGTATGCTACGGGTTGTATGTTGAAAACTTTTGCTAAGTTGGTTTTAGTAAATCATAAGTTATTAGGCAAAATTCGAATAAACAAGTGACTTTTGAAAAGAAAACCTTGTATTATTATTATTTTGAATAATAAAACCTTTGACAAAGTTCCATAAGTTGCAAATATTAAAAACTAAGTAGAGAGTATAAACTATGGGGCCTTATTACATAAATGTTTCCAAAATTAAAAACTTAAGGTAAAACTGAAATAATCTATAGGAATAAAAACTTGATGGCCCCTCGAGTCCGCCTTTGCTCCCATGTCCACGATCTACTGCTCATCTGTAAAGTTAGGGGAAAATAATAGGGTGAGTCACCAAGACTCAGTGTGTAAATCCCGAAAACACATCAAAGGCTTAGCCCACAAACACATTATGGCCTTGGCCCGTATACAAGAGTAACTATATATGCATCATGGCCCATCCCCACCTAGAAATCCATCCTCTACACACACCAACCCGTACCAACCATCACACCTTGGGGATTTCTACAATCAACCCTCCAACCGCTACACACCATATCGACAATGTGTCCGCTTTGTCTTAAAGACCGATCATCTTTGTGTGACCTATGTGGCAAAGCCACCGATCGCCATGTGACCTTAATAATACATCGTAGTATTTCGACACCGAATTGTCATGTCATAAAGACCGATCACTATGTGACCTATGTGGCAAAGCCACCGATCGCTATGCGACCTTCTTCCCCTTCATCATATCAATCTCATCCCATGCATACATACATGCAGAATCAAAACAATATACTACCTAAAAGTTCTGAGTCTATCACATACATCGATACACATAGAGAAGTTTCTATGATTACGCACTGCATCCCTTGCCTACCCTTTTTGGGTAATCCGACTGTCTATACTGACCTTTTTGGCTTTTAGCCCATAATATATATTTAGTACTGATTACTATCTGACCTTTTTTTGAGCTTTTAGCCCATAACATATATTTAGTAATGACATTACTTTCTGACCTTTTACGACTTTTAGCCCATAACATATATTTAGTACAGATTACTATACTGATCTTTTTTGGCTTTTAGCCCATAACATATATTTAGTATAGATTACTAGTGTGTTAGAGATCTACACACACGATTGACATCGTTAGAACGAGACCCTCTAAGTCGACGCTATCTGTAGCCAACACCACCGCTTATACTCGCCTTGAAATCCCGAAAAGTGATATGAGATTCGGGAACTAGTGTTTCCGGCTTTTAGATCTAAGAGATCTTACTAGAGAAGATTCGGCTACTCCTAGAGGATTCTGGCTTTTTGCGAAAAATCAAGAAGAGAAGATGATTCGAAGAAATCTATAGAGATTCGACTTTTAGAAGAAAGAAGAGAAAAGAATAATGGAGTTTTCGGCTTTCGACTTTTTAGAAGAAAGAAGAAAAGAGAATAATGGAGTTTTCGGCTTTTAGAAGAAAGAAGAGAATAATGGAGTTTTCGGCTTTTAGAAGAAAGAAGAGAAAGGAATAATGAAGTTTTAGGCTTTCGGCTTTTAGAAGAAAGAAGAGAAAGAAAAGGTGGAAACCCTAAATGCTGAAAACTAAAGAAGAGAACCCTCCCTATTTATAGAAATTTCAGCACTTACCTATGAAAAACCGAAAGTGCCTTTCCTGATAACTAAAAATTAATCAAATAAAAAGGGAAAATTTGGCACCCCCTTTTCCATAAAGAAACCGATTTCTTCACTTCTCTAGGTGATAGAATTTCGGCCAACTCCTAGCCTTATAGATAGCTCCTATCTTTTCTCTTTTTTTTTCCTTCCATATTATCTACATTATCCCATTCACATAAATCCTCCTATTTTTGAGCCTTGTTGCCGTCCACTCTACCTAACCCTAATGCCGAAATTTAGCTAACTTAAATTAAAAGAGTTGGGCTCCATGTAACTTAAATTTGGGCCCCTTACTCCCTTGTGTGGCGTCACCTCCTTGCTCCCTAAGTGGCGCCACTGACCACTGGGCCACAAGCCCATTTTGATATTTTAAACTCAGATACCACCTTTTAAACCCTATAGTGCCCAAACAGAAAATTTTAATCAAGGCCTATGCCTAATCCTGAGCCCAATTCGGACCCCTAACCTTAAATTAACACGTTAATCATATCCCTACATTAACGCATAGGCCCAAAAATTTAGGATGTTACAGTTCTACCACCCTTAAAGAAATTTCGTCCTCGAAATTTCCAACTAACTAGTAATCATACTACCTAAGTCTCACCACTATGCTTTCGCTGCGCACTCTAATTCTAAAGCCAAAATAAACACTTAGTATACTATGGTAGGGTACGCACCATCATTTGCATCTGGAGCATCTCCGTCCCCTACCACGGCCACGCGGCGGTCGTCCTCGACCCCTTGTACTCATTCTTTCGATTGACGTTTCTCTGATTAAAAATTTTATGAATCATTAATTTCTTCCACTGATTATTCACGAACAGTCTTATGAATAGTAGTTTTAAGAGTAGTTCTTTCGAATTCGCAACTATAACTACAATTCAGTCTCAAGTTCACATCTCCTAGTTCTAGGAAGCACACACATACAATCATCAACCACCACATACAAGTAGCATTCACGAACTTACGTTCATCACCAAAGGGTATTTTCGTCATTTCACTATCTAGGGGTATTTTCGTAATTTATCCTACAGGGGTATTTTCATAATTTTCCAAAATAGGGTTTCTTGGTGATTTTGTGAAATAAAGGTATTTTGGTAATTTTGCAATCCGGTATTTCGGTAATTTTGCAATCTGGGGGTATTTCGGTAATTTTACAAATCAAGGATATTTTGGTCATCTATAAATCAGGGGTAATTTAGTAATTTTACAAAATAGGATGGCTGGTCCCTTTCGGGTTTTAGTTATAAATTTTGGCTCGTCAACAAGTCCTCATGACTAAGGTGAACAGTCACTAAGCACCAGGTAGGATTCCATAAAGAAACCGATTTCTTCACTTCTCTAGGTGATGGAATTTCGGCCAACTCCTAGCCTTGTAGATAACTCCTATCTTTTCTCCTTTTTTTTCCTTCCATATTATCTACATTATCCCATTCACATAAATCCTCCTATTTTTGAGCCTTGTTGTCGTCCACTCTACCTAACCCTAATGCCGAAATTTAACTAACTTAAATTAAAAGAGTTGGGCTCCATGTAACTTAAATTTGGGCCCCTTACTCCCTTGTGTGGCGTCACCTCCTTGCTCCCTAAGTGGCGCCATCGACCACCTGGGCCACAAGCCCATTTTGATATTTTAAACTCAGATACCACCTTTTAAACCCTATAGTGCCCAAACAGAAAATTTTAATCAAGGCCTATGCCTAAGCCTGAGCCCAATTTGGACCCCTAACCTTAAATTAACACGTTAATCATATCCCTACATTAACGCATAGGCCCAAAAATTTAGGATGTTACATCGGATGCTTGAAAATATTGCCTTATGAATAACATACAGAAGTTTGAGGTCATAATCATAGGGAAAAACTGTGGGCCTTCCCGCTATAATCAACGTAATTTTTCTCCATTTCTAGGCCATCGATTCCTTTAGCCTTCCTTCTTATCCGAAAGCCGGAACCGTTGTGGACGCAGGAGGACTCTTAGGCGGGGAACGACTATTTTGGTGGAGTAAAATTGATGCTTCTTTTGGACTAACAACTGTTGCCATTATTAAACAGTCCATTAATAACTACAATCGCTGTCGCGTCGACTCGAGTTTGACCTTTACTTCCGCCGAAGCATCCGCTTTCCCCCTGAGAGTCCTCTTTTGTCCACCTCGGTGTCAGCCTTTGGATAAGAATAAAAGGTTAAAGATATTGGCTGTATGGAAATAGAGAAAAAAATTATGTTGATTACACCGGAAAAATCCCTCCATTTTTCCCTATGATTATAACATCAATCTTATGTATGGTATATATAAGGAATCATTTGCAAGGTATCCAAAAAGCTTGAACTTGTGACCGCGTAACAACCGTCAACTGGCCTCGGTTATACCCGAACCCATGATCGTATCACGACCGCCGAATGGGACCTCCACTTAAACTTTGACCCTTGATCTTATCAAGCACAATCACCCCAAAATAATATTTCCCTAGAATGGGTTTTTGAGGTGATGGTCCTATCTCGCTATGACATATGAAATGTATGTGTTATGAGGCGCATTATCATGTCCCCAACTCCTCAAAACTACCTATGAAATTTCGCGATTTTAGTCGAAAATCCTAAACCCAAAAACCCTAAACCTAAAAATATTAAAACCTAACCTTGGGAGAGAGAAACGTTGGGCGTGCTTTTCATTTCTCTATCCAAAAATAACCTATTCCCCTAAATTTTTAAAAAATCGACTTATAAGCCTAATTAAAAAAATAGCATATATGGCTAATTTAGCCTAGTCAGAAACGGGGTTTAATTGATGCATTTTGAAGTCCTTAAGTCAAATTACAACTTAAAATATAGTATACATTCTAATTGAAAGCCTAGAAATTAAACTTACAATTAAGGATCTAAAATCTAACAATTAGGAGTAAATTATAAATTAGAATTAAAATGTAAGCTAAACAAAAATAGTAAAAACCTAAATTAAGAGTCAAATAAATTAATTTTAAGAAATTGAATGTAGAAAACAGAGGGACCTATAAAACAATTTATTTGCTCGAAATTGTAAAATTAGAATCAAGTTAAAAAGTCCAAGGATCAATTGTGCAATTTTCAAAGGAGAAGGTCCCTCAAAAATAACTCAGAAACACGGAGGGTCCCCTGCCCAAATAAAAAAGGCGTAGATATTTTTAAAAACACAAGGGGACTGGATTGCAATTTTCCCATCCCTGCTATGAGAGTTCAAAACCCTATCTTTTTTGTTTTTCTCAGAAGCTGATTTCTTTATCTCTGCTGCCGGAGAAACCAAAAGTTTAATGGGCTTTGGACTTAATTTAAAAACAGCCGAATTGGACTTAATTTAATGGGCCTTGGACTGATTAGCATTTCAAAATTTTAAAAATTTAATTCGGCTTTTGAAAACGGAATTTTCCAAAAAAAAAATCTGGGGCAAAATACCCAAATATACAAAAAAAAAATTATTTACGGAAAAGGGCCGGTTTTTTTAAAATTTACGGAAAATGGCCATTTCCCCACAAAACACGTCCACGTCAGCACGTTTTGTGGGGATGCAGCAGAAAAGCGAGCCCCTGGGGGAGCGCTTTTGCCACATCAGCCAAAAACGCGTCCTTGAGGGCGCGCTTTGCCGACGTGGCAAAAACGCTCCCCCAAGGATGCGTTTTAGCCCGTGTTTTTTTTTAAAAAAAAACTATTCTCGAATTTTTAAAAATTTACGAGAATAAACCTTTATAAAGGCTCAAAATGGCAACACCATTTTTTTTAAGGTGTTATCAATTAATAAGGAAACATAACTTACAAAGGAAATCTTTATATAGACCCAAAGTCTCATTTCCCTTGTTTTCTTGAGCAAAGTGGGATATGAGATATGTGTATATATAGACTCATGAATAATTTTGCAGCTTGTTCCTAAACAATGTGGGATTCCTTCCTCTTTTAACTAACAAAATGAGATTAAAGGCTACACTATATTTGATATTTTTTTTTACAAAACAATTTTTTTTATATATTTTGTTAACATTTTCTTATATTATAAAATTATCTTTTGAGATCTTTAATCTTGTTGCATTTTAGAATTGTTAACATATACAAAAGAACTATTAAAAAAAAGAGAGAACAAATTGCACATATGAAACTTGTACATGCAATAATCTTCTATTCAATTTTAAATGTTTGAAGTTAATATTGATTGTTTTATACTTTATTATTACTATATTGTTGCACTAATCTAATGCTGACTATGAGATGCCTGATCAAATAGTGTTATTATTACTATATTGTTGCACTAATCTAATGCTGACTATGAGATGCAATTTATTTGGACCTTTAGCTATCGACACTGATATTTTTTTAATCTTTTACCCAAGTAATGGCAAAGGGAAAATCTTTTCAGCAACTCATCACCAGGATTTGTGGAATGGGGTTGTCTATATTTATATGGAGGGAGAGGAATAAGCTATTTGAATGTTTATCACATTGTAGCAAAGATTTTTGAAATTCAATTGTATGGATTCTATTAACACTGGGATCATCATGTTTTCTTAATTTGCTTTGGGTTTGATGGGAGTTTTAAGGAAGTGATGAAAAATATTTGAGGATTAGCTTAGCTACTTATTCTCAAACATGGAATTGCATATTCGTTCAATCTGAAAGCGATGTCCTAGCTATGGAAAGTAGAAAGGAATATTGTATTTTATATGAGAAAGATAATGTGTAATTGTTGGAGTGTAGCTTTGGAATGGCCACAATGTTACTTTTGAAAAACGGGACCAAAGGCGAGAGAGGAGGAAGCTCCAATACTCACGGCTGAAAAATATAAAAGAAAATATTTTTTTGATTAGTTTAATTTATGATAAAGTTTGATTAATTTTAAAAAGTAATTGAGAGAATGAAGTTATATTTTAAAAGTCGTGAAAATAAAGTATAAAACAATCAATATTAACTTCAAATATTTAAAATTAAATAGAAGATTATTGCATGTACAAGTTTCATATATGTAATTTGTTCTCTTTTTTTTAATAGTTCTTTTGTATATGTTAACAATTCTAAAATGCAACAAGATTAAAGATCTCAAAAGATATTTTTATAATATAAGAAAATATTAACAAAATATATATAAAAAAAGAAATTGTTTTGTAAAAAAAATATCAAATATAGTGTAGCTTTTAATCTCATGTTGTTAGTTAAAAAAGGAAGGAATCCCACATTGTTTAGGAACAAGCCATAAAACTATTCATGAGTCTATATATACACATATCTCATATCTCACTTTGCTCAAGAAAACAAGGAAATGAGACTTTGGGTCTATATAAAGATTTCCTTTGTAAGTTATATTTCCTTATTAATTGATGACACCTTAAAAAAAATGGTGTTCTCATTTTGAGCCTTTATAAAGGTTTATAAAAAAATTCGAGAATAGTTTTTTTAAAACACGGGCTAAAAGCGCGTCCTTGGGGAGCGTTTTTACCACGTCGTCGAAAGCGCGCCATCAAGGGCCAGCGTTTTTGGTGATGTGGCAAAAGCGCTCCCCGGTGCGCTCTCTTTGCATCCCCACAAAACGCGTCCACGTCAGCGCGTTTTGTGGGGAAATGACCATTTTCCGTAAATTTTAAAAAAATCGGCCCTTTTCCGTAAATAATTTTTTTTGGTATATTTCGGTATTTTGCCCCAAATTCTGAACAGATTTGGGTTTTAATATATTTTTTTCTCTTTTTAATTTTTTTATTTTTCAAAAACAAATTTTGATATTATTTTTATATATCAAAAGCAAACATAAGTGGATATCTACCCACCTCATGCCAAAATTTGTAAATTTTAAAATATTGAAACCAAAATTTAATTAAATCTAATTCATTTCATTTTTAACATCCTTAAAACTTAAGGTATAAGATTCTAACTTAAAAAAAAAATTTATAGTAAATCATAAAAAAATTATAAAGAATATTAAAAAATGAAAAAAAATATATGAAAGTGCAAAAAATAAAATATATTATAAAATATATTATAAATTACAAAAATATATTATAAAAATTGAAAAATATTCAAAATATGAAAAAGTATATGAAGTATAAAAAATAAATATTATTAATATTATTAAGCAAAAAATTATATAAAATTACAAAAAGAGTGAGTATTTGATACACTGACAATATACTTTTTTTATTCCACAAACAATATTAAAAAATTGGCACGTGTCTTTTTCTTCTTTTTTTTAAATATTTATTTTTTTAACATTTTACTATATCTCTATAAGACACTTGTCAACCACTTAATCTTACCTGTAGAATCTAAATATAGAAATATATTTTTAAAACTCTACTGTACCAAAAAATTTTCCTTAAAAAAATATAGAAATATAAAAATATAAAAAAAAATCTACAATTTTATAAGCAACCTTGGTTGTCACTTAACTTCTCAGCCCATTTCCCTATTATAGTGTTCCTCTCAAAACACTCCCATGTCATCGACGATGGACAAAAGGGATGCAAGCTTTGAAAGAATTCATGGCATACGAACACAACAAATAGCTTTAGGGATCAAAATTAGTATTTTATAAATTTTAATAGGTGTTTTAGTGTTAATGTGGTTGTGTGAAAATGAAAAGAAATTACTTTTCATAATTTTTAATTTGTTTTATAATTTTTTATGATTTTGTAATATTTTGTAATATTTTTGTAATATTGTTTTTCATAACTTTAACATTTTATATTTTTTTTTCATAATTTTTATAATTTACATGTACTTTTATTTTTAATAAATTTTAATATATTTGGCTATTTTTAATAAATTTTTTATTTTATATATTTTTTCATGTATAATATTTTTCTATATTGTTATAATTTTTTGCACTTTTATATTTTTAATTATTTCTATGATTTTTGTAAATTTTTATGATTTTAATTATAAAATACTAGTTTTTGCCACATGATATAATCTTGGCATGTCAATTGACGAAAACAATTCAAGAAAATGACTGACGTTACTCTATAATGATTAACCAAATGGTTAAAGTTCTTAATTGAATGAAATTTTAATATTCAATGGCACAATTGAGTGCAAAAAAAATAATATATAGGGACTTAATTGGTTTTTTTAATGGCTTTAAAGACTCTTTAGTGATAGAAATGCCCCTATAAAATAATGAAAAAATCAATTAAGACTTTAATTAAAAATTGGAATTGATTGAGCTTTTAATCGAAAGTTAGAAACCATTTGAGCTTTTGAAATATGATACTTGATCAAAGTGCTTGAACAGCCATTAAGTGGTGACATAGCAATTAGCATGAGTAAATGAAGACATGGCGGCTAACGAGGCTTTTGACATTAAAAAAATTTTAATGGAGTGCTTAATTGATTTTTTAAATTGCAAAAGTTACTATAATTTTATAACAAGTTTATAAAATTATAAAACTCATAGAAAAATCATAAAAATTAATGAAAATATAAAAATATTATAAAAATTTTGAAATATATAAAAACATAGAAAAATTATAAAATATTATTAAAAATGGTTGAATATTATAAATATTATTAGTATATTATGAAAAATATGAAAATATTATAAAAATTTAGAAATATTGATAGAAAAATAATTAAAGGCTACAAAAAATTATATAAAAATTTTAAAATTGTTAGCTCAATAATGGATCGAAAACTCAATCGAAATAGCCAAGAGGGAGGTAAATTGGCCTTTTAAAAATTTGGTGGAAGCAATGAAAGAATAAGAAACAATTGACACAGCGATTTAGAGTGGTTCGGCTCCA
This sequence comes from Gossypium sturtianum, assembly GCA_025698515.1. Lineage (NCBI taxonomy): Eukaryota > Viridiplantae > Streptophyta > Magnoliopsida > Malvales > Malvaceae > Gossypium > Gossypium sturtianum. The sequence continues at coordinate 110,078,069 of CM046943.1, read as the reverse complement.
ATTGCTTACTCTACTACCTTAGCTTTTCACATCTAAGGATTTTTTTTTTCAAATTTACTAAATTGATCAGCCTTTGGGGACAATGTTTAACCTTACAACTTCCTTTAGATTTCTACACAAATCTTAATACTCAAACCCTCTCAAAAAGAAATAAATAAGCAAATAAAGAAATAACCCTTACAAGATCAAAGTCTTTACCAATTAAGCACAATTACAAAGAAGAACACTTGAGCTAATAGGATAACAATGAAAGCTCACAAGTGTATGTAAGAAAAATATAGGAAAATTGAGCATTAAGGTTGTTTGATTGATCTTTAAGTTTTAATAATCTCTCTTGTTGTTGTAGGACCTTTGGAAGTTGGTATTTATACCCTTCAATTGATTTCCAACTATTGTGGTTGTTGGGATATTGAGTAGAGCCGTTGAGGATGAAAATACCAGTGCATTAATTTTACCTGCAACAATAAGTATTGATATTTTTCTAAAATTATCGATACCAATAACATTTAATGCCTAATTTAATGATTGTTGGAACTAAAACTATCGATACCAAAAGAAATTTATCGATACCAAACAAAAGGTATCAATACTGTATCGATACTTAATAAATCCTTTGGAAGTCAGAATACCAATTTCGTATCGATATTATAGAAGGTATCGATAAAGGTGTACTTCTATCGATACTTAAATAATTTTATCGATACCAAGCAAAACGTATCGATACCAGATTGACACTTGGTAAATATTTTAAAAAACAGAATGCCATTTTCGTATCGATACCAAAAAATGTATCGATAAATTTGTGAATCTATCGATACTCATTTAAATTTATCGATACTTGACAAAAAGTATCGATACTGGATTGATACTTTTTGGCCTGGAGCAATTTTAACTTGTTTGAAAAACGTCTAAGACTTTGTTTTAACTAACTTGGATTTGAAAAAAAATTCTAAGTATAAGTTCAATATATTTTCTTTTAAGATATCATTTAAGACCAACTTTTTGCCAAATATTGTTTTAAAATGATTTTTATTCAAAGCATAATGTTTGTTATATCAAAATTATTTGCCAAGTAAAGCTTAGTTTAACAATCTCCCTTTTTTTTTTTATGTAACAAACCATTTTGGTAAATTTGGTTTTGAATAAGTTTGCTCCCCCTTTCTAAAAATTATTTTCAATTTAAGGCTTAGAAAAAAAATTGTTGTTTATTATAAAAATTTGCATTCATTTATGAATTGGTCATTCAATTTTAGTTAAAGATATTTTGAAAAAAAATTGATCAGTTAATATACAATTGGCACAAGCACAATATCAATCATTCATCGAAATTAAATTTACCTTTCTCTTCTCCCCTTTTTGTTATATCAAAATAAAACAAGTAAAACTCAAGAGAGAGAGAGAAACAATTAGTTCAATATACCAAAATAAACATTTAGCGTAAACAAGCAAAGACATAGGAAACAAATTAAAATGAGCTAATGATGCACATGAAAATGTATGAATCTGCAACACCTATCCTAATCCTTTTGAGGAGGAGGAGGCGGTGGAGGAAAATTAGCCACAAGTTGAGCTAATTGATCTTCCAAAGATGACAACCTTGAGCCCGTGTTATCTTCCAACCTAGACACCTTAGAGTTTAATCCTCTAAATTCCTCTCGTACTAATCTAATAGCATCAAATATGGCAAGAGTATCAGCATAGAATGATGGTTCTTGTGGTGGAGCAGATGAAGAAGCAAGTGGCGGAACTTGCTCGGGTGGAGGTACATCATCGAGATTGCCTCCAAAGTCTTCATCATATTGAGCGTTAGTTGACCACCTTTGATCCATTCAACGGAGATAGAGTCCAACCGATACCCACCATGGCGAAGTGCCCCAAAACCTATAGGTTGGTGTTTCTTTACAGGAGGGTCACCACGAGCTTTGATATGAAGATGAGTGAAAATATAAGAAAGGCAGGTCCCAAAAGGAAGAGTTAATGAGCTATTGAGCTCCTTCCCGATGACCTTAGTTATATCATTGAACATGAAAAGTACGAGGTCGGGACGCCTATTGCACTTAAAACAATCGGTCCACCAATAGTCGATGGACTGAATGACTACATGTTTAGAAATAGGCCTAAGAACCCAAGGAATAATGAAGTGCAAAAGACGGTCATGAACGTCTAGATTAGCAACAAGATGGGATTCAACATATAATGTGGGACTAAAGGGACCTTTTTCATTAAAGACACCACCAAAGGGTAAGGATAATAAATTTTTGAAATCTTCAAGAGTGAGGCAAATAAGAGTGTTCATCAAATATGAGTTAATTGAAATAATGGACTCGTCCGACTCATCATGTTCAAGCTTGGAATTAGAATAAAAGGCCTGAACAAGATTTTCAAAAGTCGTAGAACAATTTTGAAGAAGTTAATCCATTGCCAATCTCGTAAAATTTGAAGGTGATAGAAATTCATAGTCTTTAAAGAACCTAAATCAAGTGGTCTAGAGGTGTTAACAAGCCTAGAGGCAAAATAGGTATTAAATTGCATTTGTTCCCTTGGAGAACGAAAACATTCACTAAGGGATGAACTAGACCCACTAGAAGGGATGGAGGAATGAGCATCGATCTTAGATTGTTTCTTTAAAGGCATTGTAACGAACTAAGGCTCTAGACACGCTAAAATAACTCAGAAAATTCGTTTGGGAATTTCTACGAACACTCGGTGGGCAAAACGCAAAAGAAATTTTTTTAAAAATGTGGGTACGTTTAAGGCAACCTTTTGTACGAAGCATAATATATGTATGTTCTAAATCAACCCAATAACTCAATATTCAACTAATAATTTAAAAAAAATTGAACAAAAATCGAAGTTGAAAAATATGAGTTTTTACCTCAAAATTTACTTTGAAAAGATGAAATTCCTTAACAATCTTGTTGAATCCTTGTTAAAAATGACAATGTGGGTTCCTTTGTTTAAAGATTTTAAGGAAAAGATGGAAGATTTGAGAGTTAGGGTTGAAAGGGTTTCAAAATCAGGTGAAGAGAAAAATGCCCATTCTGTTTTGCTAAGTGCAGAAAATTTTTCCAAACTTAGTTTCTAAGTCCTAATATGTTATAAACTATTGTAAAATGAATTCTTAGGAATTTTTAATGATTTCATATGCTTAGAAATGTCAAATTCAAGTATGATGCATATGAAACATAGTACATGTAACACCCCTCACCCAGTCCGGTCGCCAGACCCGAGTTACAGGATGCTACATCAACCAACAAAACTTAATCACATGCATATACAGTCTAAATAAGAACAACGACTACTAAAGTTAACATTTAAAGAAAAGTTCATTGACTAATTTAAACATTTAAACGACAATAGGAATAGTTTTAGCCATAATTAAAGTTCATATGAAAAAATGAACACAAGATTTAGAGTGGTTCGACCCCTACCTTAGCTTTCCACAACTAAGGATTTTCCCAAATTCACTAATGTGTTCAACCTTTGAGGAAAAGGTTTAACCTTACAACTCTCTTAAGATTTCTATCCCAAATCTTAAGATAAACCCTTTCAAAGAATTACAAAGAAGCAAACAAAAAGATAATCCTAACAAGATCAGAATGTTTGGAAATTAAGCACAAATAAACAAGAATACACTTGAGCAAAAGAAAGATAATGAGAACTCACAAGTGTATACAAGAAAATTATGGAAGTATTGAGTACAAAGGTTGTTTTATTGATGATTTTGCTTGAATATGCTTTCTTGTTTTTGTAGGAACTTTAGAAGCTAGTATTTATACCCCCTAATTGATTTCCAACCGTTGAGGTTGTTGTGGTAGTTAATAGAACCGCTGGGGATGTGAAAATTAGAGCATTTAATACACCTGCAATAGTGTGTATCGATTCCAGATAAAAAGGTATAGATAATTTTTGTAATAAATGCTAAATTCATTGACCGTTGGAGTTTAAATATTGATACCAAAACATTTTTATCAATACTTTATGAAATGGTATCGATACCGTATCGATACTTCGTAGTGTTTGTGAAAAACAGAATGTCATTTTGGTGTCGCTTTTTAGAGGGGGTATCGGTAATTTAGAAAATATCGATACTTGGCCAAAAAGGTATCAATACTTTTTGTCCTGGAGTAATTTTGACTTGTTTGAAAATTATTTGATTTGTTAAAAGTCTTTTTACTAAGTGAAAATCATTTTAACTTGATTTTAAAGTTGTTTAAAAAATTTCCTAAGAGTTCAAAGTATATATTCAAAATTTTATCTCTTAGACTTCAATTTTAAACAAATCATTTTGTCAATTCAATTTAAACTTTTATTCAAAAACACTTCAATTTGTTATATCAGAACATTTTATCAAATAAAGCTTGGTTTAATAAAATGCACCATGTAAATATTTCCTATCATATGTCCTACAAGCATAATCTTATTAGACACAATTTCAATTACTTTACATCCATTTGATTCAAAGATGACATTGAGACCTTTATCGCAGAATTGACTAATACTCAATAGATTATGCTTAAGGCCGTTGACATGCAAAACATTTTCAATAAAGATTGAAGAGTTTTTACCAATAGAGTCAAATCCTTTAATAAGTTATTTGGAGTTGTTAATGGCTTCTCCTCCACTTTTTGGCTTCAATTTGATAAAATTGCTCTTGTCACCGGTTATATTCCTTGAGCATCCACTATCAAGGTACCGTGAGTTTTTGCTTGAATTACCCACCTTGAAGCAATGCTCATTTTCCTACAAACATAAAATTATTTTTTTTATTTTTGGTACCTAAATTCTTTTGGGTCCATAAGCATTAGTTTCCAATATTTTAGTCCTTTTAGGTATCCATTTAGAAATGATATTCTTATCTTGAGTAGTACTGAGCCTTGTAAGGACCCATACACTTCTAACTAATTTTTACTTATAAGTTTTAAAAGGACCTCTATGTTTATAATACTCAAAGCTATTTTTAACAAAGTTTTATTTTGAATTTTCTCCTCTTTCAAACCTTGTTGGAAAATTTTTGTGAGAGTGAGCTTTTTCACTTTTAAGCAACTCAATTTGGTTTTCATGATCTTCATGAACTTTTGAAAGTAAATTATGCAAGTCTAATTTTTTTTCTCAAAATCATCAATAATCTCTTACATTTTGTTTACTTTCTGTTCGAGTTAATGATTGGTTTCAGAAAGTAAGTCATTTTCATTTTTCAATTTCGAAATATTTTTCTTATACTTTGAAACCATGACTTCAAATTCCAAACCTAACTCATCATAAGCATTTTGTAACTCATCAAATGAATAAGAAATTGAACTAGATGAGTTAGAAGTTACCTTAGAGTCATCAATGGCCATAAGGAAAAGGTTAGCTACTTCTTACTCTTCTTTATTGGAAGAATATTCATCACTCCAAGTAGCCACATTGGCCTTGTGTTTTTGTTTGCTATATCTCTTTTTCTTCCATTGAGGACAATCAAACTTGATATGTCCTGGCTTCTTGCATTCATATCAAATTATGAGATCCTTCTCCTTTGTAGATTCAAGCTTTAACCCCTCATTCTTTTGGAATCTTCTTCCTCTATTGGACTTCAGGAATCTCCTCAATCTCCTAGCAAATATGGTCATCTCTTTGTCTTCATCCACCTCTTCGCCTGATTCACTATCTTCATTTGTGGTAGATTTAAGCTTTAACCCCTCATTCTTCTTGGCAGATTCAAGCTTTAACCCCTCATTCTTTTGGAATCTTCTTCCTCTATTGAACTTCATGAATCTCTTGAATCTCCTAGCAAACATGAACATTTCTTTTTCCTCATCCACCTCTTTGGTTGATTCACTATCTTCATTTGTGGTGGATTTAAGAGTAACACCAACCTTTTTCTTCACAACTTTTTCTACTTTAGCCCTTTATTGAGCCGCAACTTATTTGTAAGCAAAGAACCGATGAGCTTCATCCAAAGTTAATGTTTCTAAATTCTTTGCCTCTTCAATTATAGTCACTTTAGTTTCCTAAGATTTATGTAAGCTTCGAAGCATCTTCCTTACCACCTCTTCATTTGGATAAATCTCCCCATAAGACTTCAATCCATTTACGATGATGGTAAACTGATCGGACATCGCCTTAATATACTCTTCAGGCTTCATCTTGAAGGTTTTGTAATTGAGTGTAAGGATTCCAACTTTAGACTTCTTCACTTGGCTAGTACCTTCATGAGTGACTTTTAGCTTGTCCCATATCTCCTTGGCGTTGGAACATGATAAAACTCTACTATACTCATCGGGACCAAGTGCACAAAATAATGCATGCATGGCCTTGGCATTTAATTGAATGCTCCTTCTATCTTCCTCATTCCATTCTTTCTTGCCTTTTGGAACTAGAAGCTCTCTTTCTTGTTTAAGAGGTATGAAATGACTATCCATGATGATATCCCATACAACAAGATCATTGGCTTGTATGAATAGCATCATTCTAGTCTTCCAATATAAATAGTTCGCACTGTTGAAGTAAGGAGGCTTGGAGATAGATTGAGATTCTCTGTGGTGCCCCAAACCCAGACTGGATGGTTTGACCCAAATCCGAAATGACACATTAGTCACCTGAAGTGACCCAGAACTGAACACATGCAAAATTTGAGCGTAGCATTTTTTTCCTCTATGCCTAATCAACATTTAGCATACATTTTAATCATATCCAGGCATACAAAATCAAATAAAACCTAATTGAATGCATTTCTAACATAAAACATACAATATGTACTTATGGGTAAAATGGTCAATTCACTCAAAACATGTAAAATCGTGTGATTTACAAAATTAATCCCACAATCTAGTTCTAGTGACTATTTAAAAGCATTCCTAAAAATTTTAGCTTAATCTGAATATTAATTCATGGTTAATTTTTAAAATATAAATCCTAAGAACAAAATCGTAAAGATGTCGAAATATCATATTAATTGAATATCTTAAAATTAAAGGTAGATATATGAAATTAAGCATCGAAGGTACAGGTTTATTAACTTTTAAACATAATTCAAATAAGTTCTAATACTCCTATTCAACAGTTAAATCATGTTTATTCCCATAATTGGATACATTAACAAAATGACTCATCAATTAGCCTCATCATGCATACACAGTAACTAAGGCTTAGAATTCAACTACTCAACATGCTAAATTTGCCTGACATGCATATAGTCCAAAATATACCATTTTTTAAGTTTTATGAAAAACAAGGATCGACTTTAAAATGAAAACGGGAGCCGCCACCGATCTTTTTTTACTTAGGTGTGATCAGACCACCTTATAAAACATTTTTTACTTTAAAATATCGATTTTGGCCTACGAAATTTAAGAAAACAGGTTCGGGAGTCGGTTACGTACGAGAAAGGGTTAGCACCCCCGTAACGCCCAAAAACTAGTACCTAATTGATAAATTCATGTCCGAATGTCGAAAATTTAAAAAATTTAAAATACGATCCTTTTTATTCGAAAGAAAACCAAAACTCTTTTAGCTCAAAGAAATAAAATACCACACCCAATAAGTTAGGATGTAACATTTCAAAACTTTGAGACTAAAATTGCTTTTACTTTGTAGAAAATCCTTACCTCGAGATACAAAATATTATATCTAATAAGTTAAGATATAACATTATGAATTTCCGAGAATAAGTTTTAATTTGAAATTTATAGGTTTTTAAAAAAAGGATACTTGATACCCTAAGTTCCACGAGAAAAATTAAAACCCAGTAAGTTAGGGTATAACTTTTCTCGAAGTCCCCAAATATCATATATCGCTGTATTAAAAAATATTTGAATAAAATGCGTCAATTCAAAATGTGTTTTTATAAAAAAATGGTTTGAGGAAGATATTGCATTAATATATTTCAAAACATAAATACTAAATAATAATTCACTAATTACAAATCATATTAACGATTAATACTAATATAGACAATTAAGGAAATAATAATATAAGATAACGAATAATATAAATAATAAAATAACTATTCTAAAGCAATCATAAAATAATAAATAAATAAAAGGCATGGGTAAATAAGCATAAGATATAAAGCGATAAATAACGAAAGATAAAAAAAAAAAAAAACTATTAAAAAAATATGAAACTTTTCATGCAAGAATAAATGTAAAATAAAATAATAAATATTGCAAATTTAAAAACATATATATAAATGATGTGATATAATCCAATATATATATATATATACCATACAAATACTAAAAAATAATACATAATTTTTTTTTTATAAAATGAACTAGTTTAATATAATGTTAAAATGATTTAAAAATAAAAATAAAATAAAAATACAAAGAAAAAACAAAGAAATAGAGATTAAATAGAAATAAGAATAAATGTAAAAGGACTAGATTAAAGCACGCGTCACACTGTAGGGACCCATTAGGCAATTATGCCTTATCTCCAAAACGACGCCGTTCCAATAACTGCTTTAAAATAGCTCGAGGACCAATTTGTAAGAACGTATAAATTTTAGGGCCGAATCAAAAACAAAAGAAAAATTAAATTGAACAGAATTGAAAAGAATAAAATTGCGGAGGGACTGAAGTGGCAAAATACCCCTTTTATAAAAACACGCGGATCCTCCCCGGGTCGGGTCAACGCGCGGATCCTGGCCTCAAAACGACGTCGTTTTGGCATGTTTAGCCAGGGCCTAAAACGGTGTTGTTTTATCACCCTATTTAAGTCAAATTTTTGCCAAAAAAAAATCATATGTCTGCTATTCCAGAAAAATAAACAGAGAGCTTCAAAAATGCTCTCCCCTCCAGGCGATTTTCGGTGATGCTCCCGCAGAGCTCGGTGCGCGACCGCCGTCGCCGCCACCGTACTGTGGTGGTGAACTCCCAAACAGTAAAATTTCCTTTTATATTTTAATATATATTATATAGTCGAAAAAATAGAACAAGATAAAAAAATAGAAAACAAAAGATTCAAAAGAAATAGGAAAAAAAATAACCTCTACCGATTTGGGTATTCTAACTTTTATTGATTTTTGTGTATATTTTTTCGTGTGTCCCTCGTTTACAGATTACATTGGGTTTTTATAACCCAAAAAAAAATCGAAAAAAATAAATACAAAAATCTGTCTTGCTTGTTTTATGCTATTTCTTTCCATTTTGCTGTGTTTTTTCCTTTTTGTGCAGGTCAATGACGAGGAATCGCGTGAGCATAATTTTGCGATTGCGGCGCGCGAGGAAAGGTTTGGTGGCTGCGGCTGCGCGGCTTGTGGATCTTTGGGCATTTTTATGTGCAGTTGGAAACCTAGGGTTTCCCGCGTCCGTAAGTTATTTGGGCCACTGGGTTTAGGTTTAGTATTGGGCCATTGGGTGTAATGCGTTTAGGAATCTATTTTGGGTATTTGGCTTGTAATTGGGCTACTGGATTAGGGGATAATCGGGGCCTGTAAATGGACATTTTGGTTTTTATTTTATTATTATTTTTTATTTGTTTAAGCCCGGGCAATAATGGGCTATTAGAGCTGCCCCTCTTTGCTCATTGTCGTGTAACGAGAATAGAGCAAAGATGATAAAAAGACCTATTTTGCCCGGTCTTGTCAAATGGCTGTATCTTCAGGAAGATAAGCTATCTTCGATCTGCTTCACTGCAATTTCAGGAAGACAAGATCTGCTATCTTCAATCTGCTCCACTGCAATTTCAGGGAGGTCAGACTAGTATCTTCGATCTGCTTCACTGTAAACTCAGGAAGACAAGATCTGTTATCTTTTGGCCTGCTCTGCTGCAAACTCAGAGAGGCAAGGCTGATGTCTTCTTCCTGTAACTTCAGGAACGCCAAATCTGCTATTTTAATCTGCTCCACTGTAAACTCAGGGAGACAAAACTAATGTCTTCGATCTACTTCACTGCAACTTCAGGAATGCCAATTCTGCTTTTTTCAGTTTGCTCCACTGCAACTTCAGGGAGGTCAAGCTGATGTCTTTGATCTTCTTCTTGCAACTTCAGGAAGATAAGATCATTGTCTTGATGCCTGCTCATTGCAACCGTGGAGACAAGACTATAATCTTCAGCCTGCTCCCTTGCTACCTCAGGGAAATAAGGCTGGTGGCTAAAATCTACTCCCCTGCTACCTCGGGAAGATAAGATTTGCCATCTTCGATTTGCTCCACTGCTATCTCAGGGAAACAAAATCTACAATCGTTAGTCTGCTTCCTTGCTACCTCAAGAAGATAAGACTAGTGGCTTAAATCTGATCCCCTGCTACCTCGGGAAGATAAGACTCACCATCTACAATCTTCAGTCTGCTCCCTTGCTACCTCAGGAAGATAAGACTATGAACTTCAGCCTGTTCCCTTGCTTCTTCAGGGAGATAAGGCTGGTGGCTAAAATCTGCTCCCCTGCTACCTCAGGAAAATAAGATTCGCTGTCTTTGATTTGCTCCACTACTATCTCAGGGAGACAAAATCTACAATCTTTAGTCTGCTCCCTTGCTACATCAGGAAAATAAGACTTGTATCTTCAACCTGTTCCGCTGCAACTTCAGGGAAATAAGGTTGGTGGCTTGAATCTGCTCCCCTGCTACCTCGGGAAGATAAGATTCGCCAAATTTGATCTGCTCCACTACTGCTTAGGGAGATAAGATCTGTAAATTCACCGATGTTGCTACACCGTCCTCTGAGGGACATGTCCTGTAGACTCGGTTCCATATGTTTATGCCAAATGACTAGGATGCTATTATCAGAATGAATCAAATACTTCTAGCCACATGTGTTATGAATGCAACATGTCATGAAAATGATTCATTTTTAAACGTTTAAAGATTAAGATGCAATGATCGGAATGAATCAAATGCTCCTAATGAGATTCACTATGGTATATGAATGCAAAAATGTTATGAGTATGATTCCTACTCAAGGTGTCATCACTTATTTGTTCTTCATCCTTGTTCCTCTTGAAACATCAATCATATTCTGCTCAACAAGCTTGCCCCGCTGTAATTTCAGAGTCAGCTCCACTTGAAACTTGAGGACACAAGGCTTGTACCCTCCTACCACGATTTATTGAAACTTTTTCAATCCGTCCCTTCTGCAATTTAAGGGTACATGATTTATTTCAAATTCAATCCATTCCACCACAATTCAGGAGTTCTGAATTTTTCCATCAACTTAGTTTGTCACACCATTCCCTGAATGTTATGACCTGATGACATCGCTTACTTTCGTCACATCAACTCATTATTTTGTCCAATTACCATTTGGATAAAGAATTCGGAGAAATAGTCTCCATCTAGACTTTTCTTTCTCAAGTATTTACAATCTCTATACATGGAAATTCTAAACAATTGTCCTGTTTTAGTTTCTTGTATTATCTAGAAATTTCCAAAGTAATATCTAGAACTTCTTTTGTGAAATTATTAGTTCATCAATCATTGTTTCAATGCAACATACTTATGAATGGTAACAATGGACAAGAAATAAATGGATCTTGAAGATAGTTCAAACTGAATAACTTATTAATAAAAAGAAATTAACTGGGAAAACATCTTTGAGAAGAAAAAGAATCCAACGATAGTAAATTGATAGAACAAAGACCAGGTGCCCTAGATATCGTAGATTGGGCTTCTATATACAAACTCCATGAAGACTGCTTTGAGCTTAACATGTGTTTAGAAGATCCAAAGTACTTTGTTGATGACCCGATATGCAACATACTTCATTTCTTGTTGATTCAAGTATAGCAAGATCACTGCATGTCCATTCAGAATTTGAGCTGCCCTTTTCGGGTTTTCAACTCAAAACCCCTTTGGTCTCAATGCGCCCTTTGCGGGTTTTCGCCTAGGCCTCTCCTTTTTTTTTTAGAAGTCTCAAAGCGCCCTTTGCGGGTTTTCACCTTGGCCTCTTCTCCTCTTTAAGCAAAATAATTTTTGACTGAATCCGAGTTCACAGGATTGAGTAAGCTTTTTCCATCCATTTCGGTCAGAATCAGTGCACCTCCAGAGAAAGCTTTCTTCACCACATATGGTCCTTCCCAATTTGGCATCCATTTTCCTCTAAAATCCTTTTGTATGGGAAGGATCTTTTTCAGTACAAGGTCCCCCTCGTGAAACTCTCTCGGCGGACTTTTTTATCATAGGCTCGCATCATTCGTTTTTGGTACATATGACCGTGACGAATAGCCCTTAGCCTATTTTCTTCAATCAAGTTCAACTGATCATATCGAGCCTGGATCCATTCAGCTTCATCCAACTTTATTTCTGACAAAACTCAAAGAGAAGGTATTTCCACTTCAATAGGTAGAACTGCTTCCATCCCATAGACCAATGAAAAAGGAGTTGCCCCAGTAGAAGTTCTAACGGACGTCCGATAAGCATTGAGTGCAAATGGTAATTTCTCATGTCAATCCTTATAAGTCTCAGTCATTTTTCCTACTATCTTCTTGATATTTTTATTGGCTGTTTCTACTGCCCCATTCATTTTTGGACGATACGGAGACGAGTCGTGGTGTTTGATCTTGAATTGACTACAAACTTCTGCTATCGTGCTGTTGTTCAAGTTCAGTGCGTTGTCTGATATGATCCTCTCGGGCATTCCATATTGACAAATGATCTCCTTCTTCAAGAACCGACTAACTGCTGACTTAGTAATGCTAGCATAAGAAGCAGCCTCTACCCATTTCGTGAAGCAGTCAATAACCACAAAGATGAATCGATGCCCATTCGAAGCTTTCGGTGAGATTGGTCCAATAACATCCATGCCCCACATGGAAAAAGGCCATGGAGAAGTCATAGCATGCAAAGGTGATGGTGGTACATGAATTTTGTCCCCATAAATCTGGCATTTATAACATCTCTTGGCATAGTTGATACAATCTCCTTCCATGGTGGACCAATAATATCCAAATCTCATTATTTGTCTAGCCATTGTGAATCCATTAGCATTTGTTCCACAAACGCCCTCATGAACTTCTTCCAAAATTTTCCTAGCTTCAACAGCATCAACACATCTCAATAGTACTTGATCTTTCCTTCTCTTGTACAAGATATCCCCATCTAGAACATAGTCACAGGCCAATCTTCTTATCGTCATTTTGTCATTCTCAGTTGCATGCTCTGGGTATTCACGATTTCTTACGTATCGCAATACATCATGATACCAAGGGTGGTCATCTTTTTCCTCTTCTTCCAGGTTATAACAATGAGCTGGAACTTCGAAAATACTAATCTGAATGGGTCTCATATCCTCTGATTTGTTTACTTTGATCATAGAAGCCAGGGTTGCTAAAGCATCTGCCATCTGGTTTTCATCACGTGGGAGATAATTAAAAGTAATGTCATCGAACTCCTCAATCAATCCCAGAACAATTTTTCGGTAATCAATTAGTTTGGGATCTCTTGTCTCCCATTCTCCTTTAAGCTGGTAGATTACTAAGGCAGAATCTCCATATACTTCTAGCACTCTAATTTTACGTTCTATAGCTGCTCGAATTCCCATAATGCATCTTCATACTCTGCCATGTTGTTTGTGCAATCAAAATCCAATTTTCATGTGAATGGATAATGATCACCACTAGGGGATACCAAGATTGCCCCAATTCCATTTCCCACAGCATTTGACGCCCCATCAAAATTTAACTTCCACGTTCATTCTTCAGTAGTTGTCACATACATTAACTCTTCATTAGGGAAATCAAAGCTCAAAGGTTCATAATCATCTAAAGCCCTGCTAGCCAGAAATTCTGCTATTGCGCTCCCTTTTATAGCCTTTTGGTTTACATAGACTATATCAAATTCAGAAAGCAGAATCTGCCACCTTGCCATCCTTTCGTTCAAAGCAGTTGACTCCATCATATAGTTTAACGGATCAAGCTTCGAAATTAACCAGGTTGTATGATATAGCATATACTGCCTCAATCTCCGAGTTGTCTAAATCAAGGCGCAACACAATTTCTCAATCGATGAATATCTCATTTCACATTCAGTGAACTTTTTACTGAGATAGTATATCGCCTTTTCTTTTCTTCCTAACTCATCATGTTGACCAAGCACACATCCCATGGAGTTATTGAACACTGTCAAGTACAGTATTAGTGGTCTGTCTGGATTAGGCGGAGATAGTACTGGGGCATTTGACAGATATTGTTTGACTTTGTCGAAAGCTTTCTGGCACTCATCATCCCATACGCCTTGGTTATGTTTCTTAAGAAGACGAAATATGGGATCACATTTCTCAGTTAATTGTGAAATAAACCGAGCAATGTAATTTAACCTTCCAAGAAAACCTCGAACTTCCTTTTGAGTGCGCGGTGGAGGCAATTCTTGTATAGATTTGACCTTATTCGAGTCAACTTTAATTCCTCTCTCGCTGACTAAGAAACCCAGTAATTTCCTTGACCGAGCTCCAAAAGTACACTTTGCCGGGTTGAGATTCAATTGAAATTTTCTTTATCTCAAAAACAACTTCTTCAAAACTTCAATATGTTCCTTTTCTGTTCGAGATTTGGCGATCATATCATCAACATATACTTCAATCTCTTTGTGCATCATGTCATGGAATAAGGTTACCATGGCCCTTTGGTATGTCACTTCGGCATTCTTTAGCCCGAATGGCATCACCTTACAACAAAAGGTACCCCATAATGTTATGAAAATAGTTTTCTCCATATCCTCGGGGTGCATCTTGATCTGATTGTATCTAGAAAAACCATCCATGAAAGAAAACAATAAGTATCCCGCCGTATTATCCACCAACGTTTCAATATGAGGCAAAGGGAAATTGTCCTTTAGGCTAGCTTTATTTAGGTCCCTATAGTCTACACACATCCGAACCTTTCCATCCTTAGGAACAGGAACAATATTGGCAACTCACTCTGAGTATTTGACCACTTGTAGAAAACCAACATCAAACTGTTTCTTGACCTCCTCTTTTATTTCCGAGAATAAGTTTTAATTTGAAATTTTTAGGTTTTAAAAAAAAGGATACTTGATACCCTAAGTTCCACGAGAAAAATTAAAACCCAGTAAGTTAGGGTATAACTTTTCTCGAAGTCCCCAAATATCATATATCGATGTATTAAAAAATATTTGAATAAAATGCGTCAATTCAAAATGTGTTTTTATAAAAAAATGGTTTGAGGAAGATATTGCATTAATATATTTCAAAACATAAATACTAAATAATAATTCACTAATTACAAATCATATTAACGATTAATACTAATATAGACAATTAAGGAAATAATAATATAAGATAACGAATAATATAAATAATAAAATAACTATTCTAAAGCAATCATAAAATAATAAATAAATAAAAGGCATGGGTAAATAAGCATAAGATATAAAGCGATAAATAACGAAAGATAAAAAAAACTATTAAAAAAAATATGAAACTTTTCATGCAAGAATAAATGTAAAATAAAATAATAAATATTGCAAATTAAAAAACATATATATAAATGATGTGATATAATCCAATATATATATATACACCATACAAATACTAAAAAATAATACAGAAATTTTTTTTTATAAAATGAACTAGTTTAATATAATGTTAAAATGCTTTAAAAATAAAAAAAATAAAAATACAAAAAAAAACAAAGAAATAGAGATTAAATAGAAATAAGAATAAATATAAAAGGACTAGATTAAAGCACGCGTCACACTGTAGGGACCCATTAGGCAATTATGCCTTATCTCCAAAACGACGCCGTTCCAATAACTGCTTTAAAATAGCTCGAGGACCAATTTGTAAGAACGTATAAATTTTAGGGCCGAATCAAAAATAAAAGAAAAATTAAATTGAACAGAATTGAAAAGAATAAAATTGCGGATGGACTGAAGTGGCAAATTACCCCTTTTATAAAAACACGCGGATCCTCCTCGGGTCAGGTCAACGCGCGAGTCCTGGCCTCAAAATGACGTCGTTTTGGCATGTTTGGCCAAGGCCTAAAACGGTGTCGTTTTATCACCCTATTTAAGTCAAATTTTTGCCAAAAAAAAAATCATATGTCTGCTATTCCAGAAAAAAAAACAGAGAGTTTCAAAAATGCTCTCCCCCAGCGATTTTTAGCGATGCTCGCGACCGACCCCGTCCCTGCCTGCCGCCATCAGGCACATGCAGGATGGTGGAACTCCCAAAACAGGTAAAATTTCCCTTTTATATTTTAATATATATATTATATAGTCGAAAAAAAAAACAAAACAAGATAAAAAAAATAGAAAACAACAAAGATTCAAAAGAAATAGAAAAAAAAAAATAACCTCTACCGATTTGGGTATTCGACTTTTTATTAATTTTTGTGTATATTTTTCGTGTGTCTCCTCGTTTCTGATTACATTGAGTTTTATAACCCAAAAACAAATCAAAAAAATAAATACAAAAATCTGTCTTGCTTGTTTTTCCGCTATTTCTTTCCATTTTTTGTGTTTTTTCCTTTTTGTGCAGTCAATGACGAGGAATTCGCGATTTGAGCATAATTTGCGCTACCGATTCGC
The DNA here is from genome assembly GCA_025698515.1 of Gossypium sturtianum. Classification (NCBI taxonomy): domain Eukaryota; kingdom Viridiplantae; phylum Streptophyta; class Magnoliopsida; order Malvales; family Malvaceae; genus Gossypium; species Gossypium sturtianum. The sequence continues at coordinate 110,061,601 of CM046943.1, read as the reverse complement.
GCGCGAGGAAAGGTCGGTGGTGCGCGCGAGAAGGTGGGATCATTGGGCATTTGTAAATGTGATGGAAACCTAGGGTTTCCTGCGTCCGTAAGTTATTTGGGCCACTGGGTTTAGATTTAGTATTGGGCCATTGGGTGTAATGGGTTTAGGAATCTGTTTTGGGTATTTGGCTTGTAATTGGGCTACTGAATTAGGGGATAATTGGGGCCTGTAAATGGACATTTTGGTTTTTAGTTTATTATTATTTTTTATTTGTTTAAGCCCGGGCAATAATGGGCTATTACAGATATATGAAATTAAGCATCCAAGGTACAGGTTTATTAACTTTTAAACATAATTCAAACAAGTTCTAATACTCCTATTCAACAGTTAAATCATGTTTATTCACATAATTGAATACATTAACAAAATGACTCATCAATTAGCCTCATCATGCATTAGAATTCAACTACTCAACATGCTAAATTGGCCTGACATGCATATAGTCCAAAATATACCATTTGGCTCATTGAAACATGCCGCAAATAGCAGAAAACTGCTTTGACCTCAAAGTCTCATTTTAGCCATTAAACATGTCTTTAACACTTATGCATACCATTAAAACGTACTTTGCATCATTCCAAAGCAATCAAAACAAAAAATTAAAACCATGATTCAAATCCAAAATCCACAACCAGTTTATAAAATCTAGTCCTAAAGTATAGTCCCACATTGCTTTTAAACCACATATAAAACTAAAGTCACCTACGCAAAAGTATTGCCTTGCTTGGATCACCTTGCTTGTTTGCCTCTCACTCCTTGGTTGCCTTGTTTTTCTGCACATTTAAAGTGGAGAGTGTGAGCTGAAACAAGCTCAGTGAATGTTCAAAAATACTACTACACAATTTCAAAAGTTAAGCAAAATCATACTATAGGCACATTTGCACATCATGAACCACAAGTTAAAAACACACTTCCATGTTACAAAGGCCTTTCAAATATGGTCTTATCCTCACATATAGTTGCACACTCATCACATATACATCAATTAATCATACATTGGCACATTAAGACTATGAAACATACATGTATAAATATAAACATTGGATGAACGGATCTTCAAACACACCTCGGATAATAGAGCCTAACACATCCCATAAGTGTAGCATAAGCTAAACACTCTCCAAACACACTAACACATCCCATTGAATGGAGCTTAGCTCAATATTCCCTTATCTCTCCAACACATCCCGTGAGCCTCTATGATCATATCACATATCAATAATGGGTGAGTTCTCACAATCCTATGGCATGCCAACCATATCCAATGGTTTCAAAAGATCATAATGCCAATATATCCATATTTACACATATTTCATTATTGTTTCATGCACATTTTCATATCACATTTGTCACATACATTTCACTTTTCACATACAGTAAACATGCCTAGCATAGGTATGCATTTTGCACTCTCAAGTGCTATCGCATTGCTCTCATAGAGCCACATTCACTTTAGATCATATACACATGCATAAAATTAGTAGATTACAGATCACAATAATAGTTTACATCACATTTACTCATTGTTTTAACACACTCTCAACACATTACACACAACATAAGCACACTTTGCACAATTTTAAGCAATAGATTAGAAATGCTTTCTCAAAGGACTTAGGTTAAAATTTAAGATTCCTAACACTCCGATAAGCATTTTGAATCATGCTTACCAGTAAAGACTTTGAAACACTCATCGTTGAAGCTTCCATGTGCTTAGCCGAAAGCTCAAATCACCTTTTCCTTGCCATCTGCTTGCTTGTAGAGCCTCCAATGAATCCAAAGTTTCACATACATAATAAACATGATACAAACACATCACATAAAGCAATAAACATCTCAGAAACACATCAAATACTCATATCAGAGCTAGCTTTTCACAAAAAAAAAAAAAAAAAGCGCTAGTTAAGTCAAAATTCGAGTTTCTTGATCCGGTTTCATTCCTAATGCTCAAGGTTGATTCTAAACGTCTAATTATACCTTTTCAGACTGATCTCAACCAATTAGAACACCTAGGAACTCAAATTTTAGTTTTCTAAAAAAATCACCATTAATAGTCTTTGAAGTTAAATTTTCATTAAATCCATTAGAAATTCGTTATGATATGATAATTTGAGTTTAAAAACCTTTTGATCTAATAAAACTAAGTTCGAAAACACCTAGAAATAGAGGTTTAACAAAGGATTTCAGATTTCATCATTTTTTAGCTTAATTTCGATTTGAAGTCAATAAATCTTAGAAATCCCATTTAATAGGATTAAAACTTGATTTGTAAAGCAATTTTGAACATAAATCTAGCCTAGAATTAGTAACTCACCTTGTTTAAGAAAGAAAAACGAGTTGAATTAAGGTTTCTTTGAAAATGCCTTGAAGAAAAGATGAATATATTGAAGAGTTTTGAGAGTTTTTCTTCGAAGTTGATGGAAGACTTGGCATTTGGGAGGAAGGAATTTCAGATTTGTGGAGAGAATTTGAGAGAATTCGGGAGGATTTGAAAAAATTCAAATGAGAATGAGGATGGGAGGGAGTGACGGTTGGCTTTTAAAATTATAGGGGAGACAACCTAATTTTTTTAAAATTTGGATTATTTGCCATTGAGCCACTCTCAATTTTATCCCTTTTACAAATTAATCATTCCTCTTAGTTTAAAACTCATTTCCTTAATTCTTTTTAATCTCGATTTATTTTTTTTAAATTGTTTTAATTTTTCTAGGTACTATTTAAAAAAATTATGTTTTTTGGATACTTAATTCTGAGTTCCCATGTCTAATTTTAAATTCTTGATTTTTCTCGAGACTAACCTCCAGTCTCTAAATCGCAGATCCGATCCACTAATCCCAAAACTATAGGACCTAATTTCGGGGTATGACATTCCCCAATAAAGACTGAACCGGATTGAGACGTCATCTTGTGGATTGAGTTTATTATTTGAAGAGTTTTTTCGAGGATCCTTCCTTGGTTGTTAAACTGTCTTTTAGAGAATTGCTTTGATACCAATTGTTAGCTCGATAATGGATCGAAAAATCAATTGAAATAGCCAAGAGGGGGGTGAATTGGCCTTTTAAAACTTTGGTATCTTTTAAAAATTTGGTGGAAGCAATGAAATAATAAGAAATAATTGACACAACGATTTAGAGTGGTTCGATCCCAATTGTCTACTCTACTACCTTAGCTTTTCACAACTAAGATTTTCTCAAATTTATTAATTTGATCAACCTTTGAGGACAAAGTTTAACATTACAACTCTTTTAAGATTTCTACATAAATCTTAAGACTCAAATCCTCTCAAAGAGAAACGAATAAGCAAACAAAGAAATAACCCTTACAAGATCAAAGTGTTTGTCAATTAAGCATAATTATAAAGAAAAACACTTGAGCTGATAGAATAACAATGAAGCTCACAAGTGTATGTAAGAAAAGTATAGGAAAATTGAGCACAAAGGTTGTTCCATTGATCCTTAAGCTTTAATAATCTCTCTTGTTGTTGTAAACCCTTTGGAAGCTGGTATTTATACCCTTCAATTGATTTCCAACCATTGTGGTTATTGGGATATTGAATAGAGCCGTTGGGGATGAAAATACCAGTGCATTAATTTCACCAGCAACAATAGGTATCGATATTTTTCTAAAAGTATCGATACTAATAACATTTAATATCTAATTTAGTTATTGTTGGAACCAAAACTATCAATACCAAAAGAAATTTATCAATACCAAACAAAATGTATCGATGCCGTATTGATATTTAATGAATCCTTTGGAAGTTAGAATGCCAATTTAGTATCGATATTAAAGAAGGTATCGATAAAGGTGTACTTCTATCGATACTTAAATAAATTTATGATACCAAGCAAAATGTATCGATACTGGATCGATACTTGGTAAACATTTTGGAAAACTGAATGTCATTTTCGTATCGATACCAAAAAATGTATCGATAAATTTGTGAATCTATCAGTACTCATTTAAATTTTTCAATACTTGACAAAAAATATCGATACAATATCGATACTTTTTGGGCTGGAGCAATTATAACTTGTTTGAAAAATGTCTAAGACATTGTTTTAACTAACTTGGATTTGAAAAATTTTCTAAGTATAAGTTTAATATATTTTCTAGTAAGATATCATTTGAGACCAACTTTTTTACAAGTATTGTTTTAAAATGATTTTTATTCAAAACATAATATTTGTTATATCAAAATTATTTTTCAAGGAAAGCTTAGTTTAACAAAAATGATAAAAAATTATAAAAAGTTATAAAACTTATTAAAATTTTATTAAATAGTTATAAAAATTTATAAAAATATTAAAGAGTATAGAAAATTGTATTATTTTGAAGGTTTGGAGCCTTTTGTTTCAATATTAAGGACATAGGGGAACTTCAAGTGTGATGATAATTCGGCTTGTATGAGATGCTAAGTAAGGGGTTTGAATGACAATGAGTTTAGTATTTGATGTCTTAAAGTAAATTCAGAAATGTTATTGGAGTGCTAAAAGCACTTTTTTGCAGCAAAAGCATTGCTAAACACAACTTTTAAAATCAAAAGCACTTCTTAAAAGCGGTTTTTTCACCCCAAATGCAAAAACTAGTATTTAGGTTAGGCTTTTACATTTTGAAGTGAAATTGTCAAAATAACATTATTTATTTGAACTATTCGAAAAGGTATTTAAAAATTTAGATTAAATTATATTTTATTTTTCATTATATTAAAGTATTCAAATATCATTTATCGTTATGTTTAAAATTTTAAAATATTTTATGTATTATTAATTTTTAAAATAATTTATATTGTTACTTAAAATGTATTTAAAATGTATATTTCATGTATAAATATATTAAATTATTTAAATATAATATACATTAATTTACTTTTTAGTTTCCAATGTTATGTCTAAAATGGAAATTTTAACTTTCCATCACAATTTTTAACAGCAATGCTAAACACTTGAAATTACAAACCATACTTTTCCACAACACTTTTTTTGTTGCACTTTGACCTACCGTAAAATATAGTAGTTAATTTGGTATATTTTCGCTCTTAAGGAGCTTGTTTTCTAGCACTTTTATTATTAAATATTGCATTTTCGGTATTTAGTAGTTAATATTAAATAGTTAATAAAATAAGTGTTTTCAACACTTTTGTGAGTGTTTGTGACCTATTAGGCCGACACGAGTCGTAGGTAGTTCTAGTTTGTGTAATTGAGTGTGTAGGATGATGAATTATAGGCCCAATGGACGTAGGAGCAAGGGACGAGTGATGCATAAGCTTCCCAAGACGTGAAAGCACGACACGAACCAAAGAAGCCTACAAATCATTGTCATCTCACGCAATGTAAGGCCTATGTTGTGAAATAGGGTCGACGTGGTGCCCAAGTATACCGGGGCTATTTTCGTCTGCACAATCAACTTTATATGAATACCTAGGACATGCCGAAGACGTAATTCGAGCTTCCAACACTCCTATAAATAAAAACTTAGGGGTTTGATGTAACTAAGTCATCTTAGACGCATCCAAAAACCCTTGTAGTTTAGGAGTAGGATTAGATTAAGTTTTCCTTTGTTTTTCATAAACTATTTGTTCTTCTCTCTTGGAATCGGTTTTGACCTAAGAGTTATTTTATAATATCGAAGTATTCAGTTGTTTCTCTTTCGCAAGCGACAAGATTTAATTATTCCAATCGAGAGATTCGCTATTCCATTCTTCACTCGACATCAAATCAGGATTATTCCAATCTTTTCTCTCTTCCAATTTATTCGTGTTATCTGCATGTTTAATTCAATTGAGACTGAGACTATGAAGATCATGAGTGGCTAAATCCCTTAGGGGAGATTAACGAGTGGATGGGGACATAATTAACGAAGAATTTAAGGTTTCTCGATAGGATTAGTTAGTTTAAATTACGCATTCCTAAACCCTAGGCTTGACAACCCTAAGAAGTAATCATAGGTTAAACGAGGTCGTAGATAAGTTTTGCCAAGTAAATTGCAATTTATCCTAGTTGAGAAAGTGAGGTCAGGAGATAAGCGAGTATCAACCAATTAATTAATCAGTTAGAGGCCAGGAGGTAATAATTGGTTAGTTAATAGCTAATCCACCCTAAAACCTTAATTTGAAATTAATTATAACCCCTGAAACGAGTTAATCTTCTTGATTGGTTTAATTGATTTAGTTGTTTGTTTATTTTATTGCTTATTTATTTTAGTTATTTAATTTCTCATATTCAACTATTTTATGATTTATCGTAATATAAAATTTAATTACTACTATTTAGACTTATTATTGTAAAGAGATTTTTCATAGATTTAGTCCAACCTCCCTTGGGTACAATCCTCGGAATACTTCCCTGTGTTCCGTTGTAACACAAATACTATATTACAATTTGACCCATATACTTGTGGACCAAGTTGTCTAAACCATTTTTAAGTTTTTATGAAAAAACGGGGGTCGACTTTAAAAATAAAAACGGGAGTCGCCACCAATCCATTTTTACTTAGGTGTGATTGGATCACCTTACAAAATGTTTTATTTCAAAACATTGATTTTGGTCCACGAAATACAAGAAAACGGGTTCGGGAGTCGGTTACGTACGAGGAAGGGTTAGCACCCTCGTAACGCCCAAATTTGGTACCTAATTGATAATTTCATGTCCTAATGTTGGAATTTTGAAAATTTCAAAATATGATCCTTTTATTTGAAAGAAAGCCAAGACTTACCTATCTCAAAGAAATAAAATGCTATACCTAATAAGTTAGGATGTAACATCTTATGATTTCAAAACTAGGCTCGCCTTTATTTGTAGAAAATTCTTATCTCGAAACACAAAACATCATATCCAATAAGTTAGGATACAATGTTTTGAATTCCCGAGAATAAGCTTTGATTTGAAGTTTGTAAGTTTCAATTTTAAAAGAGAAGAGATACTTAATATCCTAAGTTCAACGAGAAAAATCGAAGCCCAGTGAGTTAAGGCACAATTTTTCTCGAAGTCCCCAAATACTGAGTCTTGTCTCATTTTAAGAACTTTCTTTTTTTGAATAAAATGGAGTAAGATTTTTAGTAAAACATGAAATGAATTATAAGGCTAATATGCATAATTGGGTAATGCCATAATACAAATAATAAATACGAGAGCAAAAAGAATCAACGATATGAATAAAATAACAAGCTAATAATAAATAAAAACAATAACTAAGTGAACATTGATAAAAGTTTAAACAATAATTGAAAAGAATAAAAATATTAAAAAACAAAATGAAAATTATAATAATAATGATGCTAATAACAACAATTATAAAAATAATAATTAAAATGATGTAAGTGAATACAAAAAAAGAAAAGAAAATATATAGTATAATAAAGATAACATAAAATTATATAGTTAAATAATACTAAAACAATGATATGTAAACAATAATAATAATAATAGAAAATAATAATAATAATAATAATAATAATAATACTATGGAAAATTATAATAATAAATATAATTATAATAATATTAAAATAATAGTGATAACAAAAAAATATTAATGAATATAGTAATAATTATAAAAAATAATAATAATAATAATAATAATAATAATAATAATAATAATAATAATAATAATAATGGAAAATAATAATAATATAATTATAATAATATTAAAATATATAAAAATAGTGATAACAATAAAAAAAATATTAATGAATATAATAATAATAATGATGATAATAATTAATATAATAATAAAATTACCAATATTAATAATGAAATTAATAATAAAATATTGAAAATTATAAAGGAAATAAAGAAAAGGGCAAAATTGAACTTAAAAACAGGAATCTGGGACAAAATCGAAAATAAAATTAAAAGGAGGGACCGATTAGAACACGCGAGTAACCAGGAGGGACTAAAAGGGAAAATGTCTCTGCCCTCCAAAACGGCATAGTTCGAGTAAGGGCCCAATTGGAATAGAAATAAAATATAGGGTCAAATTTAAAAAAACGTGATTATAAACCAATAAAAAAGCGGAAGGGCTAAAAGTGCAATTAGCCTTTCTGTAGAAAACACGCGGATCCTGAGGCGGGACGGGTCGGATCGGATCGGTTAAGGGCAAAACGATGCCGTTTTGGCATTTAAAGGCCTTAAGCAAAATGACGCCGTTTTCAAACCGTATATAAGGCCAAATTTTCTGAAAAAAATTCATTTCTCTTCTATTTCCAAAAAAAAAAAAAAAGAGAGAGAGAGAGGCACTTTGGAATCCTGCGCTTGGGCGATTTTTAGCGAGGATTCGACGAAACTCAGCGCGATGATGACCACCGCTTGTCGCGTCGCGCGTATTCAAATTCAAAAAAGGTATTTTTTCACTTTTTTTATTTTAATATATATATTATATAGTTTTAAAAAAATAAAACAAAATATAGGAAAAAAATGGAAAACAACAGTACTCGAAAATAAAAATAAAAATGAAAAAGAATTGTTCGAAATCACCTCTGCTATTTTTTCTGTATTTTGTATATTTATGTGTGTATCTGTGTAAAAAATTGTTCCCTTTTTACAGATTTGTTTAGGGTTTTTATAGCCCTAAAACAAATCAAAAAATAAATACAAAACTCCTATTTTTGCTACTGCTGTCGGTCTTCTTTCCCTTTTGCAGGTAAATGGCGAAAATCTCGGCGTGACGAAGGTTGGTGGCTAGGCTGCGGCGCGAGGAAGGCGGCGTGACCGAGGGGCTGCTGGGGCGCTTGCGGCGCGAGGGCTTCCTAGGGTTCCAGAAACCCTCATTTCTGACTAGGTTCTGGGCCCGTGTGAGTTTGGGTTTGTTTAGGCATTTGGGCCTGGGGGTTTAGTTGGGTAATGGGATTAGGTTTAGCCGGTTTTAGACTAGTTGGGCCACGTAGGTTTGGGTTGTAAAGGGGGCAATGTTTTGGGTCAAAGGTTGTAAATGGACTGTTAAAAAAAATCTGGACTTTGGTTTATTTTTTATTTTTATTATTTCTGATTTGTTTTCAAGCCCGGGCAAAATGGGCCGATTACAACCGCTATTTTAATTTCATATATATTTAGTGTAGTATTTTTCAATCAAATGTTCGCACGTTTAGCGGGGATCACACTTTTCTTTTTTTCCAAACCAAACTTTTTAAAAACATTTATCAACTACCAAAGTATTGTCAAATTGACCCATATTCAGAATTGAAGGAAGTTGATAAGGATAGAGTAAGGTATGATGTAGGGCAATGTGTGAAAGAAAGGAAAATGTTGTAATTTTTTAAAATTATAAAAATATTATAATTATAAAAACAAAAAATATTATTAAATATTATAAAAATTTAAAAATTACTACTCTTTTTAATAATTCTTAATATTTTTCATATTTTGAAAACTTCTATATGATTTTTTATAACATATTAATAATTTTTACTAATTTTTAAAAATTAATAAAACCTTGTAAAATAATTAAAAAATTAATTAAATCATCATAAAAATAATTTAAAAGACAATAAAGCCATCATGTTAGCATCTTTCCACTCAAACATCACTTCAAGGGTTACATCATCATATTTTCCACCATAGCTTCATGATATGTCAAAATAATGTTACTTTGCATTAGTTTGGTTTAAATCAACTCATTTAAGAATTTGGACAAAAAAATATATATTTCAAAAGTTTAATTCATCATTAGCTTTCGATTAACAACTAATTTGATTAATGTTTTCAATTAAAAACTTAATTAATTTTTAAATATTTTACAAAACATTTATTTTAGATAATAAACAGAGAGATGTGATGTTTATTTGATTCTGGCAACATCTTGTTTTCAGCTTTAATATAATTGAATTGATGCTTTAGTTATAATGGTAATGTATAATGTTTGGATTTGAATCTTATTAGATTTATTTTTTTATTGATTTACTAATAAAAAGATATAAACACCCTTATAAATAGTTTAATTTGTATAGGAGAGGATATTTTAATAATTTTATAATTAAATTAGTATCTAATTAATTTGCGTGATAATATTAACTCAATAAAATACATAAAAATACCAACTCAATGGAACACTTAAAATAAATAAATAAATGAAGCTTATGTGTATTGTGTGTGTTTTCTAAAACAACTATATAAATATTAATATGAGATGCACTGAATTCAATACCTAATTTAGCAAATTACTTACAACTAACTTGCGATGAGACATTAGGGGTTCAATCTTCCCATTAAACCAAACTACTTTTTGTGTTAATCAAATTTTGCTTTTGAGTGACTTCATGTCGATGAGGGCATCGACATAGTAAGTGGGGAAAAATGTCCTGGTTCGCAAGTTACTATGATATCAAGGTTAAACTTTCCTCAAATGGTTTTGAGTGAAATTAAAGTATAATAACTTGAAAGTTGGAATTTGTCTGATACCTTATAGTCCTAGAGAAATATTGTGATGCAAATTGGGTAACTGATAAAGTTAGCTCTGCAAGTGAGTTTGTCTTTATTTTAAATGGAGCAACTATTTATTGGAAGTCTGCTAAACATATGTGTATTTCTCACTCCACGATAGAATCAAAGTTTATAACTCTTGACTAAGTCAGGCAAAAGGCCAAGTTGCTCAAGAATCTGCTTGTAGAGATTCCTTTATGAGGGAAATCTACACCTCCTGTGTTCTTACTATGTCATTCACAAGCCGCCATTTGTGTTGCTCAAAACCAGGCTTACAATGGAAAGAAAATGCATATACGAATAAGACATGAATATGTTGAGACACTTAATAAAGAACGAAATACTCTCCATGGAGTACATAAAATCTTAGAGGAACCTATTTGATCCATTGACCAAAGGGTTATGTAGGAAAATGGTTCTTGATTCGTCGAGGGAGATGGGTCTTAAGCAGTTGATGAATTCATGGTGGATACCCAACTTAGTCTTCTTAGTTCAATGAGGTCAAACAAAACCATGGAAAGACTCATAGTGTACATATTTACCTATCCCTATGGCGCGCAATGTACATGCATAAGGATGAACTCCTTGCTCTTAATGAGTTCATAGCCCAGAGTTTGGGTGGTCCTAGTGAGACAGACTTGATGAATTCACTGACGTATGATGTTGAATTTCTTACTCTTAATGAATTCATATCCCAGAGTTTGGGTGGTTCTATTGAGACGAATTTGATGAATTCACCGAATAATAAAACTGAAAGGTTGAGCTTATTAAATGCGCGTAATGATTTCACAGCCCATGTCTCGGTGGTCTATACTGAGATAGACTTAATGAAATCACCTATGTAAGTGTGAATGATTAGCCACCTTTTATGAAAGACGTTGGGCTATTTTTCTAGAGCACTTACCAGTATCCTGAGGTATATTGGCTAAATTGTTAATCTATCATGGAACTCAATTGGACCCGAGATTAGTCGTGTGTCATGAGTTAACCCCTATCTTAACTAGTGCTTAAGCAACTAATTTTGCTATTGTTCTTCTCATGTTTTACCTTTTCTCATGTTTACAAATTTTTCCAATTCTTTTGCATTAGTGGAGGAATGTTAGTAACGCAAAACCAAAAATATTTTTTCAAAATATTTTCTGTTATAGAATATTTTTCGGTTGAGGAAAATCATCTGATTGTTGCAGAATTTTTTTTGTTGAGGAAAATCTTCTACTATTTTTGAAAACTGACACTGCTACTATTTTACCATTTTGCCCCTTTTGAAAACAATATAAATAACATGCTATTTTACTCATTTTTCACAACATAGAAAAAAAAATAGGAAAGAAAGCTTAGTTCTCTCTTTTCTCTCCCGTTCTTGCTCTCTAAAAATTATGGTGTTTTACTAAATTACATTAATGCGATATTCTATCTAGGAGATTGGATTTTAAGCAGGATCGTCTGTGATCTCTCCAATCTTTTCTGGGAATTGAACCTAGTGTGGTTTACCCAATTTTCTTCTGGTTTATTTCGACTTTTACGAGAATAGCAATCCTTTTGAGTTCCATCTTTCTCATTTAGGTGTACAAATTTGGAAGTATTGTGTTAACCTTAAGGGCGACATCCATTTCTGATTACGCCAATCAAGGCAAAATCGCTTTTAAGACAATAATTCTTCCACGATACAATGATTACTTTATTTATTTACACTTAATTTAATTTCCTATATGTGCTAATAGTTTTATTTGCAATAATATATTTACAATAAAAATAATTGGAACTTCCCCACCAAACCAAACTCCGCGGACTAATTGGGTGAACAAAGAACACGTGCAACACTTTGTTTCCCTCTTAACTCACTCAAATGACTAAAGTTGTGTGTGTTCAATGGCCTGAAATTACCACATCCACAATTTTTAATTTATTAACACATTTAATACTTTTTGTTTACCACTGTATTATAGATTAAAATTATTATATTATATTTTTATTCATATATTTAAAGATAAATTTAATACTATATTTTAAATTTATCTGTCACTAAAATTTATTTATTTTTATTCAATTTTCATTTAAAATAATTTGAAGACAGAATTTAATAATAAATTTTAATATTTTATTTTAACACTTAAAAATAATAAATTAATATAGTATGAACAAATAATCTTAAAAAGTAAATTTAATATTTTATTTGTATTTTGAAGTCTTTCTTTTATTTGACAAAAATTTAAGTTAAACTATAGTAAGTGATAAAATTTAATTAAACAATTAAAATTATTGGTAAAATTTAGTAAAATTTAAAGTTTAATGATAAAATCTTATTTGAGTGGTAAATTTAATTATATTTTAAAGTATAGTGATTTACGGAAAATTATATTTATAAATATAGAATTGGATTAACTAAAAATTTAATCATAATAATCACCGATAAATTCACGTTTTAAAATTATAAGTATTATATGATTTGGTGATTGTCTGCATATAAGAGCATTATTTACAGCATTATTTGTTGTTGTGGTTTGATTGAATGAGTTGACTACAAGCAGATTTGCGGATCAAAGTAAAACTAAAAAGACAACACGGCAGCAGTAGGTCCATGGATCCTTCTTATTCCACTTGTCTTCAGCAAATTCAATGGATAAACATTATTCCCTCATTCATTTCCTCGTATGTTATGTGCTAACCTCACCATTTTCTACTTTTGGACATGTTTTCTCCAACCTCTTCACAAACAACCATGCATGTTTCTAATATGAAATTAACTAACAAGCTTCCTTTACAATGTTTTATGACAACAATTCAACTTTAGTTACAATCTTTTAGTTATTAATCCATGTATTTTGCACTACTTATGCATCTAGTTTCTGTACTTTAATTTCACCATATTTAGTCCATATATTTTTCGAATTGATTAATTTTAGTTCACATGCTTTTCGAATTTTGAAATTTTAGTCCTGATCCAAACAGTAGCAATTAATTTTATTTAGTTTAATTTCATTACCAGTTCTATACTATGCATAGGATTATAGATTTAATCCATATTCTATAATTGGATCATTCTAAGCCCGTATACTTATCGAATTTAGAAATTTCAATCTTGACGAAAACAATTGTCATTAATCCATTAACTAAATTTTTAGTGAGTTATATGTGAAAATAACAAGTCGATATGGCCTTACACATATTTAATATGCTTCCTACATTATATTTGGGAAATAGTAGAACTTAAATGAATGAATTTAATATGAGGATTGGAATTTTAAATTTTATAAAATATAAAAATTAAAAATTATCAAATTAAGATACATGAATTAAATCCGCAACTTCCAAAAAGACTAATGATAAAATTTAACCATTTTTTTATCCAATACCTATTATTTGTGCTCAAAATTTGTATGGATTTGCAAGCAACATTTTACAAGCTTTTTCTCATATAATCATTCTCGAAGCTTGCAAGTCTCCTCACTACAGCAAAATAGGGCTTTAGCGGCATTTTTAGTGGCGTTTGGACAAAAAACGCCACATATATTATACATTAGAGGCGTTTGCATAAAAATGCCGCTAAAAACTGAGCAATAGCGGCGTTTGAGCAAAAAATTAAGCAATAGCGGCGTTTTTGAACAAACGCCGCTAATAATCTGAGAAATAGCGGCGTTTTTGTACAAACGCCGCTAATAATCTGGGCAATAGCGGCGTTTCGCTAATAATCTGAGAAATAGCGGCGTTTTTGTACAAACGCCGCTAATAATCTGGGCAATAGCGGCGTTTTTATACAAACACCGCTAATAATCTGAGCAATAGCGGCGTTTTTGTACAAACGCCGCTAATAATCTGGGCAATAGCGGCGTTTAATAATCTGAGCAATAGCAGCGTTTTTATACAAACACCACTAAAAGTTGAGTAGCCATTTTTGTGTAGGGACTCGTTTCGATTTGATCCGATTTAATTTTCATATTTTTTTCCTATTCTTGCTTTGAATTATATTTTATTTTGATACATTCACTTATAAGCAATGAGAAAGTTTCATTTTAGTTACTTAATTATGAAAAATTACAAATTTCTAACCAAACAATTTAGAAGTTTTCATTTAAGTTACAAATTAAGGTATTAAAATTGATTTATGGTTTAATGTTTAGTATGTTAATTTTATGGTTTAGGGTTTATTATTTTGGGATATGGGTTTAGTGTTTTAAAGTTTGTTATTTGGGGTTTATTGTTTAGGGTTTAAAATCTTAGTGTTTAACGATATTAAGGTTAATTTAAGTGGTAGTGGTTAGGGATTAAGGTTAAGGTTAAGATTAAGGGTTCAGGGGTTTAGGGGTTAATGGTTAAGTGCTTGTGGGTTTGGGGTTAGGGGTTAAGGTTTAGATTTTAGGGTTTATGTTTATGGTTTAGGGTTTAGGGTATATGACCCAAAATCCCAAAACCAAAATCCCTCAAATCAGTTTCCCCTAATTCAAACCCCCAAAATCCCTAGAATCCTATAACCCCGAAGCTGTTGGATCCAACCATCGTTTACCGATCCTTCCTTTTATTGTGAAACTGTCTTCCCATAACCCCGAATGGTATATGTATCCATTACCCTAATGTTTATTTCTTTAAAATAGGTTCAAATTTTTATCCTTAATTTATATATTAAATAATTTATTATATAATTGTAAAATAGATAATATGATTTTTAATATTAAAATTATCATTATATAATTTGGGGTTTGGGGTTATGTGTTAGAGATTAGGGTTTGAAGTTTGGAGTTGGGGTTATGTACTGGGGTTTGGGGTTAAGTTTTTTAATTTATATATTAAATAATTTATTATATAATCGTAAAAGAGATATTATGAAATTTTTTATATAAAAATTATCATTATAGTTTTTTAAACCTTTTTAATTTCATATTTTGAAATTTTCTGTTTTTGTTTTCTTACATAAAAAAATTATATAAAAATCATGTCATGTATCTAATTCTTTTAAATATTACTCAAAGTTTCAAAAATTATTTATTTAAAATTGATATGAATTATGTAATAATTAAATATAAAATTGTAATAAAAGTCAAGCACTCTTTCATCATCTTCTTATAATTATTTAACTTTGTATTAACTAAAATGTAATTTTTGTAATTTAATATTTAAATTATTTAGAAAAAATTAATAACACATAGAAAAATTTTGAAACAAATTATAACATAGAAAAATATATGTTAAAAAATGAAAAAATTAAAATACTATTATTTAAAATAATTTTAAAGATTTATGGGTATATGACTGATATATTTTAAATTTATATATATTTAAAACAATTTTAAAGTTTTAAGTTTTAATGGTTTAAGGTTGATGGTTTAGATTAATTAGTGTTAATAATATTAAGTAATTGGATTAATTAATAATAGTATAAAAATATATAGATTAAATGACATTAAAAATTACCGGCGTTTTATACAAAAACGCCACAAAATCCATCAAAATATTTTAAGACGGCGTCGTTTGAAACTTTGTTGTATGAATTAGTGGCGTTCAAAAACGCCACAAAAATATATCAATACAATGCAAGACGTCGTCGTTTAAAGCTTTTTGTTAGTGGCGCTTCCGGTAAAACGCCACAAAAATCTGTCAAGTATTAGTGGCGCTAGTTCAAAAACGCCGCTAAAAGTCTATATTTAGTGGCGTTTTCCTGAAAACGCCGTAAATATGTATGGACATTAAGCTTCACGTCGTCGTTTTATCAACAATATAATGTGCAGTAAGGTGGACGACGTCGTTTTATCAACAATTAGCGCCGTAAATATGTATGGACATTAAGCTTCACGTCGTCGTTTTATCAACAATATAATGTGCAGTAAGGTGGACGACGTCGTTTTATCAACAATTAGTGGCGCTTTTTTAGAAACGCCACAAAACATAAATTGTGTTTGAGCAAAACGTCGTCGTTTTGCTGTGCTCGGTTTTATCCCCCTCCATCCCTGAAATCCCTAAGTGTTTTCTCCTAAAACTTTTCCCTAAATCCCTAAGAGCTTTTGTTTTCTGCTAAAAATTTTCCCTAAATCCCTAAGAGCTTCCTAAGTCCCCAACATTTCACGAATTAAAAATTTCCCAATATCCCAACATTCAACAAACAACGACGGTATGGAATTTGTAAACAGAAACTTTATTGATTTAGGGATTTTTGTTTATTTATATAATTTTGTTTTTTTATTTTGTTTAACTTCTTTATTTTTGTTCGATGTAAAGGTTTGACGGCTGGAAAGACCGAGGCTAGTCGTTCTCCAGTAGGTTCTTTCTGGGGAATTTTTTTCCCTTCCCTCTCTTTTTGGTAATATTCTTCTTCTGTTGCATACTACTTCGTTTTCAGAGACTAAGAGAGTTGGGTCTTTATTTCTTTTTCTTTTTGCAATAATATTGGGCTTATTTGATGTTTCTTAACATTGTTGTGTTCATCTGTTTTTCGGGTATTTTCACTTTCAAATGCTTCCCAGTCCTTTTTTTTCTATTAACAAATTGTTTATGTTTTCCCAATTCGGCCGTTGTTTTTGCTATGTTCTGCTGCATTTAAGGATATCTTAAATGGGTTATTTTGTCTACTTCTTGTCTTCAAATACTAGTACTAGTAATTGCACAAAAGATAGGATCTTTCTTAATTCTCATTTCATAGCTGCTATATAGATAATTATCTGTTCAAGGAAGTGTTTTGATTTGGTAAATTGTTAGGGTTTAACCTATCGTTGTTTTCTCTCTATGTCTGTAGTTAAAGATAGGTTATAGCGTCAGGCATTAATCAATTTATATATCATCTCTGGTATTCTGACTTCTGATTAACTTTGTTTATCTTTTCCTCACTAATGTGCTTGTTAAATAGTGTGTGATTCTTTTAATGCTATTCCAATGTCATGTTATTGGCATGTGCTTGCCGATACTAGGAAACCAATGAAAGTATCAAGTGAATTTGTTGTTGAATCTTTAGAATCTTAAAATCATGCAAGCCTTCTCATTGTTTAATTCACGTAACTATTTTCGTCTTTGCAGATATTTGCTGATCTGAAAGCTCAAATTTTGGCTTCGCAGGTAAGTTTTTGGTATACGATATATTTTTTCTACATTCATAGTTCTAGAAAACATTATCAGTAGTAAGAATTCGCAAGATAGGTTTATTTGCTTAGCATTGGATGAGCAATATGTTTTCTTAATGCTGATTCGGGATAGTTTCTGTTTATCCTAAGTTGCAACTTGCTTTATTTGCTTACCATATAACCTGTAACATTTTCGTAACTCTGATTCTAAACCTACTACATTGAAGAACATGTTAGACATTATTTGTCTGCTGATTGTTTGCTTTTGCTTCCTCACAACTTCGCATTAAGTATCTCATCATAATTGTTTGGTTACCTAGAAGATACTCTATTTTCCTGTATCTGGACTATCTTTCTCGTGGTTGCAGGCTTCCATTGCTATAATTCTGCCTTTGGTAAGTAATATATTGTTTAAAACTGCCTTTGATAAGTAATATATTTTTGGCACTTGTTTTTGAGTTACTACTTCAATGGCATGTTTGTTTTTGATGTCGCAGATAAGGTTTTATCCTTTAAACTCGGTGTTTGGTACCATAAGTCGCCGGTCGCTCACACATGCATACTAATTGAGGTAAACCTAAATGAAACTTGTTATATGCTATTTTAGAAATGTTGTATGTGTTGAATTTAAACCTGAAGCCTGATGGATGCTACTTTATTAAAAATAGTTGTATGAACTAGATTTAGTTTTAGGCTCGGTTTATTTACTGTTTTAAAATTTAAAAACTGATTTAAAAACTCCTTATAAAAAAATTTAAAATATCAATTGTCACCTTAGAGAAGAAAGTTCCTATATGAGCATTTAGTGATAAAAAAAATCAATTAGATTTTTCAGTAACGAAATTCATTGTTGACTAATTTGACTGTTAATAGATGTTGATGTAGTTAACATAAATAATGATAAACTAACACATGACACCACGAAAATAACTATATTGACATGGCATGCCCTATTAACATATATTTATAAAAAAAAAGTTAAAATCCTTAAAAGATTATTATTTTTTAAAAAATTTACATATAAAATGAATCTAGACATGTGATCGTCTAAGTTTGACTCATTAGGGTTTTACAATGCATTAGGTTCCTTCCTCTATTTGAAGGGAGATTATCTTTTATTTGTTTTAAATGCATATATTTTTGTGAAAGTCCAGTTATTTACATTAGTAATTACTCTCTATCTCTAACATGTATCATCTTATTTATGTAACAATCTATGTAACAATTTATGTAGCAATTGTTTTCAATTTATGTTTAACAAGTAACCTTGTATATATTCATATGTATTTGTTACAGATTTGTATTGAGAAAGGTATCCATACTTTGAAAGTGAGTAGAATTGAAGAGGACTTAGATCGACTACTGAATTGACTATTTTTCTTTCAGTCAAAGATTGTGAGTATTAGTTTTTAGTAAATAGCATTTTGTAATTAATCAATAGCATTTGTTAATTCATATGTTGTTTGTATTTCAGTTACTGCTTCCTATTGCTCCTGCAACTGTTGGATTGGATTTGGTGGTAATAACTTAACAGGTATAAAATCATTATTATTCTTATTTATATTCATTTTGCTGATTTATATTGTAACACCCCAAACCAGGTCTATGCGTTAAGACGAGATTTGGTTTGTCACACCGAACGAACATCCATTATTCTCTAATGATTTAAGTAAAACAGTAATGCAAAA
Source organism: Gossypium sturtianum (assembly GCA_025698515.1). Lineage (NCBI taxonomy): Eukaryota > Viridiplantae > Streptophyta > Magnoliopsida > Malvales > Malvaceae > Gossypium > Gossypium sturtianum. The sequence continues at coordinate 110,042,416 of CM046943.1, read as the reverse complement.
CCTTTAGAAATAAGGTTTAATAAAAACTAAGTACAATGATTAAAATTTATGAATTAAGAAAAATACTTGTTTGAAATCTTATATATATTAGTCAAAACATTAACATAGTTTTAAAAGAATTTGAAAGAAATTGAAAAGTAATTTAGGTGTCCAAAATTGTTATAAAACACAATATTTTTAAGAAAACTTTATAGATTTTAACATAAGCCCATATTAAGAGTCTTAAAATAAAATTAAATCCATCCACACATAAAAACAATCCATAAAAACATAATTAGAGTCCTTATTACATCATACCCAAAATAGTAATTAAAATAAGTAACTTAAATAAAGTTCATAGTTTATAAAACCCAAGCTCGTAGTATGGCCTCCACCAAGTCATCCCCGGCCCAAGTCCACATCAATTTCCATTACCTGAGATGGATAATAAAACGGGGTGAGTTACAAAGAACTCAGTGTGTAACTCACTTACCACCATTATTGGGCTGACCATCAAGGCATTAATTTGGGCTTGAGCCCAATTACAAATTTTAACAATATAAAATGAAATAAAATATATTAAAATTCATGTAAAATGAATTTCCCAACCAAGCCTAATTTCCATCCGCTACACACCCCCGTACCAACCAGCACACCTGTGGGGATCAAGTCAACCCACCCCGCCAAACACACCAATCGTAGGCATTTTGCCTTTTAAATAATATTGTAGTGCACTACCGAACTAGATTGTGACATAGTCACCGAACTAGAGGCATTAAGCCAAAATTTGTGGCAGAGCCACCGAACTAGATACGTGGCCACAGGCCTTTCTTCTCTTCATCAAATCCCATCCCATGCATTTATGTATGAATAACAAACTTTAATCATAAATGATTTATCAAGTAACCCATAATACAAATGAGTTTTTAATAAAACCTTTCATTTGGGCCTATTAACAATATAGTATTAAACTTTGGCCATATCTCGAACTAGAGGGTTTTTGGCCCATTAGCGATCTAGCAAACTTTGGCCCATATTATCGATCTAGCAGTTTTATGGCCCAATTTATCGATCTAGCAGTTTTATGGCCCAATTTAACAATCTAGCAGTATTTCGACTCAATTTATCGGTCTAGCAATATTTCGGCTCAATTTATCGATCTAGCAATATTTCGGCTCAATTTATCGATCTAGCAATATTTCGCTCAATTTATTGACTTTAAACTTTAACCGTTTTCATGCATTTACACAAAAGTGTTAATTATCACATAATTTTCGATTTTGCCATTTTTACGATTTATCATAATACTTCATGTTTAGTATCTAACCCGAAAGATAAGTGTGAAGTTACACACACGGTTATGGTGAGAACTAGACTTTCCGCTCATCAACACCTATACATATCACGATAACTTAGGATCACTATATTATATTAACGTAAATCAATCTTGGAAAATAACGATCTAACTTTTACCTCGGATTTTGAACTACTTCTACTTGCGGTTTCTCCCGATTGATGGTTCGTTAACCGAATCAAATCCACGAACAAATAATGGTTCGGGAGTACGAACTACTTCAAACAATTGATTCTCCTCGGATGAACGCCCACAACCCGGTGGGAAATCGGATTGATTGTCAAACGATCCTTTGTTTATACTTAGGGGATTAACGGAACCACCCTCTTCCGAACACTATTCACCGCCTTTTCTTCCCTATCTTGATTGTCTTCAAAGACAAAAGATCGTTAGCACGTCCTAATAATATATATCGAATATGACTAAAGGTTTTAAGAACGAGATTTCCTTACCACAAATATTCTTGTTCCACAAGGAGAATCGATCCAAGCGTTCTATGTCACTCACGACCACTTGATTTCCGATCTTCCGTTATCGCACTAAAGTATAACAAAAATAAACGTTAATAGAAGGAACGTTTATTTCGATCTAAGAAAGCCTTCATACCACCATCAATATTCGGCCATGACTACTTCTAACTAAACGGAACTAAAAAGAATTCTTACCCTTTTGTCCACGGTTGAAAAGAAAGGATTGAAAAATGATGTCTCTAAGTGATGGAGGATTCGGCTATGATAACCAAAGAAAAGAGAAAAAAATGATTCGGCTATGGATCACTAACATTCGGCCATGGAGAAAAACAATGGAGAAAAGGATGAGTGAAAAGAAATAAAATATGAGAGAAGAGATGATAATGAAGATTCGGTTTTCAAAGAGAAGAAAAGAGAAAAAAAAATGTATTGGAGGGCAAGGTACATTCGGCAATGGAGAAAGAAAACAAAAGAGAGAGATGGTCTTTTTGGTACTAACACTTTCGGCACTAAGAAGAGGCACAAGAGAATATTCAAAAGATGAACAAAGAAAATGACCAAATGGTCAAAAGAATTAGGCTTTACCAAATGCACAAATTCGGCCAAGGGAGAAAAGTTGAGAAAGGATTGCAAACTTTGCACATATGCTAAGAATGACCAAAAGAGACTTCAAATCCTAGCCAAACTAACACTAAAAATTGGCTCCCCTAGACCATATTGCCGTCCATATGCATGGTCAAATGGCCATGATTTTGTTTCCAAAACACTTTCCTTGATACTTGCCCTATGTCTCCATATCTTTCCATATTTTCTTGATTCCCTACCAAAAATTCACTCTTACCTTATTCCTTTGATATACTAACCAAAATAACAAGGTCAACACTTACCATAAATAAGCTTGGCCGACACTTACCAAAGAAGAGCAAAATAAAAGTTGTCAAAATGCCATCCAAGGGATTCGAACCACTCCCCTCATGCAATATCTCATGCGCCAACACCACCTTGCCATTTACTCATCTTATGCTACTTTTTAACACTTAATTTAACTTAAGTGTCAATGCCACTTGCTCCACTTCAATAAATTCTCAAACTAAAAATTATTCCATACCCGAATAATTCTATACTCTTCTTCAGGACTATAATAGCACAAAAAGAAATAAGAAAATTTTCCTTCGTAATCTAAACACCAAAACATGCAATAAATCGATACTTGAATTTTAGGGTGTTACAACTCTACCCTCCTAAAAAAAAATTTCGTCCTCGAAATTTACCTGTTTGAAAAAAGGTGAGGGTATTGTTGCCGAATTACATCTTCAGCTGCTCCCACGTAGCTTCCTCCACTCCGTGATTTCGCCATAAAACCTTGACCAATGGAACGGTTTTTTTCTTAGCACCTTAGCATCTCGGTCTAAGATTTCCACCGGTTCCTCCTCAAAAGACAAGTCCGAATACAACTCCACTTCTTCTACCAGGTACTATGTGCGAAGGATCCGATCTATAGCGCTCAAAGATGGAAACATGAAAAACATTATGAATCGACTCAACTCGGAGGTAATTCGATCCGATAGGCCACTGGACCAACACGCTTCACCACACGATATGGTCCAATGTATCTAGGACTCAATTTGCCCTTCTTCCCAAACACGAAAATCTTCTTCCAAGGTGAGACCTTCAAGAAAACTTGATCCCCACAAAGATACTCGATACTTATACGCTTCAGATCTGCATACGACTTTTGTCTATCTCAAGCTTCCTTTAACCGTGCTCGAATAGCTTTTACTTTTTCTTCCGCTTCGAGATTAGCTCGGGACCTAACATCTCGTTGCTCGCCAATTCGGTCCAACAACTAGGAGAACGACACCTCACGACCATATAATGCCTCGTAGGGTGCCATCCGAATGCTAGATCGATAGCTATTGTTGTAAGCAAATTACGCCAATGGTAGAAAATCCTCCCAACTACCTTTGAAGTCGATTATACAACCCCTTAACATGTCTTCCGAATCGAATTACTCTTTACGATTGACCATCGATCGAGGATGAAAAGTCAGATGAAGTTTAGCTTTGTTCCCAAAGCTTCATGCAATGCTTTCCAAAACCGTGACGTAAACCTAGGATGCCTATCTCGATATAATAGACACAGGTACCCCATGCAACCTCACGATTTCGGATACGTGCATGCTTAGCCAACTACGTAACGAGTAATCCGCATTTAACCGGTAGAAAATGAGCGGTCTTCGTCAAACGATCAACAATTACCCAAACAGAGTTTTTCTTAGTAGGTGTTAAAGGTAACCCACTAACAAAATCCATTGTTATCCGCTCCCATTTCCAAAGAGGAATCTTTATCGGTTGTAATAATCCCGACGGCAATTGATGCTCGCCTTCACTTGCGACAAGTTAAACATTTTCCCACAAATTCGAAAATCTCACGCTTCAACCCCAGCCACCAATATTGTTCACGAAGATCCCGATACATCTTATTTCCTCCGGTGCATAGCATAAGGGCTACTATGCGCCTCTCGTAGAATCATTTGTCTCGAGATCCGAGTCCTTAGGCATACAAATTCTCCCACTAAAACATAACACACCTTCCGCGTTTATGCTAAAATCCTCTATTCCACCATTTTCAACTTGTTGAATTAATAAATCCCAATTTCTTACCGATATCTGCTTTTTCATTGATTTGCCCTAACCACAGAGGCTTCACTGAAGTTCCGCTATCGACTACCATCCTCAGACAAACTTAAATGGGCAAACATTGCTCTCAAATCGATACCACCTTACGACTTAACGCGTCGCTACCACATTAGCTTTTCCAGGATGATACTCGATTGAGAAATCATAGTCCTTTAACACTCCACCCATCTTCGTTGTCTCAAGTTTAATTCCTTCCGAGTAAGAAGATACTTAAGACTCTTGTGATCCGTATAGATGATAGACTTTTCACCGTAGAGGTAATGCCTCCAAATCTTTAGAGCAAACACTACTGTGACTAACTCCAAGTCATGAGTAGGGTAGTTTACTTCGTGTGCGGTCTCAATCGACGAGAAGCATAAGCCACCACTTTCCCACTTTGCATCAATACACATCCTAAGCCCGTGTGTGTGACGATCGCGAGAAACTATAAACTCCTTTCCACCTCAAAGTTGAATCAAGATTGGCGCCTGCTAAAATCTTCTTCAATTTCTCAAAACTTTCTTGCTGTTTATCGGTCCATAAATATGGTACTCCCTTCCGCAATAGCTTAGTTAGGGTGCAAAGAATCAACGAAAACCCCTCAACAAAGCGTCTATAGTAGCCACCAAACCCAAGAAACTCCGAATCTCGACATCGACTTTGGTGGTTTCCAATCCAATACTGACCTCAATCTTCCGAGGATCCACCCTTATTCCTTGGTGACACCACATGACCCAAGAAAGTCACTTCCCTTAACTGAATTCACATTTATCGAATTTGGCATACGATTGATTATCTCAAGTAATCGCAATACAATTCGCAAATGTGAGTCATGCTCCTCTTCATTCCTTGAATATACCGTAATGTCATCTATGAATACCACCACAAACCGGTCTAAATATGGTTGAAAGACCCGGTTCATCATATCCATAAATGCACTTGGTGCATTGGTCAACCCAAAACGGCATCACCAAAAACTCATAATATCCATAACGAGTTCGGAAAAGCCGTCTTGTGAATATCCGCTTCTTTCACCTTAAGTCGATGATAACCCGATCTCAAATCAATTTTGAGAAAATCAAGCTCCTTCAATTGATCAAACAGTCGTCAATTCTTGGCGAGAGGGTACCTATTCTTGATCGTCAATTTATTTAATTGCTCGTAGTCAATACACATACGCATCGACCCATCTTTCTTCTTAACAAACAAAACCGGTGCTCCCCACTTTGAGACACACTCGGTCGAATAAAGCCTCGATCTAGCAATTCTTGAATTTGAGCTTTAAGCTCCGCCAACTCCTTTGGTGCCATTCTATAAGGAGCAATGGACACCTTGAGCTGCCCGGGCAAAAGCTCAATACCAAATTCCACTTCCGATCCGAGGTACACTGGGAAGTTCTTCAGAAATACATCCGAAATTCCTTCACTGTTCTCACATCTTCCATCGACAACTCTTTGGCATCTAAAGCACTAATAAATGCTAAAAATGCTCCATACCCTTTTCGCACCAACTTTTCTCATTTTAAGTGCAGATACCACATTTGCCAAGTAATTCCTTTGCTCGCCTATCATAATTATTTCTTTATCCTCCACCGTCCTTATTGACATCCGCTTTTCAAAGACAATCCAATTTCGCCTGGTGCTTAACCAACCAATCCATGCCCAAAATGATATCGAACTCGCCAAAAGGCAATTCCATCAAATTTGCCAAAAATATTTCTCCTTGAATTTCTAAGGGCACATCTCTAAACAGTTTATTTACTATCACCGATCCCTAAAGGACTAATTACCTTCATCTCACTATCGAAAATTTTGAGTCTAAATTCAAGTTTCCGGATATGGTGCTAGCAACATACGAATGGGTAGAACCAATATCTATCAAAGCAATAACAGTACATCAAAAATGAAGAACGCATCGCTTATCACATCAGTGCATTGCCATCCTCACGGCCTAATCGCATATACCAATCCCGGGCCGTCTTGCATCCGTGTTGCCTCTAGGACTATTGCCTCGACCACCGTGCACCTTGACCACGCCGGCCCCATTACCACCACGACCGGTCCACGACCTCTCGGTGGTTGCTAAATTCCTCTTGCGGTGGTGCATCAAGATACGAGCTTCCCGAGTTGTATCCACTCAACGAGGGCAATTCCTATATTGATGATCCATCGACCCGCATTTATAGCAAGCACCCGCTTTCTTTCCAAAGACTCTCTCAGAATGCCTTTTCCCACAATCAAGACAATCTCGACTCGATTCACGCCATGTGTGTTCTACCTTGAGTCGGTTCATCATTCCGAGGCCTCTTCGTAAACCTTCTTGAAGAACCCGAATACTTCATATCTCTCTTGCCTCTAGCTCGCTCCCGATTCCGACGTCCGAGTTCTTAACCTCTTCGGCTATCTTGGCCTTTTCCACAAGCGTGGCAAAAGTTTTAACTTGTTGTGGGGCTATCAAAACCCGCAATTCATCGCTCAAGCCATCCCGAAAGCGCATAATAACGCTCATGATCCGCTGCCACTATTGTTCGAGCATAGCGACTCAAGCGCAAAAACTCGACTTCATATGTTGCCACCGTCTTATTCCCTTGACCGATTGAAATTCCTTCCTTCCGAATCAACATAACTCGTTCCTACATATTTCCCTTGGAAGGAAACTTTAAAGAATTCCCAATTAACTAATGCGCCTTCAAAGTGCCTTCTCGGACAAGAAGCCACCATTGGTATGCTTTCATCCCTTAACAAGGACACCGCTCCCTTAGTTTTTGTTCCACCGCACTCAAGATCGCCCATAATTCGCTCCATCGCTCAAGCCAATATTCAGCGACATTTGGAGCTACACCGAGACACCTCGAAAACCTCAAAGACCACTTGATTTCAATCGTTCGATATCGACCCACGAGCGCGTTGGCCGGCTTCTAGCTCCAAATGACCCTTTCAAGGACTCACAGCATTGCTCGCGTCACCGCATTATCTTCTTCCATATGATCATGTGATCCCGCCTCACTTTCGAGTGACGCAGTGTATCCATTTCCGACATATGATCCGCCGCATTGGCTTGCGCCTCTAACACCTCGTCCTCTACCACGGCCACGTCTATCGCGCGCCCACGACTCACGCCCTCTAGTGCTCATAGTGACTCGATTTAACTCGATTATGAGTTTTATGAATCGTAATATTATTTCAAGTGTTTATTAACGATGTTTTATGATATGAAAGAGATAGAGTTGTTTTCGCAACCATATCCTATTGTCTCAATCTCTACGATTTTCAACACCTAAAACTAGAAGTTCTAGAGTGTTTCTTATGATCATATCACAATGATAATAAACAATCAATATACAGATACTTACTTGACTTGGCGCGGAATGCTCATGGTGCCATACTACCTTTAAATCAAAAAGTCTAGAAATTTGAGTTGTTTCTCAAACAATTATCTTTATTGAACCCAAACCACACCGAGTTTTGAAACTAGCTCGATACCATTAAATGTAACACCCCAAACCAGTGTCTATGCGTTAAGACGAGATTTGGTTTGTCACACCGAAAACGAACATCCAATATTCTCTAATGATTTAAGTAAAATAGTAATGCAAAGCCTTTAGAAATAAGGTTTAATAAAAACTAAGTACAATGATTAAAATTTATGAATTAAGAAAAATACTTGTTTGAAATCTTATATATATTAGTCAAAACCTTAACGTAGTTTTAAAAGAATTTGAAAGAAATTGAAAAGTAATTTAGATGTCCAAAATTGTTATAAAACACAATATTTTTAAGAAAACTTTATAGATTTTAACATAAGCCCATATTAAGAGTCTTAAAATAAAATTAAATCCATCCACACATAAAAACAATCCATAAAAACATAATTAGATGCCTTATTACATCATACCCAAAATAGTAATTAAAATAAGTAACTTAAATAAAGTTCATAGTTTATAAAACCCAAGCTCGTAGTATGGCCTCCACCAAGTCATCCCCGGCCCAAGTCCACATCAATTTCCATTACCCGAGATGGATAATAAAACGGGTGAGTTACAAAGAACTCAAAGTGTGTAATCACTTACCACCATTATTGGGCTGCACCATCAAGGCATTAATTTGGGCTTGAGCCCAATTACAAATTTTAACAATATAAAATGAAATAAAATATATTAAAATGCATGTAAAATGAATTTCCCAACCAAGCCTAATTTCCATCCGCTACACACCCCGTACCAACCAAAGACACTGCGGGGATCAAGTCAACCCACCCCGCCAAACACACCAATCATAGGCATTTTGCCTTTTAAATAATATTGTAGTGCACTCATCGAACTAGATTGTGACATAGTCACCGAACTAGAGGCATTAAGCCAAAATTTGTGGCAGAGCCACCGAACTAGATACGTGGCCATGTGCCTTTCTTCTCTTCATCAAATCCCATCCCATGCATTTATGTATGAATAACAAACTTTAATCATAAATGATTTATCAAGTAACCCATAATACAAATGAGTTTTTAATAAAACCTTTCATTTGGGCCTATTAACAATATAGTATTAAACTTTGGCCATATCTCGAACTAGAGGGTTTTTGGCCCATTAGCGATCTAGCAAACTTTGGCCCATATTATCGATCTAGCGCTTTTTTATGGCCCAATTTATCGATCTAGCGATTTTATGGCCCAATTTAACAATCTAGCAAGATTTCGACTCAATTTATCGATCTAGCAATATTTCGGCTCAATTTATCGATCTAGCAATATTTCGCTCAATTTATCGATCTAGCAATATTCGGCTCAATTTATCGATCTAGTAATTTTTCCGACTTTAACCGTTTTCATGCATTTACACAAAAGTGTTAATTATCACATAATTTTCTATTTTGCCATTTTTACGATTTATCATAATACTTATCGCTTAGTATCTAACCCGAAAGATAAGTGTGAAGTTACACACCGGTTATGGTGAGAACTAGACTTTCCCGCTCATCAACACCTATACATATCACGATAACTTAGGATCACTATATTTTATTAACGAAATCAATCTTGGAAAATAACGATCTAACTTTTACCCTCGGATTTTGAACTACTTCTACTTGCGGTTTCTCCCGATTGATGGTTCGTTAACCGAATCAAATCCACGAACAAATAATGGTTTGGGAGTACGAACTACTTCAAACAATTGATTCTCCTCGGATGAACGTCCACAACCCGGTGGGAAATCCCGGATTCTTTGAAACAAATCCTTTGTTTATACTTAGGGGATTAACGGAACCACCCTCTTCCGAACACTATTCACCGCCCTTTTCTTCCCTATCTTGATTGTCTTCAAAGACAAAAGATCGTTAGCACGCCCTAATAATATATATCGAATATGACTAAAGGTTTTAAGAACGAGATTTCCTTACCACAAATATTCTTGTTCCACAAGGAGAATCGATCCAAGCGTTCTATGTCACTCACGACCACTTGATTTCCGATCTTCCGTTATCGCACTAAAGTATAACAAAAATAAACGTTAATAGAAGGAACGTTTATTTCGATCTAAGAAAGCCTTCATACCACCATCAATATTCGCCATGACTACTTCTAACTAAACGGAACTAAAAGAATTCTTACCCTTTTGTCCACGGTTGAAAAGAAAGGATTGAAAAATGATGTCTCTAAGTGATGGAGGATTCGGCTATGATAACCAAAGAAAAGAGAAAAAAAAATGATTCAGCTATGGCTCACTAACATTCGGCCATGGAGAAAAACAATGGAGAAAAGGATGAGTGAAAAGAAATAAAATATGAGAGAAGAGATGATAATGAAGATTCGGTTTTCAAAGAGAAGAAAAGAGAAAAAAAATGTATTGGAGAGCAAGGTACATTCGGCAATGGAGAAAGAAAACAAAAAGAGAGAGATGGTCTTTTTGGTACTAACACTTTCGGCACTAAGAAGAGGCACAAGAGAATATTCAAAAGATGAACAAAGAAAATGACCAAATGGTCAAAAGAATTAGGCTTTACCAAATGCACAAATTCGGCCAAGGGAGAAAAGTTGAGAAAGGATTGCAAACTTTGCACATATGCTAAGAATGACCAAAAGAGACTTCAAATCCTAGCCAAACTAACACCAAAAATTGGCTCCCCTAGACCATATTGCCGTCCATATGCATGGTCAAATGGCCATGATTTTGTTTCCAAAACACTTTCCTTGATACTTGCCCTATGTCTCCATATCTTTCCATATTTTCTTGATTCCCTACCAAAATTCACTCTTACCTTATTCCTTTGATATACTAACCAAAATAACAAGGTCAACACTTACCATAAATAAGCTTGGCCGACACTTACCAAAGAAGAGCAAAATAAAAGTTGTCAAAATGCCATCCAAGGGATTCGAACCACTCCCCTCATGCAATATCTCATGCGCCAACACCACCTTGCCATTTACTCATCTTATGCTACTTTTTAACACTTAATTTAACTTAAGTGTCAATGCCACTTGCTCCACTTCAATAAATTCTCAAACTAAAAAAATTATTCCATACCCGAATAATTCTATACTCTTCTTAGGACTATAATAGGCACAAAAAGAAATAAGAAAATTTTCCTTCGTAATCTAAACACCAAAACATGCAATAAATCGATACTTGAATTTTAGGGTGTTACATATATTCATTTGATAGAAAAACATTAGATATCCAATTGTTAGTCAAGATTATTAATCTTTTGTATTTCTGACTGCAGCCCCTGTTTCTTGGTGAGAGTGGAGTAGACCATCTTCTTGAAATTATTAAGGTACGTTTTAGTTCAAAATTCAGATCAGTAACAGTTATATCATGATGAATTTGTCCAAATTGCTGTCCAAATTGTTGTTTATTATCCTGCTTGGTTGGTATATATGCTGTTTATTATACTGCTGTCCAAAAAAAAAAAAAAGATTCAAAGTATATAGGCTGGAAACCTAACGGGTTGCCTTATATCTCATTGTAAGATATAACGTGTAACGGCCCAAAATAGGGCCTAGTCGGAATAGTGGTTTTGAGACCACAAACCCGAAGTAAAAATATTTAATTTATGATTGTTTTAGAGTCTATGATATGTTGGGTGATGGTGTGAAAATTTTGTTAAGTAATTTTTATCGATAAAGTGCCCAATTTTATTATTGGGATTAAATTGCATTAATTGTAAAATATGAGTTCTGGAACATAAGTACTTGTTTTAAATGGGGGTTTAAACTAGAGGTCTTTAAATGGCAAATAAACCATCATATTTTGTTATGGACAAAACTAGTCATGGAAGGGTAAAAGTTGAAGGTTTAGTAAAAAGGGCATTTTTGTCATTTGGGTGTTTTAAGGCATAAAAGACAAAATTGAAACCCAAAAATCTGCTCATTCTCTTCTCCGTACTGCCGAATTTCTCAAGAAGCCATGTCTAGGGTTTCAAGCTTTTTCAAAGCTCAATTATCAAAGAAATCGAGATTTGGACCAAGTATGGGGAAATGTCAATCAAAATGACCAATTCGCGTCGAGGTAAGTTCATAAGCAATTGAGTTGAATTGAATTTATTTATAGCGGTGTACATGAATTTAATGGAAGTATGTATATAGATTAATGATATATCCGATTATGATATCTATATATGTGTATAGTTTAGCCGAATGTGAGGTATGTATATGTGTCATTGGTACACTCGAATGGGATGTGATTATGGAGATTGAAATAAGCTACTTTGTAGATTTGTAGTGGAGGTTTAATTCTTATGTATATATATAAATGTGTAACAAGATTGAGAAATGCACTAAGTGTGCGAATTTAAATTATCGAGCACTAAGTGTGCGAAATCGGTCATTATGCACTAAGTGTGCGAATTTAAATTACCGAGCACTAAGCGTGCGAAATCGGTTAATAAGTACTAAGTGTGCAAGTAAATTTTCAATTCAAAGATAGAAATCGGTAAGTTTTGATACTATGAGATGTTGTTGTCGGAAATCAAGAGAAAGTGATTATTTGTGGATTGGATGGAATGTTTGTTTTAAATGTATAGTTTGGATGATATAAATTGATATGTGCAAAAGTTTACAAAATCATAATGATTGTTATATGAATTACAAAATATGATTCGGATATGTGGAAATTGGTATATGATATATGTTTAAATAGTTTGGAACTTGAAAATATCGATAATGCATGGGAACCAAATATTCACATTAGGTTCGGCTTTAATTTGAAAGATAAGAAATGTTTTGTGGTTGCACAAGTAAATGAATAGATGATGGATTTTTGTCTATTAAATTTTTATTAAAGTTATGATATAATGATTTAATGCATTGTTATCACGAAATTGCTTATAACTTACTAAGCTATGATAGCTTACTGTATGTGTTTAATTGCATTGTTTTATCAAACGAGTAAGATGTGTCTATGATCACTTGGTTGTTATGAGCCAAGTTATAATATGCTTTGGTGTCAGTGTGTATAAATGAAAGTGAACACAAATAATTAATGAATGAGTGAAATTGACATTAAAACAGTTGTGGGCAGTAGCATTAGTATAACTTTGAAAAATCACCAAAAATGGTGGAAATTGAATTAAAGGCTGTATAAGATATGAAATTAAAGATTAATGAGTCTATTTTTTTATAAAAGAAACATAATAAGCAAAAGAAGTGTGAATTATGAGATACTTAAATTTTAGTGAGACAGGGTCAGAATGAGTTTTGGAATCCCCTGTTCCAACTTTGAAAAATCAGTAAAAATTGTACAAAGATGATTATGGAGTATAATTCATATTCTTGAAATACTTAATGAGTCTAGTTTCAAATGAAACAAATTATAACATCATTTTAATTCTTTACAAGGATAAAATTGATTCGTAGTGAAAAGTGGTCAGAATAGTTGAACAGTGAAATAGGGGAAATTTTAATGAATAAACTGTATTAATTGGAAAGACCAAAAATTCTATAAATTTTATGGTATGAAGATATGTGAGTCTAATTTCAGGGAAAATTAACGGTTCTTCATTTAGAGCTCTGTAGCTTGAGAAATAAATAATTTAGTGACAGTGACTCAAGTAGACAGATTAATGTGAACATGAGTAATAAGGTGTAAGCATGTGATATAATGATTATATCATCTTAAGAAATTATTGTGAGGATTTATCCATACAAGTTTATTAATTTATTATTATTTTCATATGAACTTACTAAGCATTTATGCTTACTCCCCCTCTCTTTTCCCTTGCCTTGTAGTATCGCCAAGTTAGCTCGGGGATCGGCGGACGTCGGAGATTCGCTCACACTATCAATTGGAACACTTGGTATATCTAGATACATTAATTTTTGGGTTATGGCATGTATAGTAGGCTTGGTCATTTTGTCATATATGTCATATTTCTTATGGCCTAAAATGTTGGCCCTTATTTAACAAATGTTCATTTTGATTAAGGCTATTTGGAGATGGCCAATATTGATGGTTGTTATATGCCTATGATGTGGTTTTACATGTTCAAGAATTTTAAGTCTGGTAACGCCTCGTACCCTGTTTTGGCATTGGGTACGGGTAAGGGGTGTTACATAACGGATCCTCTCCAGGTGTAACAATGCCACGTATGATGAATCTTAAAATTTTTTTGTCCAAATTGCTGTCCAAATTTCTGTTTATTATCCTGCTTGGTTGGTATATATGCTGTTTATTATACTGCTGTCCAAAAAAAAAGATTCAAAGTATATAGGCTGGAAACCTAATGGGTTGCCTTATATATCATTGTAAGATATAACGGATCCTCCCCAGGTGTAACAATGCCACGTATGATGAATCTTAAAAAATTTCTGTCCAAATTGCACGAATATTATTATGTTTGAACTGCTATATATTCTGTTTAATAAGTTGCTGTTTATTATATTGTTACAACTGGTATAAAAATGACATATTTAATCATTAGCTTAATGGATCCATTTTTATATTAATAATGTTTTATTTTATATTAATAATGTTTGACCATATAATTAATTTCTTGCTTATGACATATTTGGTATCCTCTGTTCAGTTGCTTAATGGACCCTTACTTTGCATGTAAAATGTAAAATTTCTTAAATAATTATAATACATGATACATAGGTTAAAGATCAAATTTCATAGCTTTCATCAAATTATTTAACTTACATAATACATAACTTACATAATTTTAAGATCAAACTTCATAACTTACATAACTTACATAATACCTGTATAGATAAACAACTTACCCGTGTAATTTACTGTCAACTTTAGACTTCAACAACTTTAGACTTCATGTATGGGAAGAAGTTCTCTTACATGGGGCATCGTCGGTGGTTACCGGAAAATCATAGATTTAGATTTCAGAGTACTCAGTTTGACGGTTTTAAAGAGTTCAGAGAAGCTCCTTCGCAGACCGGTGGATCTGAAATATTGTTCATGTTGAAAGATATGAATTTCATTTACGGGAAGATAAATCAACCGCCCAACACGGAAAGAAATAGAAGATCAAGGGATGAATCTGATGATAAATCTGATGAAGAGGATGATCCTAATGAGGTGGACTTGTGGAAAAAAAGAAGTATTTTTTTGAGTTGCCTTATTGGGAGCATCAGATTTTACGACATAATCTTGATGTCATGCACATTGAGAAAAATGTCTACGAGAACATCATTGGGACTATTTTGAATGTCGATGGAAAATCGAAAGACAATCTTCAGAGTCGACTTGATTTAGTCCACATGGGAATTCAGCGTGAGCTTCATCCCCAAGCACTACGAATATGAAATATCGGTTGCACCGCTATTTTCTCAATGTCGAAGACGGAGAAAGAAGTGTTCTGTATGGTGTTGAAGGATATAAAGGTCCCAGATGCGTATGCATCAAATATATCTCGATGTGTGAGTCTTAAAGATCGAAGATTATATGGCTTAAAATCGCATGACTATCACATCTTGATGCAAGACTTATCGCCGGTTGCTATGCGGTGTTGTATGTCGAAAAAGGTGACGTCTTGTGTAATTGAACTATCCAATATAATGAAAGGCATTTGTGGTAAAGTTTTGGATGTTCAAGAACTTGAGACACTACAAGATCGAGCCGCATTGACTTTATGCAATCTGGAGAAGATATTCCCGCCTTCCTTCTTCACTATTATGGTGTACTTGTTAATTCATCTCCCTCGTGAAGCAATACTTGGTGGACCCGTTTTCTATCGATGGATGTATCCAATAGAAAGGTCTTACTTTATTTGCAAATTATTCCTTCATTCACCTCAATGCCTTTAGTTGCAACTTTTGATAATGTTGTATATCGTGTTTAGGTTCCTATCCAAATTAAAGTCTTACTGCCGCAATAAGCGTTATCCGGAAGGATCAATTGCCGAAGGCTACTTGGCAGAGGAATGTATGACTTCTTGTTCAAGGTATTTGGAAGATGTTGAAACAAGAATGAACAGACCAAATCGAAATGCTGGGCTCACAGATCATAACTTGGCCGAAACTTATTTATTTCAAAGTTTCGGAGAACTGATCGGCAAAGTCGAAATCGCAGAATTAGACGATAGATCGTGGGTCCAAGCACATCGATACGTTCTTTTTCATCACGATTCAATGGAACCATTACGCAAGTAAGTTCTAGAATTTGATAAATATTCATCAATTATAATTTGTTTGTCTTCTAACAAAGTAAACCTTTTTTTAACATAGTGAGTACAAACAAATATTGAGAGCTCGTTCACGGTCCCAAAGATTACATCTATGAGAAATTAATAAGTTGTTCACAGAATCGTTTCATGAATGGTTAAGCCAAACGGTATGCAATTGAATTTTTCATTGACAAGTAATAATGTTTTCTCATAACATTTATAACTACTCAATTTACTTTCGATTCAATAGGTTTGGAGTCGGAATGAAGTAAATGACGAAGTTAAATGAGTTTCACAAGGTCCAAATAGAATAGTGAAAAGATATAGTGCCTTCCTCATCAATAGATACAGATTTCATACAAGGTATCGCGAGAGATTGAGGAGAACCCAAAATTGTGGAATTGTTGTTAATTCTTCAATTACAAGTTATGCTAGTGCTATGGACAGTAATCCTGTCAAGGGGAATCTGGAGTATTACGGACTTCTTACCGACATAATTGAGTTGGATTATTACGGCAATGGAAAGTTATCTTATTTCGAGGTGATTGGGCTGATGTGAATACGGCTCGCGAAATTAAAAACGATCAATATGGTTTTACAATGGTGAATTTCTCTCGATTGATTCATACTGGAGAACAACTGATAGACGAGCCGTATGTATTTTCTTCTCAAGTGAAACAAGTTTTTTACTCGAAAGATTCAACTGATGAGGGTTGGTACGTTGTACTTCGAAACACCCCTAGAGACTTGTTCGACATGGGCTATGGAAGTAGAGATGACATCGTCGAAAGATCAGAAACTTTGCCTTTTCCAGAACAAAACTTAAATGAAAATATCCCTAGTACTAGTATGCAATTTCAATGGGTTCGTCAGGACGTGGACGAAGATATTTACGAATTATGATGTAGTAAGATTTTATGATTTCTTATTTATATGTAATATTATAATTTTAATCTTGTTCATTTTTATATAATTTAACTATTTTATATGTACCATTATTGTTGTTATTTGTTACTAAAATTTCAACTATTTTATGTGTATTGCAGGAAATATGAGTAGAAGAAGAATACGAGATTTAAATATTGTACAGAATACTGTAAATTCGGAAGAGGGCAATAGTGAACAGCAAATAGCTGTTGGATCCTCGAATGTGCCTGACATAGATGATGAGCCTGCAGAATTACAAAGTAATGTTAAGTTTATTTTACATGCATGTTGACTTTTATTATTGATTCATTTTTCAATTTTAATATAATAATAATATATCATTGTTCAGCTGAGAGTGGTGGGACGCGCAGAGGTCGCGGACGTACGCTGCTTAGAGATTTATACGAATTAAATCCTGTCGAGCGTGTGAAAGTAAGGAGAAACAGTCATGGCCAGCCTGTTGGCCCTGAAGCTCGACTTCTAGCAGGCTATTTGGGCATTATTGCACGAAATGCAAATATGTTGCCCATCAATTACGAGTCATGGCATCACATGCCTGATGGAAACAAAAATCAAGCTCTCGATAACATTAAGGTAACAAAACGTGAATTTAATTTATAATACTTTGGTTGAAGTTTCATGTATATTTACATTCTAAACTTATGTTTTTTTAGGAGAGATTTGCTTTGGAGGTCTCCGATGACTATATAAAGAAGACATTGGGAAAAAAATGGAGAGACCATAAAAGCACATTGAAAAAAGAATATTTTAAGAAAGAAATAAGCCTCGAGGATAAATTGCGAAATGTCCCCACGGAATGTTGAGGTATCAATGGGAAGATGCGGTTAGATTTTGGAACTCAAAGAAATGAGAGGTATTACCTAGTTCTAAACTCTTATAAATTTTTTGGTTTATAGTATTTACTATATACGTAATAATAATTTCATTATGTAGGATCGTGAGCGTGTTGGAACAGCAAAGCAGTAGAAACAAAAATTCACGTTTGCAGCAGGTCCGTAAGTTTTGCTTTCATGTGTGAGAGCGGAGGTATTATAATTTATTAATTTCTGTCAAATATTAATGACTTTATACTATTAAATTATATTTTACTACTACTACATCGTAGGAAGTATCCTTTGGTCAAAAAGTTGGACGCGTTCACTTTTTGACATTTACTATAGGAAGAAGGATGGGTCTCAGATGACATCAGAAAATTTGGAGAGAATATGGTATATTTACTTAATAAAATTTGATTTATTATAAATATTTATAATGTTTACTTATAATAGTTTAATTCTTCGTTAGTAGTTTTAAATTAATAATGTTAAGTTATGTTGCATTCCTTCTTATTGTATATTTCGTTTCTAACTCTTTAATTGATTTATTAGGAGAAACTAAAGGAGAAGAAGGCACAGTATGAAGCGGCTTCTTCGAGTGATAGTTCTGTTAATCTTGAGGATATCGATAACAGAATTATTACTGATGTTTTGGGTCCTGAAAGGTATGGTCGGGTCCGGTTTCAAGGATATGGTGTTACCCCGACCCAATATTTTGGATCCGGCTCCCACCAATACATGCCTTCCGGTAGTCAAGCTCAAGCTGAAGTTCAGAGGTTAAAAGACCAGATATCTCATATGCAAGCTAGCACGGTTCAGCAAATTGCTGAGATTGAAAGAAAATATGAAGAACTTAACCAACAGCTTAGAGCGGATGCAGCAGCGAGGGAGGCAGCGGTAGCAGCAATGGCAACAGAGCAGAGCAAAAAATACGATGAGCTCCAGCTACAGCTTCAGCAGATGATGCAGATGTTTCAGCAGTCGCAGAAGCCGCCATCTTAGACTTTTAGTTTCTCCCTGTAATATTATTTTTAACATTGTTACATTTAACATTATTGTAAGACTAGTTTCAGTTATACTTCATTTATTAATTTACATCATATATCTATTATTGAATTTGAAGTATCATTTAGATTTAATGCTTTTGGTGAGATTTAAATGCTGCATTTGCTATTTTGGGTTGAAATTATATGCAATAGTTGCTGTTTTTAGTTACTGTTTTGCAGGAAGGGTAGTATACTGGAGAAAACAAACACTGCAAATCTGTGCAAATTAGCGGCGTTTGTGGGAAAAACGCCGCTAAAAGTCGTGACTTTTAGCGGCGTTTGTGGGAGAAGCGCCGCTAAAAGTCACGACTTTTAGCGGCGTTTGTATAAAAGTCACAACTTTTAGCGGCGTTTGTGGGAGAAGCGCCGTTAAGAGTCACAACTTTTAGCGGCGTTTGTTGGAGAAGCGCCCTAAAAGTCACGACTTTTAGCGGTGGTTTTGGGAGAAGCGCCGCTAAAGTTTGCGGCGCTTTCTTTAGCAGCGTTTTTTGCGGCAAATACTATTATGACGCTTATAAGCGCCGCTAAAAACCTAAAAAAACGCCGCTAAAAGTCTGTTTTGGTGTAATGCCTAGAATGAAGCAAAATTATTTCATAGTATAAAATTAAAATGATATAAACTTAAAATAATATCTCTATCTCAATCAACTCAATTAGAAACCAACCCAACCTGCTCTATATTCTATGGCCAGAGACTGACATGATCATATGGAAAAAAATATCTAAAGCACAATATATAACCTGAAAAGAATAATATCAATATGATATAAATGTCTGTAAGTCTAGAGGAGAAGAAAGGTAGTGTTTTTAAAAGGGTCAATGGCTATGAATAAATGAGACAAGACCTAATGGACTCCATGTTGACTGTCACCAACATTAGGGTCAGCCTTAACGAAAAGGTTTCGACAACAACAAATAAACCTTCTTCTACTACAAAGACACGTGCTTCGTTCCAATTATCACACCCTCCCCCCCTTTAATGTAGATATATGTAAGAAAAAGCTTATAGTTGTAATGGTAAATGAACTTTCTCTTCTTGCTCTTCTTTATAAGGAGAAATATAATAAACTCATGTAAGTAGTGCAATAGATAATGTTTCTCCGGAAAAAAACCAAACTAAAAATAACTTGTTGATGGGTGTATGGACTATATAACACTTGTGTTGGAAAAACATGTGGCATTTTGTGATCTAACAATGGGGGGCATAGGACATGAAACTGATGAGAAAGATAATGGTGTTGGAACTATGAAAAGACAAAGAGTCCCCAGAATGAAATTGTAGATAAGTGGAAGTGCTATGTTCATCCATATCTTTCATAGCTATGCATTGGAGGACTTTCAGCTCATATAAGTGGGTATAGTCTATACCAATGAAATTGGAGGACTTTATCAATCAAAATTCCAATGCTTCCCGACTTAGCAGCACCAAGGGTTTGAATTTTATTCAGCTTCAACACTTGGTTCTTGATGCAAAAGCCTAACTGTTTTACCCATTTACATCTTGTGACATTGAATTCTTACAAGCAGAATATCTGACGACTTCATAACTGCACTACATCTTCAAACAGAATAACTATTCTAAAGTGCATGGTTACATTATATCTGCAATTTAAGGTGATAGGAACAAAGCCTTAATACATTATTTGATATTTGTAGTTAACAATTTTTTTAATATAGTATTTACGTTTATTTTTGTTTAATATAATACTTGTATTTGATAAAAGTTATATATTTTTATATCTTAAAATAATGGTGTAAACTTTTTAGTATTTAGTCCGGGTTTTAAAAATGATTTGATAGCTAATAATATTAGCAATTAACTTTCATCAAATCAACTTGAAAAAAAAAGCACACTCGTTTATTTAACAGATTAAATAAAAATAAAACAAATTCACAATTAAAAATAATTTTATTCTATTAACAAAATTATGAAAACCCAAACTAATAAT